>CM021101.1:164218546-164502076 GCA_007115665.2 Sequoiadendron giganteum
ATCCATTTTGTGCTTATCTTCCAATCATGGCATTTGATGAGACCACATTTTATGCTTTGATAGATGTCATACCCCATTCCAAGGTCTCAATTACAAGTTAGTGAGCTCACTAACTCACAAGTTTTTCAATGTAGTAGCATTGACTAGGTAGTGGGTTGTTTGGAAAAATCCCTCATAGAAATGGCGGCTCATGGTTATGTACATCACCATGAGCCCCCATTTCTGTGAGGATTTTTTTCAAACATCCCAACATTGATAAGATAGTGAGCTCACTAGCTTCTATATGCTACCACATTTTACATACATGTCTACTAAAAATTTTTTGTCAAACAATTCACATGCCTTGTCCATGCTTCCATTTTGTGCCTATCTTGTAATCATGGCATTCCACGATACTAAATTTCTTTAAGGCATTCAATCAAAAAATTTAGATGAGCTTTGACAAGCTAGTGAGCTCACTAGCTTGACAAACTAGTGGGTTCTTTGAAAAATTGCCTCATAGAAATGGGGGCTCATGATGATGTATAAGGCATTTTTTTAAACAACCCACTACTTTGTCAATGCTACCGCATTGAAAAACTAGTGAGATCACTAGCTTCACTATTCCATCACATTTTGCATACATGTCTACCAAAACATTTCTGTCAAAAAATTCGCATGCCTTGTCCATGCTTCCATTTTGTGCCTATCTTGCAATCATGGCATGCCACAAGACCACATTTCTTTAAGGTATTCCATCAAAAAATTCATGTGATCTTTGACAAGCTAGTGAGGGTTGAATGACATATATTTCATTTATTTGTATGGATTTGTTTTTTAGGAACTAATATTTGTCTCTTTATCATGCTACAAATAAAATGATCCATCATGTCGAGGAAATGATCAAAGATTAAACCAACACAGGAAGAGATAGAAGCTAAGAATGCAAAGAAAGCAACATGGATGAGGGAAAATCGTGAGAAGAAGAAATTGGAAATGATTGACGAAGACATGTCAATTGAAGAGGAACCTCAACCATCAAAAAGAAAAATGAAATTGGTAGCACAAAGAGAATGAATGGGAAACCTTTGTGCTAAGAGAGATTTGAACACCGTAGTTGGAGACACGCCCTCTACCACAAGTGAATATGGAGGGACACCATGTACCACATATCAAGTTGAGAGTACATCATCACTCACATTTGAGGAAGGAGATATTCCATCATTCCCATCTCAACCTCAAGTTATGTCATCTATTCCATCCTCGATTGAAGGTATGCCATCTAGCCCATCTCATTTAAATATTGATGAAATTCCTAATGTTTAGATGAATTTACCTTTGAGAAAACCACCTAGAATTTTGCATAGAAAGAAAAAAAAAAATTGATTAATTTTGATGAGAATATTTTGCAACCAATGGAAGGCAAGATTCGACAACGCACTTGTAGAAGATATGCTCATAATATTTGGAGATTGTTCTTTGAAAAGTTAAATGAGACCATAAGATGTCAACTATTTGTTGAAATGATGCGAAGTATAAAGTATAGGTCCATCATGAAGATTCTTGGGTTGAGAACATCAGATGCTTCAAGTGAAAAAACTCATTGTGAAGAATCTAATGGATGTATGTGAGAGTGTGGGTAAGACCTCATGCTCAAAAGATAGTAATGTCACATGACGTGTCATTACATCAACTTTAGTAAGTAATCAAATGAGGAAAGATTGTCTCATTAGAAATATGAGTCAACAATTGAGAATTAATAGAAAAAACTTTATCAAAAGACGTTTATAGACACCAAAGAATTGAGGACACCGATTCCACTGAATTTTGAGCATTCTTAGAGAGACTCCCATGAAAAGATAAACCAGTTTTTAAAGCATTGAGATCACTAATTGAAGACTATTGGAAGAATAATACAAGGGTGTCTTTGAATCAAAGGGATGTGGTAAGAAGGAGAATCGATAGTCAAAACCATGAGCCACATCCAAAGCACTTTTTGGATATGACTCAAACACAATTTTTTTATAAATTTCTAGAGGATTATCCTCAAATTAAAAAATTTCAAAGGTATTTTGAAATGCTTAAACCTTTTATGTCAAGATAAATCACGCATGCGCTAATTGTTGTTGTATATTATATATTGAATTTTCTAACCATTTTGATGTTTATCGTTCTATATATTTAGATTTACATACTAACAATGTTTTGCAAGATTGTGGCATACATGCCCCACCAACATCTTCAAGAGACTTCTTATCAAAAAAATTATGTTAAAGAGAGGAAGGCCAAATATTCTAGAGGAAACTATGCTTGGATGGCATATGTTAGCATTGTGGTCACTTGCAACGTATGCTAATATGTGAACATATGGAAAACACACATGTGGTTGGAAAGGAACTAGTAGAGTTCAACAAGTATAAAATAGTGGCCTACGGTAAAAAAGATGGTAATCAAGAAAAAAGGTGTGATTTGGTTATAGAAAAGACTCTTGTGAATTAGTTTATGTCTACATTTCGTGACAGTATAGTGTATGAGTATGCAAGGCATACCCATAGAGCTCGATGGTTGGACTTGAAATTCAAGTTATGCAAGGACACCTTTCCAGTTGGTAGCATATTTTCAATGGTCAAATTTGTAGAGAACTACACTCTACAACCACAACATGAGGTGCAATCACAATATTACAACTCCACACAAGTTTCTATATTTGTGCACATAGCATTCATTCATGCAATTGATAGTATAGAGGATAATAGGAAGGTATTGGGGGAGTACCACTTTTACATTAGTGATAATCACACACATTTTCTAGAGTTCATGCAAGGTTGCTTTTAGTTGTTCTACAATGATTTGGCTAGGAGGGGCATAACATATAGTCAACATATAATTTGGTAAGATAATTGTGCATCATGTAGTTCAAGAACTCGTGGATGTTCTATTGGTTGATCAAGATGCATGTTATTATAGTTTTTCAACATATGTGGAGCTTTTGTGAGGCCAAGCATGGAAAGGGGGAGCATAATGGTGGAGAAGCATGTATCAAAAGAGCATTAGTAGGAGAAGAGTTAAAGTATAAAGATAATGCAAAGTTGACAAATGTAAAATAAATCATCAAGTGGTGCAATGCTTTGATGGGTCCAGATAATGAAGGTAAGTCTTTAGTTCATAGATTTTATTAGTTGATATATGATACTAACATTGCACCATATGAGGATTTTTGTACACTGATAGGATCAAGTGAGCTACACTCTTTCCTTAGCTAAAATTTAGGTTCGTGGAGTATCCATATGTGGAAGATGGCATTATTTTGTTCTTCATGTATAATTCAAGCCTAGAATGAGTTCAAGTCAAAGGAGTGGGTTGATGAATGGTGCTTAAGTTATCTTAGCCCACTTCACATGTATTAGCCTCCAACAACATTGGAACTAGTACAAATGAAATCATTGGTTGAATTTTACTACATATCAGATCTAGTTCAACCAAGTAATATATCTACTTGGATAGATTTTGAAATTCCTATTGTTATCTTACTTTGTAGTGTATTTACAATGTTGACTAATTTCATCTAATTTGTTGCATATATTAATGTAAGGAATGTTTATGTAGTTATTGTAGATGAAAAAATGAAGAGGGAATGGATTATTACTTATGTCATTGTGTTGAGGCCAAAAATAAATTGGAGGCCCTAGTTATAGATGGAGAAAACATTGAATACCCTACAAACTTATTAGTTGTTATTGGAACATGGCTTAGAAGGTACCCACATAAGAGTGTTAATGTTTGGTTGTTTCAGGACTTTGACACACATCAAAATATTCTTCATTACTCAAACCTTGTAATGGAATCCAATGTTCATTTGATCAAATATGGGGGTAGACCTTTGAACAAGACCTTATGGAAGGTCCGTGAGTCTGACCATGAGGCAATACTTGACACAATAAAAAGTAGAACAAACCTAGATGGTCCGTTGGATTAATTTGTAATTATTCCAATTGGTTCTTATTAATTTGTAAGTATGCACATTAATTTTTATTAATATTTAGAGTATGCACATCAAGATTAGTTGATAGTTAGACCTTTCATTTCTATATTTCAAGTTTACATATGTTTTGGTTCAAATTTTGTATGTATGTTTTGGTTTGAAGTTTACATATGAATATTGGTTTGAAGTTTTCAATGTGGTAGCATAGACCCAAATAGTGAGCATTGAAAATCTTACTACATTATCGATGCGGTAGCATAGACAAGCTTACTACATTGTCTATGCTAGCACATTTACAATTTGACAAGCTCACTGCATTGTCAATGTGGTAGCAATGACAAGGTAGTGAATATTATAAGAAAAAATATGGTATATAAATCAATCAAAGAGGGAAAATAGAATAAATTTGGCCATGCTACAAGAGGTATCAAATAGCTGATTATTGGAAATTATCACCCATTATCACCATGAGACCTCATTTCTTAGAGGAATTTTATCAAACACCTTGTCAATGCTACCACATTGGAAATCTAGTGAGCTCACCACATATGGTGTCTCATGGTGATCAAGTTGTTGCCCCCTCACCTTGACTATGTATTATAGTTTCTTTGGTATTTGGGTATGGTGAGTTTTCATAATCACAATCATAAGTATCATTGGCATGTGTCATTGTCACTCTAGGTTAGCACTATCATTCCATTTTTATTCTTCATTGGTGCATGTCTACACCTTGGATGATTGCATATGATCATGAATACCTTATATAATATAATCTGTAGTCCTGCATGATAATTTCCTGTTGTCCCATGACTAATATACCTTGCTTGGTGATTGTGATAGTTTTCATAGTTTCATGAAACATTATCTTGTTTCCTTCACTTGTAGGTGGCTGAAAACATGATTATATTCTTGATTTGTAGCATCGTGTTTTCTTGTTCTCTAACCCCATCATTATCTTTGCCCCTTTAGGTGTTATCAATCATCAAAAAATGAGATTGAGAAGGCTTATATTTGAACATGAGTATTATTTCCATAGACCTCACCCTTATGATACTTTCCCTTGAGCACTTTTTAAAGGTTGATGTAGGTTCACATGTGATATCAAGTGTCCTTATGCACCTTGTAGGTTATGAGCTTGTAGCTCTTCACATAGATGATTTTGATATAACTTTCTTCTTATACCTGATGGATATATAAAACCTAATTTGGATACTCTTATAAAATGGATTAGTCAGGTCTTGAAATCCATATGGAAGGTGTACTTAGACAATTATAAAATTCCTAAATTGTCTCTAGTCTTGAGCATTCCTAAAATACATGAATTTACACTAAAAATAGATAAATTGCCATGTAAAAGCTAGGAAATCAAGGCTTTATGGAAAAGGACCCTGCATGTGTGGAAAAATCATGAAACTTGGGACATAATCCCATACACCTATAAGCATAAATAATCCAAAATTTAATAAAATTTAGTTGGTGGAAATAAAATTTAAGCTTATGCCCTAGTTTGAGGCCTAAACCGGCAGTTCCAACAAAAGTTAAGCAGTGTGAAGTTTCAAAGGGGTGTAAATTTCATTCTGCAACTCGTGTAACCAAATGGATCATTTCAACACATCTAGATGGGAAAATTTAGACTATTCATGGTCCTCTTTCACACCCAAACATGTCAGATTAGTCTGAGCTATGTTCAATCGGTTTAATCCCTTAAGAGTCTAAAGTGCAAAATGGTTGCAATCTTTGTCAGGTTGTTACTCGGAGACCGTGACACATAGAAGATTTTTTTATGAGGCTACAAGATTGTGTTGGAACCCTCTAAAATAACCTCTCTTAATTTTTGATATCTTAGAGACACTTTCCATTGGTGACGACTTTTTAGTTGATGGAAAAAATGTCAAATACAAGTAGTGTAAAGTTGCAAAGGGGTGTAACTTTCATTCTGCAACTTGTTTGACCAAACAGACTGTTCCAAAACATATGAATGGGTAAATTTAGGCTAGGAATGGTCCTCTTTCACACCCAAACATGCCAAATCAGTTTGAGCTACGTTCAATTGGTTCAATCCCTTAAGAGTCTAAAGTGCAAAATGGATGCAATCTTTGACGAATTGTTACTTGGAAACTATGAATCTTAGAAACTTTCTATTTCAGGATATGGGATTATTTTAGCCCCTCTACAATAACCTCTCTCATTTTTTGATATCTCGGAGGCGTTTTCCAGTGGTGACAATTTTTCAATTGATGGAAAAAGTGTCAAATGCAAGCAAAGTAAAGTTGCAAAGGAGTGTAACTTTCGTTATGCAACTCATGTGACCAAATGGATTGTTTCAAAATTTCTAGATGGGTATGTTTAGGCTATGCATGGTCCTCTTTCACACCCAAACATGCCCAATCAGTTTGAGCTACGTTCAACTGACTCAATCTCTTAAGAGTCCAAAGTGCAAAATGACTGTAATCTTTGACAGGTTGTTACTCAAAAATTGTGATGCTTAGAAATTTTTTGTTTGAGGATCCAGGATTGTGTTGGGCCCCTTTAAAATAACCTCTCTTTATTTTTGATATATCGAAGGCATTTTCCATTGGTGATGACTTTTTAGCTGATGAAAAAAGTATCAAATGCAAGTAGTGTAAAGTTGCAAAGGGGTGTAACTTTCATTCTGCAGCTCGTTGGACCAAACGGACTATTATATCACATATGAATGGGTACATTTAGGCTAGTAATGGTCCTATTTTGCACCCAAACACACCAAATCACTTTGAGCTACGTTTAATCGGCTCAATCCCTTAAAGAGTCCAAAGTGCAAAATGGTTGCAATCTTTGATGGGTTGTTACTCGGAGACAATGATGCTTATAAAATTTTTTCCAAGGCTAAAAGATCATGTTGGGCCCCTCTATAATAAATTCTCTCAGTTTTTGATATCTTAGAGGCATTTTTTCAGTGGTGACGACTTTTTAGTTGATGGAAAAAGTGTCAAATGCAAGTAGTGTAAAGTTACAAAGGGGTGTAACTTTCATTCTGTAAATCGTGTGACCAAACAGATTGTTCCAACATATTTGGATGGGTAATTTTAGGATAGAAATGGTACTCTTTCATACCCAAACATTCCAAATTAGTCTGAGCTACGTCCAACTGGCTCAATCCCTTAAGATTCCAAAGTGTAAAATGGTTGCTCTGACAGGTTGTTACTTGGAAACCGTGATTCTTAGAAACTTTTTTTCTAAGGATTCTAGATCGTGTTGGGCTCCTCTACAATAACCTTCCTCATTTTTGATATCTAGGAGGCATTTTCCAGTGGTGACAACTTTTTAGTTGATGGAAAAAGTGTCAAATGCAAGTAGTGTTAAGTTACAAAAGACTATAGCTTTAATTTTGTAACTCGTGTGACCAAACAAAATATTCCAATATATTCATATGGGTAGTTTTAGGCTATGCATGGTCCTCTTTCACACCCAAACACATCAAATTAGTCCAAGCTACATTCAACCAACTCAATCCCTTAAGAGTCCATAGTACAAAATGGTTGCAATCTTTGACGGGCTATTACTTAGAGACCAATGCTTATAAAATCTTTGTTTGAGGCTATAGGATCATGTTAGGCCCCTCTACAATAACCTCTCTTATTTTTTGATATCTCAGAGGCTTTTTCTAGTGGTGACGACTTTTTAGTTGATGGAAAAAGTGTCAAATGCAAGCAGTGTAAAGTTGCAAAGGGGTGTAACTTTCATTCTGCAACTCGTGTGACCAAATGGATTGTTCCAAAACATCTGGATGTGTACGTTTAGGCTAGGAATGGTCCTCTATCACACCCGAACATGCTGAATCAGTTTGACCTACGTTCAACCAGCCCAATCCCTTAAGATCCAAAGTGCAAAATGCCTACAATCTTTGATAGGCTATTACTTGGAAATCATGATGCTTAGAAAATTTTAGTCTAAGGCTATAGGATCAAATTGGGCCCCTCTACAATAACCTCTCTCAGATTTTGATATCTCAGAGGTTTTTTCTTGGTGATGAATTTTCAATTGATTGAAAAAGTGTTGAAAGCAAGCAGTGTAAAGTTGCAAAAAGGGGTGTAACTTTCATTCTGCAACTCATGTGACAAATGGAATTTTCCAACACATCTAGATGGGTACTTCTAGGCTAGGCATGATCCTCTTTCACACCTAAACACATAGTATTAGTCTGAGCTATGTTCAACTGGCTCAATCCCTTAAGATGGCATGCAAAATAAAGGAAAATAGAAAGATTCACGTGATAGTTAATAAGTCTGAGTTTTCCACACCAAAAGCATATGATTGCATGAAAGAGGTAAAACATGTGGGTGTTAAAATATTTGAGGAAAATGGAAAATATACAAAATAGACTATGTTGAGGAATAGGGGAATTGGTGCATGAGGCTCAAGGTTAATCCAGACATCCTAGGCTTCAGACCACTTTCATGAATAGTCATGAGTGATTGGTTTGATTAATTGGTATAAGAAGGTTGAGGGTTGGTTTGTACATTCTTGGCTCCATACCACTTATAGGAAGTTATGAGTGACAACTTCCATTAAGAACTTAACTGACTCAATAGGTTTTGGCTTTAGATGAACTCACATAACAAAAAACAATCTTACCTAGACAGGTTTGGCTATAGTGGATGTTACTCTAAATAAGATAAATGGTAGAACCAATTGACTAACATGTAGTTGAATTGATTTATCTTCCATATATTTATGTGGGGGAATTTAGAATCTTCTATGAGTCGGATGTTCTTGTGTAAGCATGAGTGCAACCCTTGGAAGTCAAATATGGAGGTTAGTGAGTTGCAGTTTCAAATTAGGAATATAAGATGACTTTACAGATGAGTGTAGGAGAGAAGTAGATTGAATAAGCATGTATTTCACAAGAAGACAGGCTAATAGAGGACTGTAGATTTTCTTGACAAGGCCCTAATGCATTTGAAACCCCAAATTGACTTGCAAATGTTGGAAGGTGGCAGTCAAAATGAGGAAGCACAACTTCAATATTTTTTTGTAAATCTCTCTTTCAATGTGTGTTTGAGTTATTTACTTTCTTACTTTCATCCAATTAATTCAGTAATTGAAGCATATAAGAAAGCATATGAATGATATGTTTAATTGATTAGAATAATAGTTCTTACTTACAAGAGTAACATTAGAATTTACTAATATACAATCTAAAGAATCAATGTTCTCATTTATTACACCATTATCTTATGGATTTCAAGGGCCACATGTCAAAAGTAACATAAAAGGAGTGTGAAATCTAGCCTATAATCATTGTAGGCATGTGTTTGAGCATGCACACAATTGCATAATGAATATAAGATCTAGATGGAAGCCATAGTGGTGGGAAATATAATTTTGTAGCCTTTTATATGTTGATTCAGTATCGTAGAACATTGAATTAGCACATAAGTAAATGATAAATCCTTGGTGAATCATTTTTGGAAATATTAAATTTTTTTAGCATCAACTACTAAATTTTTTTAGCATCAATTAATAAATATTCAAGACAAACTGATGTAGGATCATCCTTGGTTCTTGGCAATCTTGCATCAACCAAAAATATTTCCTTTCAGTTTTGTCCTTATTTTTTTGTTCTTGTTCTTGTTTGAGCTGGTAGATCTGGTGTTTCTTTTTTTTTGCTTTCCAGACCTCGCATACATGGAATTTCATTGTGGACATTCTCAATTTCCTTATTCCAATTTTTCAGCTCATTTGGATCTTTTTTTGATAAGTTATCGCTTTCAGATTAAGTGACAGTTTTTGGTTTTGGCCCGAGAATAATTTCAAACCCTAACAACTAGTTGGATAGATCATGGATCTCGCCCGTTACTTGTAGATCCTCATGGTGTATTTAGATTTGTTCTATGGGGTGTCCCCAGCCTTGCAAATAGGTCCAAACTTCATCATGCGCATCTACCATGGAAGTATTTCAGATTTGAGGCTGACTTGTTCTTACACATGTTACATTTCCTTCCTTGGAGATTGTAATGATCTTTGGCTGACACAGATGTTTCTTGAACCATAGATGTGATATATAACTTTTATTAGATCTTTAGAATGACAAGGAACCATGATGAAGTAGATTAAGAATATTGTAAGGTTCGATCTGTAGGATTTTCTCTCGCATGTATGAGCACTATATTTTGAGCATGTTGCAAGTAGGCCTGTGAGATGAATCTATATGCCTAGATGTGGCCAAATGTATGTAATTAAACATTGAGATAATAAGAATTTTGGCATGTGTATTTGTGTCTAGTTTCTACATTGTTATGTGTTATTTTTACTACGTTGTTCTCATTGCATGATTGGGCAGTTTTCTTTGAAAACCCTCTCACCATGACTGCGTCATTTGGTATCAGAGCTGGTTGTGAATCTGGTTGAAAAGCTATTTTTGAATCCTAAGTGGGTTTTGAATCCTTGTGGCAGTCTTGGGGTGAAAAAATCACCGATTTGAGGTAGGCTATAAGTGTTTTCAATAGATCGATGAGAGAGAGGCAATTGCACCTAAGAAAAGGAAGAGATGTCACCGAAAAGGATGAACCCTAGAAGAATGGAGTAGATGATGGAGGACTTTAAGAATGAGATGAGGAATCAGATCCGAAATATCTTGGGTGGTCTGAGAAGGAATCTTGAACTGGAAGATGAATATGAAGAGGCTACAAAGGAGCTTGAGGTTGAAGAAGTTGAAGAACAGATAGATGGGGGAGAAGAGAGACTTTTGAGAGCAATAGCATAGGCAAGTAAAAGTCATAGGGTGGAGGTTTCTAACTTCTCTAGTGCACTTAATCCAAAAGACTTGATAGACTCGATAGGAGAGTTGGAAGACTATTTTGAGCTTGAGGATATTAGAGACCCCTTGAGGGTTAGGCTAGCACAAACTAAGTTGAAAGGGCATGTTTCCTTATGGTGGAAAGATTTGTAGAAAGGCAGAGTAGAAAACAATGAAATGAAGATCACTCGGTGGAGGCTGATGGTTGCAAGGTTGAAGGCTTAGTTCATTCCGAGCGACTATGAGATTGAATTGTTCAAGAAGTTGCAGAACCTAAAGTAGAAGGACATGAGTGTGAAAGAGTACAATGAGGAATTTTACAAGATGGCAATTAGATCTGGTCACTAGGAGATGACTAGGGAGAAAGTGGCTAGGTATGTAAATGGCCTTAGATTTAATATCTAGGATGAAATGAGTATGTTGATGGTTTCCACAGTGGAATATGCCTTCCAATATGCTCTTAAGGTAGAATATAAAGTGAAGAAAAGACAATAGAGTAACCCTAGAAGGAAAGAGATGAGTAGTAGCAAAGAGAAGCAGACAAGTGAAGAAGAATCAAGACCTAAGTGGAATAGAGAATCAAACCAGAAGGTAAAAAGGAGAGGAAATGACAGTAGAGAATTTCTGGGAAAATGTTTCAACTGTAGAGAAATTGGACGTCGATCTTTTGAGTGTCCTGAGGGATCAAGTAAAGGGACGGGTAAAAATAATTGCATGATGCAGGAAGAATGGGTAGATGAGATAGAACCTGAGCAGGGATAATATTTGATGCTTAGGAAAGTCTTGATGAGAGAGAGTAGGGAAAATATTGGGACTTCACAAAGGAAGAGTCTTTTCCGAACTATGTGCAAATCAGGAGGTAAGTGCTACAAGGTTATTGTGGATAATGGAAGTACTGATAACTTGGTATCTGAGGAGATGGTAGAGAAACTTGGTCTGGAGATGATTCCACATCCTTGTCCTTATAGGATAAGTTGGTTACAAGATAATCATATAGTGGAAGTGAAGGAGTAGTGTTTGGTGAATTTTAACATTAGACCTTTCAGGGATGAAGTTTTGTGTGATATTTTCTCTATGAGTGCATGCCATGTTTTGTTGGGTAGACCTTGACAGTTTGACAGGGGAGCTATGTATGATTATAGAAGGAATCTGATTATTATAGAGAAGGATGGAATTTTTTTTACCTTGGCTTCTTTGAAAAATAAGAGGGAGGAAGTGAGGAATTTGAGTCTGATGAAAAGATGCATTGCAAATACTGTGTTGGAGGGTGGCATGGATTTGAAGAGGGATTTCGTGGTTAAGTCTGAGAGTAAGATTGTTCATGTGGGATGTAAGAGTGAGGTTGTACAAAAAAAGACTGTGGTTGCGAGAAATATGGAGTTTTGTAGAAGGAATAGATTAGAGAAGCAGAAGAAAGTGATTGGTGGTAATTTCCCCTCACTACCATATGCAGATACGAAGCAAGAAAAAGGTGCATAAGAGATGAGATTGAAGGATCAATCAGATGAAAGAAGAGAGGTTAAGAAGAAGAAAGGTACAGACAAAGCAAACATTTGGATCAAAAATGAACATGGGATCTATATCCCAAATCTTGTCTGATGTTCATGGAACATCTTTTCTCACTTGGGGTTTTTGATGCAAGAGCATCCCTGGTTCTTGGCAATCTTGCATCAACCAAAAATATTTCCTTTCAATTTTGTATGGATTTTTTTGTTCCTGTTCTTGTTTGAGCCGGTAGATCTAGTGTTTCTTCTTGTTTCTTACGAGACCTTGTGTACCTAGAATTTCATTGTGGACATGCTCAATTTCCTTATTCCAATTTTTCAACTCATTTGGATCTTTTTCTGACAAGTTATCACTTTTGAATTAAGTGACAATTTTTGGTTTTGGCCCTATAATATTTCAAACCCTAATGGCTAGTTGGATTGATCGCGGATTTCGCCCATTGCTCGTGGATCCTCACAGAGTGTTTAGATTTGTTCTATGGGGTGTCCCTGAACTTGCAAATAGGTCCACACTTCATCATGTGCATCTATCATGGAAGTATTTTAGATTTGAGTCTGACTTGTTCTTGCACACGTTACGTTTCCTTCCTTGGAGATTGTAATGGTCTTTGGCCAACGCAGATGTTTCTTGAACCAAGGATGTGATATATAACTTGTATTAGATCTTTAGAATGGCAAGGAATCATGAGGAAGTATATTAAGAAGATTGTAAGGTTCGATATATAGGATTTTTCCTCACATGTATGAGCACTTTATTTTGAGCATGTTGCAAGAAGGCTTTTTAGTCAAATCTGTATGCCTAGATGTGGTCAAATGTATGTAATCAAACTTTAAGATAATAATAATGTTGGCATGTGTATTTTCCTCCAGTTTCTACATTGTTATGTGTTATTTGTGTTGTGTTGTTCTCATTGCATGATTGGACAATTTTCATTGAAAACCCTCTCACCATGATTGCATCACAAACCATGAAAGATAGTAATGAAAAATTCTAGGGCTAACCAAATGCTAAATTTTAGGACCATGAGAAAATGAAAGACAATGATTAAAGTTTTTATGACTATGAAACATTGACCTTGTTGGTGCAGGGGCATCAAGAGCCTCATAAGCATACCTTTTTTGTCATTTCTAGTTTTTAGGTTTTTTGATTGTTTTTGAGTCTAATAAGGTCATTTATGACCATTTGGGATCATGTTGATCCATTTTGGAGTGTTATAGGATCATTGGTTAAAAATTGTAAAAGATGTCAATGTTGCTCAAACATTTGTCAAGCAACTTTTGTAAAAAGTGTCAAATTGGTGTTTTGTTAGTAAAATCATCCAAAAGTGGTTGAAAAGAGTTTTTTTTGATTGGGAATGTATAAGGACACCCTCCAAACTTTAATTGGGGGTTGGAGACATTGTTTTTGAAGTTTTGGTGTATGAAAGCAAACATTTTTTGTGCATTTCTAAAGTTATAGGCCCGTTTCTTCATCTTGTACAGACTGTATGGTCAATATGGTGGTCTATAATCAATTAGCTTGAGTTTTCATGTGAATCTACTTCAATTATATTCTTGTGGAATCAATTTTCAGCAAGTACTTTGAAAGTTATTGCATTTTCTTAAAAAATTGCCAAACCCTACCTAGGGTAACCTATGGGGTGAACTAATGTTGTAACTTGGCCTACCACAAGTGGAAACTCACCAAAATGGGTGGTAAGGTCTTTCTATATGTAATCTACCATATTTTAAGTTTGTAATGGATCAAGTATGGGTTTTCATGTGCCATGATTCACCAATAGGTCTAATATTTGATGTATCAAACTATGTAACAGTAAAGGCAAGGAAGAGTAGATGAACCAAGGTCTGATTTTTGTTTGTTTGTCATTGGAAGTGGTAGAGGGATGTGGAGAGAGGTATTTTAGACCTAAACCAATGGTTTTGAACATTTTTTAAGGGTTGATACAAGGTTTGTTATGATTGTCCCAAGAGGACAGATTGTGTATGAATGTCCCAAGTTGTAAGCCTATAAACTGATGCATTGTTGAGTCATCACATGGAAGTTTTCCATGATCATTTAAGCCTCATGAAAATTCTTCCATTATATTTTCACTTCCCAAGGTATGTTGGATCTAAGCCTCAAAAGGAGTTCAATGCTAGGGTCTAAAGAGGTGCACCTAGGAGCAGTAATGGAGAAGGTGTAAGAATACCTTGTCGTTTTGAGAAGTAAGCCTAAAGAAGGTCCTTCCTCTGCATTAAATTGGTATGAAAGACAATAAAGACAAAAGTTGGTGAATTAAAAACAAGGATGCCCCCAAGAGTGAATCTAGTTGCTAGAGAGGTGAGGGAGATAAAGGAGAAATTTGCAAGAGAGATGAGGAAGATGAAGGCCCTCTTTGAAGCTATACTTGTAGTAGTTGAAAACAATCAGAGAAGAGGTGTGATCACATGAGATTTGAGTGACCAGAAAGAAGAAAAGGATGAAGACAATCCAAAACAAGAGGAACCCCATGAAGAAAGAGTTGTTGAAGAGTCGAGGTTGGAGAGATTGCTGAAAGCAGTCAAAGGTGAAGGTTCCAAAGTGAAAATGGAACTCTCGGTGTATTCAGGTAGTCTAAATAGTGAGGAAATTCTTGATTGGATTGGAGAATTAGACAAATATTTTAATTTTAAGATGTTCTAGAGGAAGAAAATGTGAATTTGGCAAGAAAAAAGTTGAAGGGCCATGCATCCCTTTGGTGGGACTATGTGTAAGATGAGAGAAGGAAGAAAGGAAAGTCAAAGATCACCTCTTGGGATAGAATGGTTACAAAGTTGAAAGGTAAATTTCTACCTAGTGATTATGCCATTCACTTGTATAGGCAACTACAAAATTTGAAACAAAAAGACATGATGTGAAGACTTATATTAAAGAATTATAAAAATTGAGTATTCGATCGGTCCATATGGAAGAGGATGTTGATAAGGTTGCAAGGTATTTGAATTGATTGGAATATAGTCTACAAGATGAACTAAGTCTCACAAGTCCAAGAATCGTAGAAGAGTGCTATTAGTTGGCCATAAAGGTTGAAGAAAAGTGGAGAAGGAGAAAAGAAAAAGGAAAGCAGAGGTAGAGGAAGGAATTTTAGAGGAAGAGGATAATTTTTTGATTCAGGCTAGTCACATGAGAGCCAAGGAGATACAAGTAGTTCTCAAGAACAAACCTCATATTCAAGGGGTAGTTTTAGGGGAAGAAGATCATATTTTAGGGGGAGATTTGGGAGTAGAGCAATAACAAGTGGCTTCATTAAAAAATTATCAATGTAACAAGTTTGATGGTCACCAAGCATGGAAATTCCTTGAATAACAACCATCTACTTCAGTTAGAAATGAAAGGAGGAATCAAATTGCACAAGGTGAAGACAATGAAAGTGTCAATTCTCCGTCATACAATGATGATCCAGAATTTGGGGAGTCCTTGCTGATGAGAATAACTTTGATCAAATTTCCCATGGAGAAGGAACCACCCCAAAGAAATTCACTCTTCAGGACTACATGAAAATTCCAAGGTAAATGTTGTAAAGTTGGCATTGATTCTGGTAGTATTGACAATTTGGTTTCTATTTCAATGGTAGAGAAGTTAAAGTTGAAAATATTTCCTCATGCCACTCTATACAAGGTGTCTTGGTTAAACAAATGGAAGCGAGTGTTAGTGAATGAACAAAGTTGGGTAGAATTCCGCATAGGGGGATACAAGGACAAAGTGTTGTGTGACATCATTCCCATGGATTTTTTCCATATGTTGCTAGGTAGACCATGGAAATATGATAGGATGGCAGTCCATGATGGTAGGAAAAATGCACATGTCATAGAGAAGGATGATGGGGTCTCCTATACTCTAAGACCTGTGAAAGAGAAAAGTCAAGAATCACAAGTGGGATCTAGTGTGATGTTACTAAGAGAGGAGTTCATTAAACCCATGAAAGAGGAAGAAATGGGCTCTACAATCGTAATCAAACCTAGGACTATTGTGACAACAACTAGGATTGATTAATTACCCTTGAACATCCAATATTTTCTTAAGGAACATGCTGATATAGTGATGGATGAGATCCCAAGCTCATTACCTCTAATCGGGGATATAAATAATTCTATTGAATTCATACTAGAGGTTGGAATATCATGTAAAGTAGCCTATGAAGAATATAATATAGCGAGAGTAAAATATGGTGTCATCAAAAGTGATGTCCCCAAACTTGTTTGGAAGGTTGCACATGGTAGGAATTTCGGTGCTAAAGGTAGCAAGTCTAATGTGAAGGAAATTGTAGAGTTGAATGAGCATTGTTTGGTAAAAGAAGAAGGTTTAGAGAAGAAAAAATTTCATACTGAGTTGAAGATGGAAAAGATATAATTTCATTTGCAACAATTACAAGTGGGGCAGTAGCAGGAGGTTGCAGATGATAGTGATTATAATGTTAAAGGTACCTTAGTTGGTGTGAAGGAAAATAATGAGAATGAGATTGGGCAAATGCACATAGAAAGAGTGTCATCCAAGATGGGTACACAGTTATCAAATGTAAGGAACAATAAGTGGGTTGAGTACCTTTAATACTAAATTTTCAAACACAAGAAGAAGAAGGGGTAGAGTCATAAGGTGGTTGATACTTGGAGTGGAAGAACATTGATAGTGTGAGAATTTTAGTCTCAGAATGTTGGTATTGAAGTATTCAAGGAAGTGTATAAAGATAATGCAAATTTCAAGGAAGTTCCAAAGGTTTGCAAGCAACATCTTTGCAATCAAATGGTGAGTGGATAAAATGTCTTATCCAAGGTGATTTTTGGTTTATGATAGGTTCCGGGGGTGTTTACATAGAGATTGTAGGTGCGAAGACAGATGTGAGAAGAAGGAAAGTTGATTTAAAGATCGAAGACTTGGTTTCTGATTTGTACCCATATACAGGTGATATCATTGCAGATGGTGGGACAAATTCAACATCATTCTTACATGTTGTATGTTGGTTAATTTTACTATTGTAGACCTTCATTCAAGGGGACCTTCAATCTTTTCTCTCTGGGGAGTGGGGTGCGGGGGCATCAAGAGCCTCATAAGCATACATTTTTTGTCATTTTTGGTTTTTAGGTTGTTTGAGTGTTTTGGAGTCTAATAGGTCATTTATGACCATTTGGGATCATATTGATCCATTTTGGAGTGTTATAGGATCATTGGTTAAAAATTGTAAGAGTTGTCAATGTTGCTCAAAACGTTATCAAGCAGCTTTTGCAAAAAGTGTCAAATTGGTGTTTTTTAGTAAACTAATCCAAAAGTGGTTGAAAACAGTTGGTTTTGATTGGGAATGTATAAGGACACCCTCCAAACTCGAATTGGGGGTTGGAGACATCGTTTTTGAAGTTTTGGTGAATGAAAGCAACAATTTTTTGTGCATTTCTAACGCTACAAACGTATTTCTTCATCTTTTATGGATTGTGTGGTCAATATGGTGGTCTGTAATAAATTGGATTGAGTTATAATGATAATATACTTCATTCTTTTTCTTGTGGCATCAATTTTCATCAAGTACTTTGAAAGTTATTGCATTTTCTTTAAAAACTGCCAAAACCTTGCCTAGGGTAGCCTATGGGGTGAAATAATGTTGTAACTCAGCCTACCACTGGTGGAAACTCACCAAAATGGGTGGTAAGGTCTATCTATATGTAATCTAGCATATTTAAGTTTGCAAGGGCTCAAGGAAGGGTTTGCATGTGCCATGATTCACCAATAGGTCTGATATTTGATGTATCAGACTGTGTAACAACAAAGGCAAGGAAGAGTAGATGAATCAAGGTTTGATTTTTGTTTGTTTGTCATTGGAAGTGGTAGAGGGGTGTGGAGAGAGGTCTTGAAGACCTGAACCAAGGGTTTTGAACATTATTGAAGGGTTGATACAAGGTTTTTTCTGACTGTCCCAAGTTGTAAGCCCATAAACTGCTGAATTGTTGAGTCATCACATGGAAGTTTCCCATGATCATTTAATCCTCATGACATGTCTACCATGATATTTTCACTACCCAGGGTATGTTGGATCCAAGCCTCAAAAGGATTTCAATGCTAGGGTCTAAAGAGGTGCACCTAGGAGCAACAATAGAGAAGGTGTAAGAATACCTTGTTAGTTTGAGTTGTAAGACTAAAGAAGGTCCTTCCTCTGCATCACTTGTTGATCCTCATATTCTAAGTGCTTTATGACTATTCTTTTCATGGAAAACAATGTTAGTCATATTTGACTAAGTTCATATTATCTCATATTACAATAAAGACACTTGGTGTAGGAGCACCCATGGGTTGCCTAGGAAACTCTAAGCCATCTATGTTAGTTAGTCTTGTGAGAGCCTTAATTGAATTTTGGTTATGATTAGATGAAGGTCATGTTGACCATTGAGTAGGTGAGATAGGGTTAGAGGTTAGGATTATTTTTATAAGGTGCAAATAAGGCCATGAAGTTGTAGGCCTTCTATTTGGCACACTTGGCAAGTTGATGTCCTCATGATGTCATTGGATTCACCCTTGGGTCAGAAATGTATTTTGGCCTTTAGGATAGTAATTTGGAAAGGTTGGATGAGTTTAGATACTCATTTGCTCAGTTTACTAGAAACTGGCAAAAGTTGAAAAATGTTACATTTTACAACTTTTCCACAATGTAATTGACATTACACGACCAAGGGGAGGGCATAACTGTTTTTGGAGGTCTATTTATGGTGTGCCTCGACCTGAAAGCAAGGTTGGAAGCATTCGAGTTTATGTTGAAGTTTTGAATTCAAGAAAAAAGTGGTGTTTTAGTGTGAATTTTTGGTTTTTCCTTGAAGAAGTGATTTAATGGATTGAATTTAGCATAGTAATTGGAGTAGGATGTAGAGGAGTGTTCTTTCAAGCTTTGTGTGGCATTAGAATTTTTAGTTTGTTCATTTTCAAGTATTGTTCTTAGATAGTTTGCTTTCTTTCATTTGCTGATCTGACAGGCAGTTTGTGAAGAATGGAGGTTTAGATCACGTTCCCACTGTACATATTGTACGGCCCTTTGGGAATTATGACTAGACTCCATGGGTGTACATATTGTAGGAGTAGGAGTCCTAGTTAGCACTGGAGTCACTGTGGGAGTCTTCTTCTAGGCGAGCCAAGAAGTGTCCGGCTAGGGAAGACAAGAAGTGCAGAGCACTTGATTTGCAGGGGTGTCCATTTCCTGACAAATCATAGTGTGGAGAGGGCAGGTATGAGCCTTTCCAAGGCATATAATGGAGGAGGAAGCCCCATCAATCCATCTGATGAAAAGAACCCTTAACAGTTGCAGGAAGGTCAGGAAAAGGGTTTGAAAAGGCCTAATTTTGCCAAATTGTGGGTTAAGCCCGTGTATGGACAGTTGAGGGTCAAGACCCCAAAAATATTGTAGAGGTGGGAATATGGACCAAGAACCCCAAGGAAAGATTGAGATTTCTTTTGAAAACTTTGGAGAACTAACCTAATTTCTTGGAGAAGGAGGCCTAATTGGGGCTCCTAGGACTAGTAGCCTTTTTAGACCTGAATGAGGGTTTGGTGGAAGCGACTAGAAAATGGAGATAGGTGGACCTTCAAGAACCCTAATAGGATGGATTGAAGTCATTGGAAACATCTCCACACCCTTTCAAAACTAAGTTCAATATTTTGGAGGAGGATAGCCTTTAGGGTGGATTAAAGGCTAAGGTGAGAGTGCAAAATGGCACCAAGGTTGACTTGATAGGTAGAGCTTTGGTGATAGGTGGGTTGGAAAAGAGAATCAGGGGATCCTAGGTTAGAAGGGATCCTATAGGCTACAAAGGGTGGGAAAAGATACCCTAGAGGTCTTGCAAGAAAGACCTAGAGCATGAATCAGTGATTGATTCACCCAACCTCCCTATCAGATTGGTATCAGAGCAGCAAAAGATTTGGGATAGAATATTGTATGTCAGATCTTGAATCTTGTTGTTCTACAATCATGGTGACAAATGTAGAGCTGGCCAAGAAGGTCGAAGATCAGGAGGAAGACAATAGGAGATTGAGGGAAAGAAAAGCTCAACTCGAGCAAGCAATGAATAATGTGCAAACCATGACCGAGGAGGTCAGTGATAAGTTGGAAGGAAGGGAACCCAAGAGTTAAGAGGTTGCAGAGGAAGACAGGACCCCTGAACCTGACCCTCTTCTGCAAGAAGAACCTTTCTTGAAAGCATTGAAAGCTTTGAGTGGGAAAGCACTTGAAGGCATACGACTGTTTAGTGGGAAATTGGAAGCTGGTCTAGTCATGGATTGGATAGAGGGCATGGAAAACCATTTTGAGTGTGATGGAGTCACTGAAGCACAGAAAGTGAAGGTGGCCAAATCAAGATTGAGAGGTTCTACCTTGACATGGTGTAAGTTCATCCAGATAGAGAGGGAAAAGGAAGGCAAGAAGCCTATTTCTACTTGGAAGGGAATGGTTGCCAAAGTGAGAGAAGCATACATGCCAGATGATTATGAGATTCAGTTGCATAAGGAGAGACAGAGCTTGAGACAAAGAGACCAAGATGTGAATTCTTATACTGAGGAGTTTCAAAAAGTTTGCATGAGGTATAATATTTCAGAAGATGAAAATATTAAGGTGGCTAGGTATCTTAACGGCTTGAACTAGAACATTCAAGAGGAGATGACTCTTCTAAGTCCCAAGATAGTACACCAATGTTATCAATTGGCTATAAAGATTGAAGAAAGAAGCAAGAGGAAACAAGATCAGGCTTCTAAGAGTAGAGGGAAAGGCAGAGATCAAAGAGGACAAAGAGGTGGCTATCAAGGTAGAGGGACTGAACAAAGAAATCAGGGAGAGTCTAAACTCACAAAGCATGGAAATGAAACACCTTCTAGATGAGGGTATAACAGAGGTAGAGGATCTCAATGAGGTTCAAATAGAGGAAGAGGAGAAAGCAAAAGTAACTCATACTTTGCTAGTATGAAGTGTTACAACTGTGGTCAAGTAGGTCATCTAGCTGATAGGTGCTCAGAGAAAGCATCTTCATCAAACACAGAAAAGAGAGTAGCATATGCACAAGAGGACACCATGAGTATCAAATCACTAGAGGTTAGTCACATTGAATCAAAAATGGGGGAGAACTTGATGTTTAGGAGAGTTCTAATCAGACAACCAATTAAGGAAGAGCCTTATTTAGAGTAAGATGCAAGATACTTGGAAAGGTGTGCAAGGTTATAGTGGATTCAAGGTCTACTGACAACATCATCTCAGAGGAGGCAGTGAGGAAGTTGAAGTTGGAGAAAGTACCCCACACTAATCCTTACAAGGTGACATGGTTGAACAAAGGGCAAAGTGTTCTTGTCAATGAGCAGAAAATGGTGGAGTTCTCAATTGGAGGGTACAAAGACAAGTTGTTATGTGATGTGTTACCCATGGATGCATGCCATCTTCTATTGGGAAGGCCATGGCAGTATGACAGAGGAGCCATCTATGATGGAAAGGAGAACACTATCTCATTTAAGAAGGATGGAAAGACATTCAAATTGTAGTCATTGTTAGATGAGGAAGAAGGATAGTCAAAGACCCCTAGTGTCTTGTTAAGCAGTGGCAAGGATTTCATCAACACTCTACAACAAGGAGGTGAATTATATGTGGTCATGGTGCAACCCAAGGAAGAGGACAAGACTAAGAAAATAGTCCTACCAAGAGCAGTCCAGAAGTTGCTAGAACAGTTCAAGGACATAGTTAGTGATGGTACACCAACAACCTTACCTCCAAAGAGAGCCATCAGCCATCAGATTGACTTCATACCAGGGGCTTCATTTCCAAACAAAGCAGCTTACAAGCTCACACCAAATCAAAACCTAGAAGTAGCTAGGCAAGTGTAGGAGTTGTTAGACCAAGAACTAATTAGGAAGAGCATCAGTTCATGTGCAGTACCAGTGGTTTTAGCATCCAAGAAAGGTGGTAAGTGGATACTATGTACTGACTCTAGAGCTATCAATAGGATTACAATTAGATATAGGTTTCCTATTCCTAGGATAGAGGATTTGATGGATTGTCTTGGAAGAGCTTAGTAATACACCAAGTTGGATCTCAAAAGTGGATACCACCAGATCAGAATCAAGGATGGAGATGAGTGGAAGATAGCCTTTAAGACAATTGATGGGTTGTATGAGTGGAGAGTTATGCCATTTGGCCTTTCTAATGCCCCTAGCACATTCATGAGGCTCATGAATGAATTGCTTAAAGATTTCACAGGGGTATTTGTGGTAGTGTATCTAGATGATATACTCATCTTTAGCAAGACAACAGAGGATCACTTGAAGCATGTGGAGTTGGTTCTTAAAAGATTGAAAGAGGAGAGGTTAGCCATCAACCTAGAAAAGTGTGAGTTCTTCAAACAAGAGCTTGTGTATTTGGGGTTTGTAATATCCCAAGGATCATTGAAAATGGACCCAAGCAAGGTGGAAGCTATCCTAAATTGGCCTACACCAACCAGTGGAATAGAGGTAAGAATTTTTCATGGGTTAGCTCAATTTTATAGGAAGTTTATAAGAAAATTTAGTGGCATATGTGCACCAGTAATCGATACTATCAAAGGTGGCCTAAAGACTAAGTTCAAATGGACTCTTGAAGCAGAGAAGGGTTTTGAGAAATTGAAACAAGAAGTGGCAACTCAACCCATCCTTTTGTTACCTAGTTTTGATAAGTTATTCACTGTGGAATGTGATGCCAGTGGAATTGTAGTAGGAGGAGTACTAAGCCAAGAAGGAAGGCCTATAGCTTTCTTTAGTGAAAAGCTCAATGAAGCTAAGAAGAAGTATTCTACCTATGACCTAGAACTATATGCTCTAGTATAGTCACTTAGAAAATGGAGGCATTATCTCTTACCTAAAGATTTTGTTGTGTTTATAGATAACCAGGCACTTTGCTACATCAACACACAAGAGAAGTTGAGCAATACACATCTAAAATGGATGGAGTACCTCCAAGCCTTCACTTTCACCATCAAGCACAAGAAGGGACAGTTGAACAAGGTGGCAAATGCACTAAGTAGGAGGTTGCTGATAGTGCAAGAGATCCAAATACAGAGCATTGGGATAGAGAGTTTCAAGGATCTTTATGGAGAAGATGAAGACTTCTCAGAGGCATACAAGGTGTGTTCTAATTTTGAGAATCAATTTCATAGTCAATTCTCAGAATATACATTGCAAAGTGGAATTTTTTTCAAGGGGAATCAGCTATGTGTTCCAAAAGGTTCAATGAGAGAAAATCTCATCTAAGAGAAGCACAATGGTAGTCTTAGTGGTCATTTTGGTATCAATAAGAGAATGGAGTTTGTACAGAGGTTCTATTATTGGCCCAAGTTGCCAAGGGATGTCAGAAGGTATGTGGAGCAGTGTGTAGTTTGTATGAAAGCCAAGGGGGGAGCTAGTAATGCAGGTTTGTATAAACCTCTACCCATCTCCAACAGACCATGGGAATGTGTTAGCATGGAATTTGTGGTAGGACTCCCTAAGACTAAGATAGGGTTTGATAGTGTCTATGTGGTGGTAGATAGGTTCAGTAATATGAGTCACTTTATCCCTTGCAAGACCACCCATGATGCTAGCTATATTGCTCACCTTTTATTCAAAGAGATTGTGACGATCCATGGATTTCCTTTGAGCATTGTCTCAGAAAGGGATGTGAAGTTCATGAGTCATTTTTGGAAAACTCTATGGGCGGATTAGGTACCAACCTATCTTTTGGATCAGCTTACCATCCTCAGACCGATGGACAAACAGAGGTGGTTAATAGGGTGTTAGGTAACCTTCTAAGATGCCTAACCAAAGAGTATGGATAGACATGGGACTTGGTCATATCACAGGCTGAATATGCCTACAATGACAATGTGAACCAGACCATAGGGAAGAGTCCTTTTGAAATAGTGTATGGAATGCACCCAAGAGGTATGTGTGAACTCAGGGATCTAGGAGCCATGGAGCATAGGAGTGGCCATGCAGAGGATTTCTCTCAGATCATGAAGGAGATTCAGGAGCAGATGAAGAAGACAGTCACCAAGGCTACTCAAAAGTTGAAAACTAAGGTGGATATGTCTAGGAAAGATCTACAATTTGCAGTAGGGGACTATGTCATGGTCCATCTCAACAAGTCTAGGTTGCAGAAAGGAACATCAACCAAGTTGCAGATGAAGAGAGTGGGACCATGTAAGGTGTTAGCAAAATATGGAAAGAATGCCTACAAGGTGGAGCTACCTATAGATTTAGGCATTTCACTAGTATTTAATGTAGCTGATTTGATTAGATATAAAGGACCAGTCACTGACATAGATCAAAATAGTATGGATGTCTTTAAGGATGTGAGTAACATAGCCTTACCTCCTAAAGACAAGTTGCAAGCAAAGAGGATCTTGGAATCCAGAGTGAAGAAGTCTACAAGGCATAGGGTGTACATGGAGCATCTCATCAAATGGAAGGACAAACCAGAGTCTGAGGCTGCATGGGTGGATGAAGCTCAGTTCAAGAAGTAGGGTATTGTCCCTGATCTCAACTCACATTCCTTAGTGTTTGTGTAGAGGGGGGAGAATGGTGCAGGAGCACCCATAGGTTGCCTAGGAAACTCTAAGACATCTATGTTAGTTAGTCTTATGAGAGCCTTAATGGAATTTTGGTTATGATTAGATAAAGGTCATGTTGACCATTGAGTAGGTGAGATAGGGTTAGAGGTTAGGATTGTTTTTATAAGGTGCAAATAAGGCCATGAAGTTGTAGGCCTTCTATTTGGCACACTTGGCAAGTTGATGTCCTCATGATTTCATTGGATTCACCCTTGGGTCAGAAATGTATTTTGGCCTTTAGGATAGTAATTTGGAAAGGTTGGATGAGTTTAGATACTCATTTGCTCAGTTTACTAGAAACTGGCAAAAGTTGAAAAATGTTACATTTTGCAACTTTTCCACAATGTAATTGACATTACACGACCAAGGGGAGGGCATAACTATTTTTGGAGGTCTATTTATGGTGTGCCTCGACCTGAAAGCAAGGTTGGAAGCATTCGATTTTATGTTGAAGTTTTGAATTCAAGAAAACAGTGGTGTTTTAGTGTGAATTTTTGGTTTTGCCTTGAAGAAGTGATTTAATGGATTGAATTTAGCATAGTGTTTGGAGTAGGATGTAGAGGAGTGTTCTTTCAAGCTTTGTGTGGCATTAGAATTGTTAGTTTGTTCATTTTCAAGTATTGTTCTTAGATAGTTTGCTTTCTTTCATTTGCTGATCTGACAGGCAGTTTGTGAAGAATGGAGATTTAGATCACGTTCCCACTGTACATATTGTACGGCCCTTTGGGAATTGTGACTAGACTCCATGGGTGTACATACTGTAGGAGTAGGAGTCCTAGTTAGCACTGGAGTCACTGTGGGAGTCTTCTTCTAGGCGAGCCAAGAAGTGTCCGGCTAGGGAAGACAAGAAGTGCAGAGCACTTGATTTGCAGGGGTGTCCATTTCCTGACAAATCACAGTGTGGAGAGGGTAGGTATGAGCCTTTCCAAGGCATAGAATGGAGGAGGAAGCCCCATCAATCCATCTGATGAAAAGAACCCTTAACAGTTGCAGGAAGGTCAGGAAAAGGGTTTGAAAAGGCCTAATTTTGCCAAATTGTGGGTTAAGCCTGTGTATGGACAGTTGAGGGTCAAGACCCCAAAAATCTTGTAGAGGTGAGCATATGGACCAGGAACCCCAACGAAAGATTGAGAGTTCTTTTGGAAACTTTGGAGAACTAACCTGATTTCTCAGAGAAGGAGGCCTAATTGGGGCTCCTAGGACTAGTAGCCTTTTTAGACTTGAATGAGGGTTTGGTGAGAGCGACTAGAAAATGGAGATAGGTGGACCTTCAAGAACCCTAATAGGATGGATTGAAGTCATTGGAAACATCTCCACACCCCTTCAAAACTAAGTTCAATATTTTGGAGGAGGATAGCCTTTAGGGTGGATTAAAGGCTAAGGTGAGAGTGCAAAATGGCACCAAGGTTGACTTGGTAGGCAGAGCTTTGGTGATAGGTGGGTTGGCAAAGAGAACTAGGGGATCCTAGGTTAGAAGGGATCCTATAGTTTTCAAGGGGTGGGAAAAGATATCCTAGAGGTCTTGCAAGCAAGACCTAGAGCATGAATCGGTGATTGATTCACCCAACCTCCCTATCAACACTCAAAGACGAGGAGAAAGGGAAGGCATCATCTAAAATACATGTGAACACATGAATCATGAAGAATTCATGTAAACACATGAATTATACATTGGAAGCATGAAGCATGCACGTGAATACATGTAATATGTGAAATATACACAAGAAGCATGAAGCATACATGTGAATACATGAAGGATACACATGACTCATGAAGAATACATGGGAACACATGAATTATACATTGGAAGAATGAAGTATACACATAATGAAGGAACAAAAAGACCACTAAGAGGTGAGGTGTGGTGGAGCTTTTGAAATTTGTATATATTCTAGCTGGTTCCATGTATTTTGATGATCTTTTGCTCTTGTGCTTGATAGTTTTGTTTTAGGTTTTTAAGGTCTAATACCCTTGTTCCATTTTTTTCAAGTCTTAAACCCTTGCGTTGTATTTCTATGTTGACCCGCTTTACTAGGTTGCCAATTGTCTTAGTTACAACCTAAGTCATTTGGCCTGTTATTTCTATCGGCCCCTTCGCCTAAGCCCACTGGTCATCGGGTGTCTTTCACAAAATTTTGATCTTCCTTAGTTGGGTTAAAATATTCCACCATTTAAAGACCTAAATATTAAGTCTTTAATTATCTTTCCTAAATATTTTTGGCCTATTAACCTAGTCGGTGCCCCTTTTTATGACTAACATTGTGTGCACGTGCAGAAAATCTAGCCCGTTAGGTTTAAGGATCGAATTCCCAGCTTTGTATGCACACCATGCATCATTTAAAATATTCCTTTCTGAAGGGTCACGCGGTATGCGCAATTGTACCACGTGTCTTCCATTGAACATGGGACCTAGTCCCCACTATCGGGCTCAACCTCCTATGGCTTAGAATCAACGGCTCTAACATACCATTTGTTTCAATCTGGGTCGCAGCGCATGTTCCGCATAGGGCTTTAAATATTGTTACCTAATATGTTGCACGGTCTGCGCGATGGTGACACGTGGACTATGTTGGCAGCATGAAGAGGTTTGGTGGGACCTGCGGGTGGTGGATGTGGCTTCTGACTGGGATGAGGACCATTGGCCAGTGGACTTGGCATGTGGTAGAGAGGAGATTTCAAACATAATTGACTCAATTTGAGTCATCCAAAGGACCACCTCATCAATGAATCAACGACTCACATTCAAAGAACATAATCAGGTGTGTGATAATTTTTTGGGATCTGTGAGGAGCGAGCATTAATGGTGTATGTTCTTCAGAGGATATCATTTTGGTCTTCATCCTTGTGAAGAGATATTTCCTTGCAATTATGAAGAATGATACATAGATTTACATGTACCTGGGAAATTAACGGTGGTGAAATAGATGCTAGTGAATAATCACTTGCTTGCTCATTCTTCTCTTGGAGCATTGATGATCAACATCATCAATTTTTTCAATAAATGCAGATTTAGGCTCATCATTTTCACCATTGCAATCGGGAGTCTGGATTTTTTTTTCTTCTACAGTGAGTAGTGATTACTCTTATGTAAGTTTCATATATTGGTGCAAAATGAGTAGGTCGACTGCTTCCCCATAATCTTTGTGAAGGTCTGCCAGGTTTAATGTGCAAAGGTCTCATTATGATGTTCCAATACCCAAGCAAATTACTCTTAAAGGCGCTTCCATCCTGAAGGAGGAACGCAGGGAGCCCATCTTAGTTGTTTCCAAATTCAACTCTCGGCTAAGAGGCCAAGACGTGATTGCAGAGGAAGTGGTGGATGTCAAAGAAAACAATCCTGTGGAGTTCAAGTGAGGATCAAGAGAAAAGATAAGGTATGGTCGGGGCACTCTCGGAAGGAATAATTCTCCTATTGATGTTTCAGATAGCTCTCTTGATAGTGATACAAAAATTGACTCTGGTTATGGTTGATATCTTATGGCCTTAATTGAATTGGCTAGTCTAAATGAGGAAGTGCTCGTAGTTTCCCCAATTTCTATGAAAGCATCGTGTGGATATTTGGGTTATGTTGTTAAGAAAAATTCTGATGAGGAAGAGGGAGTGATTTTTTTCCCTCCTACTATGGCAAAGACACGAAGTGGGTGCGTGTACCATGGTACTAGTGTTGGTTTTGGTTTTGGATGATGGAAATGGTGTCTACGTTTTAATTTTTTTTCGCAATGATAATAATGCAGGTTCTTGTCAGCTGGTATTAAAGGGTTTGCACTAGTGAACATGGATAACAAAGACAACGACATTTTGCAATGGTTGTGGTGGTGTTGACTGGTTTTGATTCCCTTGTTTAGAAAATGATTACATCTAACTGTCTGGAAATTTTTGAAATTCAATTGAAATTTTGTTCCAAAATGAAATATTTCAGAAATGTAATTGTAATGAGCCTGATGCTTGTTACTCCCTTAGCCTATAAAAGGGATTTCAAGGCTCATTATAAAGTGTCAAAAAAAATTGAGCTTAGAAAGGTCTAGGTGAATTCAAGTGCAAAAACAAGCATAATGTAGAGCGCTTGATGAAGTGGCTAGTAAATTGTCTTAGGTGTGGGTCATATATGTAATGTTCTTAAATAGTTCTATTTAAATTACTGATATCGAAACAAATATATAAAATTTAAAGTATGTATTATCCTGTGTATAGTTGTTGTAGATTATGAATGAAAATATCAAGCATCTTTTCATTTATCTTTAGTGGTTTAATTGAATGTATGGATTTGTTCTATGTTTTAACTCAAAGAGTTAATTATATACTTGAAGAGTTCTATAGGTTTGTAAGAACTTGCATGGGATTTGGGTAAGATGTAATTCTTTAGATATTGTGAGTTTTTGTAGTGTAAGGATTTACAAAGATAGTCCATCTACTTCAAAATTAAATGATTTTTGTATTACTGAATATACCATATTTTACTCCATTTACCTAATTGATGGCATTCGCCTATTTGTCAAGAGTTTGTGCCATTAATGAATTAATGATATACCTAGCCATAAGTTCATAATGCAAATAATACTTATCAAAATTTGATTAACTTTGAGTTGTAAGTCTCATACACACCCATGTTCCTAGTGAATGGATAGTTATTTACCTAAAGACCAGTTAATTCTTTGTAGATGTTGTTCATTTAACAACAATAAGAACCTATTTGTCCAGAAATGTTCTCCATTTACATAAATCAAAATGAACAAAAATAATGAAATACCCTCCTAGGTCCCACAAAGCCTAAAGTGTAGGAGTAAGGACATTAATAAACTTTACTCGTTGTTTTGGTCACTAACTAAACTATGACTGTCTTGCACATAAGGATTGGCATCCCTTTAGAGAATTCCTAGGTTTTGCTAGAAAAAACACCAATAGGGTGAATCAGTGGACTGCAAATTTTATCTTTCTAAGCAATATAACAATATACACTAGAAGCATAAACTAAGAACTAAAGGAGGGAAACTAAACCAAACTCACAAAATGTATCTCACAACACATGATATATGAGGAAAACCCAAGATGAGAAAAACCTCGGTAAGAATAGCTACTAGAGACTACTACTCTAATCCATCCTCACAATAAAAATGATTTTTTATTACAATTTATGGGCACCAACCCAAACGAACACCAATTCTAATTTTATGAGCACCAACTCAAAGGAGATTCTACCCATAATCTGAGCACCCACTCATATGATTATATAATAAGAGATTTTAGGTACACTTTGAGTATCATGTTAGAAATGAAATTTTGTAACTCATATATTTTTCTGTAGTTGTGAAGTCTTTGTTGGTTTTTTTTTTCCTCAAACAACTTCCAGTCCTTAATCATTAACTAACTCTACAAGTATTCTTGATTTCCACCTTTCTGTTCTATTTCATCCTCATAAAAAACTCTATGATCTTCTCTGCATCCACACAATATGTCTCTTCAAAATTATCACATTCCTTGACACCCTTCTATAGTAATAAAACATTCTTCACTCAAAAATGCATACTCTATTTTTTACAGAGTTGTCTTTTCTCTTTCCCTTCGCCTAATCTATTTTCCACACCAACCTCTCTCTATTATCCATTCATACCATCAATGAATAACTACTTTTGTTATATATTACTCCTATAGAACAATGAAATTATGTAGCTATCCCTAATCAAACTTGTTTGCAACTTTCTCACATTCCTATAGCTCACAATCACCTAGACATATCAAGCTCTCTGTCCAAGATCATTTCAGTGGCTTACAATAAATAATCTTATGTTCTTGTAGTAGTATATTTTTTAACTAGAGACATCTTATCTCTGTCATCACAACTTCTGCATTTTCCGTAATGTTCTTTAACAGTCTTCTATTTTTTATATTTTTGTAGAACATTAAAACCTTATTTCTTATCCTCCTCTTGTTATTCCATCTGCAAGTCTTTAATGCTCTTCTTGAGAAATTAAATGATTTGATGTTGCTTCTCCTATTTAGACTGGATGCCATTAATTTAAAATTCCTCTTCTTTATTTTTTAATCAAAACAACTATTAAATTCATTTTGCATCGATGGTTTGATTTTCCCAATTATATTTGTTGCTTGCAAATTTGATTTCAACATCTAATCTGAAATAAATATGAAACTTTATCTATGGCATCGCCATCTACTTAACAGACTCTGCAAGAGGTATGTAATGCAAACAAAAAGATTTGATTTTAGCATAGCCACAACAAGAGACTTCACTACCAAGCAAAGAATAACCAAAATCTGATTTTATTGACCGCCTCTACAACTTGAAGATAAGGAAAGAAGATTATAAAACATGATTTTTTTCCATACTTACTAAATGAAAATCTGATATGCATCGAGCTAAGATAACCGCCTTGTTGAATGGAAGTGAAGATAAAACCAAAAAGGTTTCTTTGTAGTCATTAAATCTGATATGTCGATTTAGGGTTAGACTGCCATATCTCATGTTGAAGAAAAATAAAAAGAAAAACTTCCTTTGTAGTCATTAAATCTGCACATTACTCTTTGCTTTCATAACATCTGAGTAATGACAGAATAAAACCAATCTCCTTTAGCCGCACAAAACATAACCTTGTGCATACATAAACCCTAGCAAATAAAAAATTAGGTAATCGGCCAAACCTCCACATATTCACCAAGTACTACTATCATGGAATTATTCCACATACTCTCTGCCACGTGTATGCCATGTCATTATTCTCTACTCGGTCCAAGTTGCAAATTTTTCTTTTGTATATTTAAATATTGACAACATTTACAATTTTAACCACAATGTAACAAAATGTAGGCATTTCCATGTTGGCCCAATATGATGTTTTACCAAGCATATAACATTTGAGCAACCTTGCCTTTTATTTTATCTATGAAGTTCTTATTTCTATGAGGTTCCTATAGCTATGCGTGTTATCCTATAGTTGCACACTATGAGGTTCCTATAGCATAAGTTGCACACTATGAGTTTCATGTATCATAAGTTGCACAATGTTAGGTTCATGTAGCATGAGTTGACATCAATGCCAATCTAATGCCAACAATCTCCCCCTTTGGCATTGATGTCAACCACCTGATTGATATGCTTTAAACTGAAGCTTCTCCCCTTCATCCAAATAATCTTCTCCTCCTTTGACAACAATGGAAAAGGTGTCATAAATACCACTTTCAGATCGGATACCACCTATATCAACATAAAAAGACTGAATAGACATCTGACTAAACACACCACTTTCAAATTGTCTCCCCCTAGCATGAACATAACAATATTCAGTTTTGCACTAACTAAAGGGTAATGAATTTTCCAATATGAAGGACAACAAAGAAACATGTAAGGGGCAGCAATAATCTTGGACAATAGGAACTATTGTTAGAGATAGCAAGAGTATAGGTGTATGATATGAGTGGAAACCATCTCTCCTTGAAGAGCACATTGTCTTGTAAAGAAAAAAAATTGTGAACTATCATGGAAAACAATATGATAGTAACAAGGAACTATATCTTCATTATGTAGCAATCATGAAAAAAACAACATCCCCTTTGAACTTCAAACTTGACAATTCTACCTTCTTGTAGTAGAAAAAATCCAGGGATGTAAGATGAAGTATAATAAGCTCCCACTGAATCATAAACTTCCATATCCAACTAACTGATAGAAGAGGGAGATACATCTCCCAATCTCATTCTCAAATACTCAAATGTCTCTTTGGGAAATGGTTTGGTAAGGATATCAACTATTTTCTCACTAGTATTCACATTTTCAAGTTGAACTTCTTTTTCACTCACTCTTTCTCTCAAGAAATGGTACTTAATGAACAATAGGAAAATGGGTGCTTTATAACCTGGGTCATAGAACACCACTTTTCTCCTAAGGCCATTCAATAATGTCCTAAGAACCCTAATAGGATTGACTATCAACCTCTCAAAGTGAACCAATTCATAATTAGGAGGACTTAGGAGGGGTTCTTATAGATTTTAAGGGTTCACCACCAAGCAAATGCTTAGAAAAGACAATTGAACATTCAACCTACAAAATCAAGCAATACAAGCTAAATAATGAGATCAAATGATGAAATTAAGCTACACCAAGTTAGGGTATGTGTACCTAGGAATTTTGGTGATGTAATGAGGATTTTGGAAATGAAAAGACTGTCAAAATAAGCCTTGGAGGACTAAGACACCAAAGATGGCATATTAGTCTCGTTGTTGTTTTTCAGGGTAGATGCAAAGTCTTCAGATGCTAGAACAAAATCCCAAAGAATATCTTAAACATATATTGTGGAGGACTAAGATTCAAAAGATGGAATTTTAGTCCCACTCTAAATTTCTAAAAAGTTTGAATGTGGTCCTAAGCTCCTAGGTCCACACTTGCTTCTCCCTAGATCTGAGATCTTGAAACTTCCAAATCTGGCTTGTAGGTGAGTTTTCGTGAGGATGACAACTTTGCAATATTTCACTCCAAATGATCTTCAAGTCTTCAACCTAGATCTACAAATACAAATGCACAAGAGAGGGGAAAAAAAATTATTGTTAGTGAATGGGGGTTTTCCTTGGTCAAACCCCTTGTAGGTAATTAGACCAAATGATGAAATGAATGAATGAAGCATGAAACATGAAATATGTAAATGATATCACCTTGGATAATGTCTTGTGAAGTAAATTTATAATATACCCTGTAGTGGCTATGAATAATGCAGATCTTGGATCCTTGGATTTGATGTGAACAATGGTTGTAGATGGATCTTCAATGCTACATCCATAATCTTGGCTCAACAACATGAATGGATGCACTAAACCCTTGACATGATGCTTTAATCTTGATAATAGCTCCAAATACTTGATTAATTTCTCTTGTGAACTCAATTTGACTATAATGAATGCTCTCACAAAAGAATTGGGTTGAAATGAGTGAAGGAACCTTGTATTTATACTTATTCATGCTTAATATCTCAAAATTATACCACAAAAATATGACATATGAAATCATTAATCAAAGGAGGATAAATCCCACCTGAATTTGAAATTGGACCCTAAAAATAAGACAAGGAGGACTACTATGCCCTAGGTGGTGTCTTAGTCCCAAGGCTCAAATCTTGGGGCACAGACTCCAAAAAGGGACCTAATTGAGAGGTTTCAAAATCAGGGTCCCAAGACCCATGGAGGAAAAAGATGCCCTAGGTGGCGTTTTAGTCCTAGACCACAAATCAAGGACACAGAGACATAAACATTAAATGATCATTTATCTTTTGATGTTTTGTAGTATTTTCCATAAAAATATATAGTTTATTAGGCTTTTGGATGCAAAATAGGACCAATTAAGCCATAAATAAAGCAAGGTGGGCCCAAAAAAGTGTGAAAATGCAAGGGTATACATTTTACTACACTACATTTAGCCCCCACTTTAGTGAGAGGATGAACTTGATTCAAAATCACACTAAAGTAGCCAACCATACAATCAAGAGGGTGGTCAAGCCCCTAGGATCAATATCTTATAATAAACCAACATATGCACAAAGGAACACACATGCAGATGATATATGAAGCCATAACCAGATCGTAAACATACACCATCAAAAATAGGAAAAAGGAAAAAGGAAAAGACTACAACGGATCAAGCTTCGACTGGTCGTCCAATGTGGTGGACTGGGTCCAGGTTTGAAGAGGTTTTTCAAGTGGAACACATTTTCCACTATACAAACAAAACATACACTCACGAGGGCTAGTGGGAGCTAGTTGTCCACTAGGTGAGCCCCAAGAGGGACCATATCAAAGCCATACCTCTATGAATTTAATAAGGTACAAAAATGCATGCTCACATGGGCTAGTGAAGCTAGTTGTTCACTAGGTGAGCCCCAAGGGGCCATATCAAAGCCATACCTCCATGACTTTAGTAAGGAACAAGACACAACGCAACAAGAAATAGAGATGTTCAAAGGGATTTTTGTTAGTTTGTGCAAGGTCTCTTCTTAGGGAAAATTATGCTTAATGTTTCCAAGAGAGAACAAGTTAAAGAAATAACATACTCTTGGAAGAAATCAAACCCAATGATACCACCAAGAAAGAAACACATCGTAGGAAGAAATAAAATTGTGCAATGAAACATAAGTTTCGTTGTATGCCCCCACTTTAAAGCGGTTGCTAACACCATTGTTGTGAGCAATTTCTTTAAAGTAGAAGGATTCATGATAGCTTACTCAAAAAGCCATATGCCAAGTCATATGTTTCCAATCAGCTACATCATGAAAAAGGAAATGGGTTGCCCCCAAAATGTCACATGTGAGCCAACTTAAGGCACGTCACCCACATTCCAAGATTGCTCTTACATATACATGAAAATTGTTCAACTAGCCAAAAGAGGCAATGACATGTGACATATGAGGATAAGGCTATCTAACCACTTTCCCCCACTTAGTGCAAGACAAGGATGAGCCAAAATGAGAAGAGGAACTAGGTTCTTCAAAGTAAGAGAGAGCACCACAACCCTTGAGATGTTGAATTTTGTTTGTCAAAGCCTTACATTCATTAGTAGAATGACCATGAACTCTGTGATATGCACAAAATGAATTCTTGTAATAAAATTTCATCAGTGTTATTGGGGGGAGAGAGATAAAATGATCTTAGAGGAGTCTCATCAAGATAATCTCTTGGTCAAAAGTAGAGGATGTTGTGTTATTTTTTGACAAAGATATCTCTTTCTTAGTATAAGATTTCATACCTACACAAGATGTTTTGAATTGCGAGGCTTTTTTATTTTCTTTAAAGGAAGGTGTAAAACCTACTAAATTCAAATCATTAGGGTTTTGCATGATGAAATTGACATTAAGAAAAGATTTATTTGTTTGTTTTGTTTCTTGTAAAGAATATTTTGTAATGGTGTTCATATTAAGTGAAGGCTTTTTTATTTCTATCAAAGGAGAATAACCAAAACCATTAGTTGTTTCTTGCATGTTAGGTTATATAGGTACATGGATACCTTGTTCTTGAGCACCACATCCTTTTCAACTATATCCAAGTTGTTTCATAAGTTCATAACTATTTCCATAAAAAAAATTCATTGCTTTTGGATCTGGAGGTTTTTGATAGTTAGCTTCATCAAAGTTTTTTGTGTATGTTGTCCTTTCTTCTAAAGTGGTTGAGCTGGATGCTTTCGAAGGGTTCACTTTTTCCTTTCCCTTTTTAGAGTCTTTGTTTATGATCTTGTATTCTCCCATGAATTTTGGTTCGAAACTCAATGATCCTACATCATCCAGTGATATCATTGTGAATATTTTAGGATATCTATCTTTTTTTTGTTCTTGTATGGGTTCTACTTGTGTAGTTTATGTCAATGTGTGTAAAGAATTCTCTTTATCTTTGTCAATGTTCAAACGAATGTATGGTTTATGATCGGCTTCAATTGTATAAACTTTGTTGTTGTAGATGTATTTCATGATACGATGAAGGGTAGAGAGCACAACATACATCTCATGAATCCATAGTCTGCCTAAAAGAAGATTATATGAAAGATCATGAGGCATAACATGGACCAATGTTTCTAATGTGACCTTTCCAACTGGAATAGGAAAAGTGATCACACCAAGCATTTTTTTCCTACATTGTCAAATCCCTTAATAGATAAAGAATCAAGTTGAATTTTTTATTTATCCACACCAAGCTTATCCAAAAGGGTCACACTACACAAATTAAGGGCTAAGCCATTTTCAACAAGGGTTCGCTTTATGCCATTTTTTATATTGAGCTATTATCATGAAAGGCACACATTGTTTTTGCACTTCCAAAGGGGGTAATTCACTTTGGTGGAAAACAATGTCAGTGTTTATTCCTTGAATCATGGCCGCTATGTCATTCGGATTTTCACTAGAGGGAACCACAACATTTTGCAAGGCTGCTTGAAGCATAGTGTGATAATTAGGTGAATTCTAAATTAGGTCCGATAGGGATATCTTTGTCGGAGTATTCTGAAGTTGTTCAACAAGATCATACTCCTTTCCACTTTGTGAAGGTACACAAGGGGGACCTAATAAGATAGGATTAGGCAATGGTTGGGATGTTAAAGGTGTTTGTTTTGGTTGCATATTGGTCATAGTGTTATATGTATGAGCAACGGTATTGTAACTCTGCTGCTATGAAACATTGTTCTTAGGTGGTTCGAGGATAAGGATGGGTTTGGTTTGAACTTGTGGTGGATAAATGATAAGTTTAGGCTTGGGAGAGTACTCTGAGGGGTATCTAATGTGCATAACCTCAGAAGACTCATCCTTATTTTCATGATCTCTTAGTGAAGGGGATTCTAATGTCACTTCATCATCTTCATCTAAGGAATTATTGTTGTCAATGTTCTCATTTTCTTCCACTATGATATCTTCCCTAGTAGGATAGCTTTTAGGAGAGCTACAAACCTAAATGTTGAGGACACTTGAAGGTAGGTTCTTCTAAAATTACTTCATTGCAAGTAGGGGAATGATCAATGGTTGAATTGTCTTGCTTGATAAGGTTTTCCCTAGGTGTAGTGGGATAACTAGGATTTTCATGACTTCCATCAATCAAAGTATCTTTTTTACAACTAGGAGAGATACTAGGAGAAGAACAAATGTTATTGTCATGATTACTTATGGTTGTGTTGTATTTTTTATCAATGTATTGTCTACTAAGAGAGGTAAGAGGAGAGAAACAACTAGGGCTCTCAAAACTCTCATTGATTAGTTCTTCTAACATCAAAATATCTTCTTCACCAATAGGAGATATGTTAGGAGAAGAACGAATATGATCATTAGGATTGTCCAAGTTTGTATTCTCTTTCACAAAAACACTCTCATAGGGAGGGGATATGAAATTTTTCTTATTGTTCCTAGAAAGGTAAGGTACTAACATTGTTTGACCAAAAATGAAAATCACTTTTAACCATCTCATGCAATGCTTTAATAATGTAAATGATCTATATCCAAAGATGCAAAACACGTGTATCCAATGAATGCAAAACTTTAAGAATGCAAACAATGTATATCCAAAAATGAAAGGCACTTTTATCAAACTTATACAAAGTTTTATGAATGTAAACATTGTATATGCAAAAGTGAAAAGTAATTTTATCCATATGATGCAAAGTTTCAGAAATGTAAACATTTTCAAATTTTAAAACCTAAAACAAGGTAGTTTACTAACTACACTATGCAATTGAAAATGAGATGTTGTAAATGTCATTTTGAATGTTGACAATGTAGTGAATGGAGACTAATTAAGCTAGATTCACTAAATCTGATGAAACAACAAATTAGAAAACTAAAACAGGAAAGTAACTGCAACAAACAGAAGCACATAAAAGAAATTTCAAACCCTAAAAATTGTAAAGTCAAAGTCAATAGGGACTAATACGCCAGTAAGGACATCTTAGTCCTCCTAGTGAAATTCTGAGTTTTCAAAAGCTAAAACAAATAGTAAATGGTTCAAATAGGGATCTGAGACAGGAATCCAGAGAGGGACTAAGACACCACCAAGGGCGTTTTTGTCCCAGTGAGGTTTTTTCTTCTAAAAATTAGACAATTTTGGGTTGATAACAGTGTTCCCAGATTGCCTATCCAAGGACCTAAAGTTTGAAAACAGAAAATTGTGTAAATGAATGCAAGAAAAAGTAACTAGTGACAAGAAATTAGATGCAAAAGCGAATGCAAATTTTCAATTTTTGAATGCAATAAGAATGTTCCTAAATGCAATTAGAATGATTGACAATGCACTTTTTCAGTTTTTCAATGAGATAAGATGATGCAAGAAATAAAAAATGCAACCTATATGCACTTTCACTAATGCAAATATGAGAAACCCTAGATGCAATTTCACTAATGCAACATGCAATGCCATAATGAATTCAACCTAGATCTAGGGCTTTTAATAGTATACAAATCAAAAAGTGAATGTTACAAAAAGTTGGGTTCACCAAAATGAACAATAGGAAAATGGGTGCTTTATAACCTAGGTCATAGAACACCACTTTTCTCCTAAGGCCATTCAATAGTTTCTTAAGAACCCTTTTAGGATTGAATATCAACCTCTGAAGGTGATCCAATTCACAATTAGGAGGACTTAGGAGGGGTCCTTTTAGATTTTAAGGGTTCACCACCAAGGAAATGCTTGGAAAAGATAATTGAACATTCAACCTACAAAATCAAGCAATACAAGCTAAATAATGAGATCAAATGATGAAATTAAGCTACACCAAGTTAGGGTATGTGTACCTAGGAATTTTGGTGATGTAATGAGGATCTTGGAAATGTAAACAAACTACCAAAATATGCCTTGGAGGACTAAGACGCCCAAGATGTCGTATTAGTCCCACTGCTATTTTTTGGGGTAGATGCGGAGTCTTCAGATGCCATAACAGAATCCTGAAGAATCTCTAAAAGATATGTTGTGGAGGACTAAGATGCCCAAGATGGCATTTTAGTTTCACTCTAAGTTTCTTAAAATTCTGAATGTGGTCCTGAGCTCCTAGTTTTGCACTTGCTTCTCCCTAGATTTGAGATCTAAAACTTCTAGATCTGGCATGTAGGTGAGTTTTTGTGAGGATGATAACTTTGCAACGCAACTTTGCAATATTTCAATCCAAATGATCTTCAAGTCTTCAACCTAGATCTACAAATACAAACACACAAGAGAGGGAAAACTTGTTGATTGTTAGTGAATGGGGGTTTGACGGTTTTCCTTGGTCAAACCCCTTATAGGTAATTAAACCAAATGATGAAATGAATGAAATGAAACATGAAAGATGTAAATGATATCACCTTGGATAATTTCTTGTGAAGTAAATCTACAATCTACCATGTAGTGGCCTTGACGAATTTAGATCTTGGATCCTTGGATTTGATGTGAACAATGGTTGTAGATGGATCTTTAATGCTACATCCACAATCTTGGCTCAGCAACATGAATGGATGCACTAAACCCTTGGCATGATGCTTGAATCTTGATGATGGCTCCAAATACTTTATGAATTTCTCTTGTGAACTCAATTTGACTATAATGAATGCTCTCACAAAATATGGGTTGAAATGAGTGAAGGAACCTTGTATTTATACTTACTTATGCTTAATATCTTGAAATTATACCACAACAAGCCAACATATGAAATCATTAATTAAAGGAGGCTAAATCCTACCCGAATTTGAAATTGGACCTCTAAAATTAGCCAAGGAGGACTAAGATGCCCTAGGTGGCATCTTAGTCCCAAGTCTCAAATCTCGAGGCATAAACTCCAAAAAGGGACCTAATTGAGAGGTTTCAAAATCAGGGTCCCAAGACCCATGGAGGATAAAGATGCCCTAGGTGGCATTTTAGTCCCAATCCACAAATCAAGGACACAAAGAAAAAAGCATTAAATGATCATTTATCTTTTGATGTTTATCGAGATTTTCCATAAAAATATATAGTTTATTAGGCTTGTGGATGTAAAATAGGACCAATTAAACCTTAAATGAGCATAAATCAAGCAAGGTGGGCCCAAACAAGTGTGAAAATGAAAAGGTATGAATTTTACTACACTGCACTTAATAGGTATGTGTTTGGTTCTTGAGTTCATAACTGGATTCTTAGAAATATTGATTGCACTAGAATTATCACGCATAATGGAAATAGGTTATGAATATTCTACCTAAATATCTTTTAGTGTTTGTTTCATCCAGATAACTTGAGAGCAACATGAGGTGGTAGCTATGTATTCTACTTCAATTGTAGACAGTGAGATAGATTATTTATTTTTATTGTGCCAAGAGACCAATCTACCAGCAAGGAAGAAAGCACCACCACTTGTGCTCTTCCTATCATCTATGCACCCTACCCAATCTACATTTTTGTAAGCTTTCAACGTGAAGTCATCATGTTTAGCATACCATAAACCATAGGTCAAACTTCCTTGCAAATATCTAAAAACTCTTCTTACTACATTGAAATGAGAATTTTTTTTAGAAGACTTAAATCTAGCTACCATACATACTTCTTGTACAATATCCGGTCTAGAGGCAGTAAGATACAATAGACTTCCAATCATGGATCTAAACATGGTTTGATCAACATCAAGTGAATCATCATTCTTGGACAACTTGCATCCAATCACCATAGGTGTACTAACAGGCTTACAATCATCCATTTGAAACATTTTCAACATGTTTTTAGCATACTTGGTTTGTGAAATAAAAATTCCTTTGTCTAATTGTGAAATTTGAAAACCAAGAAAATAGGACAGCTCACCTATCATTGAAATTTCAAATTCTTGTTGCATTTGATCATCAAATTTCTTGCACAAATTATCATGACTTCCAGAAAATATGATATCATCTACATAAACAACAACTATAATTATATGGTTACCTTCCACTATTGTGTATAGATTGCTATCAACGCATCCTTTCTTGAAGCCTTGGTGATGTAAATAGTTGTCCAATCTAGAGTAACATGCTCTAGGTGCTTGCTTTAACCCATATAGTGCTTTTCTCAATCTACATACATAACCTCCTTTTTCAAGTGACTCAAACCCTTCATGTTGTTCCATGTAGACTTCTTCCTCAAGGTTACCATTCAAGAATGTGGACTTAACATCCATTTGATAAAATTTTTAGTTCTTATATGTTGAGAATTCTAAGAACATTCTAATAGCCTTTAGTCTTGCAACCAAGGTAAATGTTTCCTCAAAATCTATGCCCTCAAATTGTGAGTATCCCTTGTATACTAGTCTAGCTTTATTTCTAATCACTTTACCTTCTTCATTTACTTTGTTCTTGTAGACCCATTTTGTGTCAATAATATGCTTATCAGCTAGCCTTGGAACTAAATCCAATGTTTTGTTTCTTTCAATCTATTTTAGCTCCTCTTTCATAGCCCTTATCCAATCTTCACTCTTATTGGCCTCATTGTAACTCTTTGGTTCTATTTCAGTTAGAAGACATGTGTTGACTTAATCATCACTTCTAGCATGTATTCTTCTAGTTTGCACACCAGTGTCTTTGCTTCCTATAATCTAATTTTTAGGGTGGTACTTCTAAAAATACTTGCTTGGGGGTTTTTTGGGAGTTTTTTCAACTACATCTTCTTTAAATGTTGATTTCTCTTCACCTTCATTATGATGTTCTTCAATCTAATTTTCTGATTTTTGTCTTGAATGCTACAAATATTCATCTATTCTCACATGTACACACTCAACTACTCTCTTGAGTCATTTATTGAAACACTTATATGCCTTACTATGAGTTGAGTATCCTAAGAATATTCCATCATCACATATTGCATCAAAGCTCCCAAGCCCATCATCATATTTCTTAATGAAACATTTACTACCAAAAACCTTGAAGTATTTGATAGAAGGTTTCTTACCATACCATATCTCATAACGTGTCCTTTTGTTGTTCACTCTTAGTTGGGCCCTATTTAGTGTGTATATGAATAGCCTCTTTCTAATAAACATCTGGTAGATTTTACTCATTAAGCATAGTTCTTGCCATTTCTTTCACATTCTTGTTCTTCCTCTCAACAATTCCATTTTGTTAAGGTGTTCGAGCAGTAGAGTATTGTCTTCTAATCCCATGTTGTTCACAATAGTCTTAAAATTGATTTGATGTAAATTCTCCACAACGATCTGATCTTAAACATTTCAACTTGAAACCACTTTGTTTCTCAACCATTTTTCTGAATACCTTGAACCTTTCAACTGCTTCTAACTTATCATATAGGGAAGTTACCCAAGTCATCCTTGAGTAGTCATCAATCATCAGCATAAAGTATTTGTCACCATTTAAAGATCTTGTCCTTGTAGGACCACATAAATTTATATGTACTAAATCAAGTGGCCTTTTGGTTGAGTACTCTTTAGTCTTGAAACTCACTTTGTTTTGCTTTCCTTTTTGACATTCATCACAAATAGTGTTTGTTGGTTTAGTTTTATGTGGCATGTATCTCACATAACCTTTTGATCTTACCTCGACAATACTGTCAAAATTTATGTTTCCTAGCCTTCTATGCCATAACCAGCTCTCATCCACCTGTCCAATCATTCATTGAGATTTATGATATTTTCTCAAGTTGTAGACATTCCCATCTATTCTTTTACCTTTGGAAATTAATCTACCATTGTTCTCTTTCTTGATTTCACATCCTTTGGAATCAAATGAAAATTTATAACCATTGTCACACATTTGACTAACACAGAGTAAGTTATGTTTTAGCCCTTCAACATAGTATACATCCTTTGTGAGTAGTTTCCCATCAATTCTTAGGGTTCCTTTACCTTTTATCTTGATTGAGGATTTATTACCAACCTTAACTGAACCATCATTCCAATCTTCTAACTGTTTGAATTTGTTCTTGTCTCCAGTCACGTGGTTAGAGCAGCCACTATCTATCAACCATAAATTTTTCTTTTATGTGTAATTTTTTTTGTACTAACATTCTTGAATGAACCTTGTCTTTACCCTTCTCTTTCCATACTTGCTCGGTTTCTTTCTTCTTTGTTGCTACTGAGTGTTCATTTTCATTCTTAAGGGAAACAACTAATTTATTTTCATGTTTAGTAGATTTTTCTCTACAAAACTTTGCAGTGTGTCCATAGTTATGACAATGGTATCATTCAATATTCTCATTGAACATAGTAAATTTGAAGTTGTTATTAGCCTGACTTAAAATTTTACAATTTGCACTCCTATGTCCCAAATTATTGCAATTGTAACACACAATATCCAAATCTCTCAATGGTGCAAAAGATTTTTTTCTCATGAAATTTGGAGTTGCTCTTTTCAACATTTTCCAATGTATGAACTTATGACCGTATGCATTTCATCTAAAACAATAACCATAAAATTTAGGGGTGTACCAATTATTATACCGAGAAATACTTCTAGTTGTTTCCACAGCAGTAGTAGACCTTCTCATTCTTGGGGCAACAACATTAACATGTAGGACAATAGTGTAATCCTTTGTGGCAGCAATACTATCTCTTGGGGTAGCAACTTTTTCACTTGTGTCAGCAATGAAACCAATCTTCTTTTTGAATTTTCCATCCATATTAGAGCTCTCACCATGTTCATAGCCAACACCACTATAATCTTTGTTCCTTTTCTACTTACTAAGTATATCATTCAATGCATTAGTTTCGCTCTCATTTTCATTCTCAACTTTAGATCTTCTTGGAAAGTTTCTAACTCTTTTCTCAAAGTTACTACCTCTTTTTGCAACATTTGACATTCTTTTTGCTTTGCATCAACTTTTGATTTCAAAACTTCACCCATTCTTTCTGCTTCTTTTAACTATGTCTTTAAAGTGATAATACTCTTATCTAACTGGTCTTGTTCTTTTAAGGCACTGTTCTTGAATTTTGTATGCTCTTTCTTCAACCTATCTAATTCATTAAGAGCACAAATTAGCTCCCCTTCAAGATCAACCTCAACATCATCTTCATCTTCCTCATCACTATCAGCTATTTTTGAATTTTTATATTGAGTATTATTTTCAATCTTCTTTTCATTTAGAACTTTTTGAGCCATGAAGAGATTAACCTCTTTCTCATATTCACTAGTGTCTTCAATTGAATCACTTTCATCATCTGATGTTTCACTTTCAATAGTGAGAAGACTTCTCTTCTTCTGAAATTTTTTCTTCTTGGATTTGTAGAACTTCTTAGATCTAAACTTATTAGTTTCTTCAATGTTTTCGTCCTTCTTCTCATAAGGACACTTAGCATCAAAATATCCAATCTTGCCACAATTAAAACACTTAAATGGTAGCTTTTCCTTATACTTGCCCGATCCTTTCTTCAGTTTCTTGACAAAATTTTCTTCAACATTGTTAGGTTCTTCTTGATCATCATTTACTGCTACTTCTTTTCCTTTCTTCACTAAGTTGAAGGCAACTTCTCTCTTATAAGGTTCAACACTCACAATCCTCATTTCATAGGCTAATAATGAACCAAATAGTTCATTTATGGAGAAAGTATTCAAGTCCCTAGCTTCTTCTATGGAAGGAAATTTAGTGTCATATCTTGTTGTTAATGACCTTATAACTTTCTTAACAATTACATTATCATCAATTTATTCACCAAGTCCTCTTACAACATTAATAATCTCATCCACTCTTAGTAGGTAATCAATAATCTTCTCATCTTCCCTCATCTTCAGTCCTTTAAAATGAGCTTTGATATTTTGTAATTTAGTTTCCTTCACATTCTCATCGCCTTCATAAATCTTTTGTAGTTTATCCCATGTTTATTTTGCAGATTTGCAGTGCATAACTTTGACAAACTTATTATTAGAAAATCCACTAAGAATAGAATGCTTGGCCTTGGAATTTTACTCATATTCCTTTTTAGCATCAGGATTAGTTGGAGGAGTTTGGGGAACATTATAACCATTTTTAACAATCAACCAAACATCACAACCTAAGGAGGACAAGTAGGTTTCCATTCTTCTACTCCATAAGGCATAGTTAGTTCCATCAAACATAGGTAATTTCACATAAGTGGATTCATGCTTAGCCATTGTGTTCACAAATCAGAATCTACCCAAGTTGGAGAAAGCTTTCTAACATGGAACCTGAGGCTCTAATACCAATTGAAGGAACACAAAGACCACTAAGAAAGGGGTGAATTAGTGGACTACAAATTTTATCTTTCTAAGAAATATAAAAATATACACTGAAAGCATAAACTAAGAACTAAAGGAGGGAAACTAAACCAAACTCACAAAATGCATCTCACAACACATGATATACGAGGAAAACCCAAGATGGGAAAAACCTCGGTGAGAATAGTTGTTAGAGACTACTGATCTAATCCAATCTCACAATAAAAATGATTTTTGATTACAATTTATGGGCACCAACCCAAAGGAACACCAATTCCAAGTTTATGAAATCCAACTCAAAGGATCTTCTACCCCTAATTTGAGCACCCACTCATATGATTATACAATAAGATATTTCATATTCACTTTTAGTATCATGTTACAAATGAATTTTTTTAACTCATATATGTTTTTGCACTTGTGAAGTCTTTGTTGATTTTGTTGTCCTCAGACAACTTCCAGTCTTTAATCATTAACTAACTCTACAAGTATTCTTGATTTCCCCCTTTATGTTCTCTTTCATCCTCACAACAAACTCTATGATCTTCTCTGCATCCACAAAATAAGTCTCTTCAAAACTACCACATGCCTTCACACCCTTCTATAGTAATAAAACATTCTTCACTAAAAAATGCATACTCTATTTTTTATAGAGTTATCTTCTCCCTTTCCCTTCGCCTAATCTCTTCTCCACACCAAACTCTTCCTATTCTCCACTCATACCATCAATGAATAACTACCTTTGTTATATATTACTCTTATAGAACAATGAAATTTTGTAGCTATCCCTAGTTGATTTTTTCCTCAACTTTTTAACATTCCTGTAGCTCACAATCACCCAGCCATATCAAGCTCTCTGTCCAATATCATTTCAGTGGCTTACAATAAATAATCTTATATTCTTATAGCATCATATTTTTTAATTGGAGACATCTTATCTTTTTCATCACAACTTCTGCATCTGCCCTAATGTTCTTTAACAAACTGCTATTTTTTATATTTTTTCAAAACATTAAAACCCTATATCTTATCCTCTTGTTATTCCATCTTCAAGTCTTTAATTCTCTTCTTGAGAAAATAAATGATTTTATGATACTTCACCTATTTAGATTGGCTACCATTAATTTAAAATTTTGCTTCTTTATTTTTTAATCAAAACAACTATTAAATTCCTTTTGCATTGATGGTTTGACTTTCCCAATTATATTTGTTGCTTGAAAATCTGATTTCAACATCTAATCTGCAATAAATAAGAAACTTTGTCTATGGCATCACCATCTACTTAACAAAATCTACATGAGGTATGTAATCCAAAGAAAAATATTTGATTTTAGTGCAGCCACAGCAAGAGACTTCACCACCAAGCAAAGAATAACCAAAATCTTATTTTATTGACCGCCAATACAAATTGAAGACAAGGAAAGAAGATTATAAAACTTGATTGTTTTCCATACTTAATAAATGAAAATCTGATATGCATCAAGCTAAGATAACCACCCTACTGAATGGAAGTGAAGACAAAACCAAAAAGGTTTATTTGCAGTCATTAAATGTGATATGTCGATTTAGGGTTAGACCGCCATATCTCATGTTGAAGAAAAAGATAAAAAAAAACTTCCTTTGTAGTCATTAAATCTGCACGTTACTCTTTATTGTCATAATATCTGAGGAATGACAAAAAAACCAATCTCCTTTAGCCACGCAAAATAGAACCTTGTGCATACATAAACCCTAGCAAATAAAAAATGAGTTAATCAGCCAAACCTCCACATATTCACCAATTCATTAGTATCACACCATTATTCCACATACTCTCTGCCACGTGTATGCCATGTCATTATTCTCTAATTTGTCCAAGTTGCAAAGTTGTCTTTTTCATATTTAAATATTTACAACATTTGCAATTTTAACCACAATAAAACAGAATGTAGACATTTCCATGTTGGCCCAATACAATGTTTGACCAAGCATATAATTTTTGAAAAACATTGCCTTTTATTTGATTTGTGAAGTTCCTGTCACTATGAGGCTCTTGTACCTATGCTTGTTATCCTGTAATTGCACACTGTGAGGTTCCTATAGCATAAGCTACACAATGTGAGGCTCTTGTAACATAAGTTGCACACTGTAAGGTTCATGTAGCATGAGTTGACATCAATGGCTATCTAATTCCAACACATAATACATGAAGTATACATGTGAATAAGTGAAGCATACATGTGAATAAGTGAAGAACAAGTACTCAAATACACGTAAGCCATGAAGTATACACATGAATCCAAAGTATACACATGAATATAAGGTATACGCATGAAAACAAGTAAGTCGCAAAGTATACATTGGAGTAAATGTAAGTCACAAAGTATACAAATAAGTTCTAAATTATTCACTTGAATAAACATAACTCATATCTATTGAAGCATGGATTTATAATAAAAATATGGACACCATCAATAAAAAAGATTTGTATTAACCAAATAGTGATGTAGGCATACATAAATATATGTCGATATAAGTATACAATATATACAAAATAGCCATATAGGCTTAAAAAAATACCATATAGGCATATAATTTCAAGTATATACAATACAAAATATGTCCAAAAATGCCATATAGGCATACAACAAAGGACCCCAATCAAAATTCATTGCCCTCTAGGTGAATGAAACAAATGGGTCACCTTTGGTGGTCAAGTGGATGGAATGCATATGACACTCGTTTACCCTAAACTAGATGGTTGCTCCTCCTATTTAGTTACTCATTAAGATTCAACTATTACAGTAACAAGTAAAGACATTAATATATAAAAATTGCATTATAAAAAATTATATATTTAACAAAATAATCACTTACCACCACTAGACAATCTCTCTCTTCATGCAAAAGATTTGAATGCTCATAATGTGGCTTGCCCAAGTCCTATAGAAACCGTCCAAATAGAAATTAAACTATAAATCAATAATCATTTGATTTTTCACTAACTAACAGTTATAACAATGAATGTAATTTGAAATTTACTAATTTGCCTCATACCCCCGTGAGAGGCATCGAGTTTTCTATTGCACAAGATACAATATTCTCCATTACCCTATCCACATGTGGAGGTGATTCCGCTTCCATCATCTGAAAATAAAATAACAAATTATTCAATCATGAAAAGTAGAATAGTGATGTAGGTCATGGCTTATAATGTATGAGATAATCAACAAAATTTTGAGTACTTATTTAACTATATCTTTCTTACTATTATACTTACTATTTTCCCTATCCATAGCTTGTTTGAAAGCACCTATTTTAGGTTTTTATCCATAGCAATGATGCAATGAACTATTTCATAAAATTCTTTGGTAGACATGTACGAAAAATGTGGTAGCATAGAGAAGGCAGTGAACTGTGCAAAAAATTGTCTCAAGGAAATGTGGTCTCATGGTGATGGAATGCCATGAAAATTTTCTTTGTCATGGCATTCCATCACCATGAGACCGCATTTTTTTGAGGCATTTTTTTCAAACATTTCATTGCCTTCTCTATGCTATTATGCTAGGATGGGGAGGATGGTATAGTGTGGTCTTGGTTATGAGATGGAGGGGGGTCATGAGATGAAGAGGGATGGGTTTTTTTATCATGAGTGGAAGAGGATCATTAGATGGGGTGGAAGGTGTACTTTGAGACCACATTTTGAGAGAGATCATACAATGGAGTGGAGGAGATACTTTGATCTAGACATGAAAGGATTCCATTAGATGAAGTGGTGGAGAGGGGATTGTGAGAGAGTGGATGAAGGGATATCTTTCTCTTGAGATGGAAGGGATATGTTGTTCTTGATTGGAAATTGGATCATGAGATGGAAGGGGATCATATGATGGAGGAGAAGGGTTTCCTTGATCTTTATATGGAGGGGAATCTATGTTAGCATGCTTTGGATTAGGAGATGGACATAGTTCATTTGATATGCATGGTGTCATGAGGGAGGAAGGTTTTATAGACTCTTAAACTTGGATAGATGGATTGATAGTGGATTTATTTAAGATTTAGGGTATTAGGGTTTATCTTGATGTGGAGGTGATGAAGTTGGATGCATGATATGGGAAGATTGAACCACTTTATTTTCGTATGGGAAAACAACCACCTTTGCAAATAATCCTTGGAGGAAGTTATTATGAGAGACATGGGATGAATTTTCTTAGTAATAGTGGGGTGATGTGGACTATAAGGATGTGGGATATGAAAATGGAATAAGAGGTGAAAGATTCCATGGATTGGTAAATTTAGAATGAGGATGAGGACCTTGAAAAGGATTTGGAGGGGAATTTTAGCTAAAGGCTTGGTTTCTATTCTTAAGGCAATGAGTTGTTTGAAAAAATGCCTCAAAGAAATGTGGGCTCATGGTGATGGAATGGCATTCCATCACCATGAGACCACATTTCTTTGAGGCATTTTTTCAAATGAATCACTGTCTTTTCTATGCTATTGCTTATTATTATTCTTTGATATATGTTTTCATGCATCCATAGACTTTTGGAAAGCACCTATTTTAGGCTCTTAGCCATAGCAGCAAGGAAGTGAATTGTTTGATAAAATGATTTGGTAGACATGTATGGAAAATGTAGTATCATAGACAAGGCAATGGGATGTTTAAAAAAATGCCTCAAATAAATTGGGTCTCATGGTGATGGACATCACCATGAGACCACATTTCTTTGAGGCATTTTTTCAAAAAAATCATTGCCTTGTCTTTTCTATTGCTTAGTATTATGCTTTGATAGATTTTTTCCAAGCATCCATAGCATAGAAAAGGCAGTGAACTATTTGAAGAAATGCCTCAATAAAATGTGGTCTCATGGAATTCCATGACAAGAAAATGCAATTGGCAGCTACTCCTAGTTATTAGTTATGCTATGTGGAATAATTTCATCATTGCTTATGTTGACTTTCTAAAAAACTATATTGTAATTGAATTTTTGTCATCTATCAACATATAGTTATTAGTTATGCAATGTGAAGTAATGATTTTAGTTTGAAAGATGTGCAATGCAATGTAATCAACGATATGAATATAAACTACAAAAATCTATTAAGTGCAATTCATCAGTTAAACTCTATTCTATTACTTGAGTGAAGGTTTGTACTCCACTACCACTGGGAGGTGTTGTCATGAAACCTCCAATATTAACCTATTCAACATCCAAAATCAGATATTAGAATCCATTCATATAACAATTTTATTCACATGTCATATTTATAATTTTTTACTAGTTGCATACCTCAGTAGTAGATGTTGTGGAGTAAAAAATAGGTGGAGGGCCAGTGAAAAAAATATCAAAATTATAACCCTAGAATTTTATTACAATCATTAAACTAAATTAGTTAATCTTACATTTCAAAAATGAAATTAATAAATTAAACTCAATGCACATGCTAATATTTACCTAAGTATTATGTTGATGTTTGGGTGGTTGCTTTTATTGTCCAAGGTAGTGGATGCCCTTGTTCCTATTTTCTGAATGTTGGATGGGTTAATGTTATTATTTTTTTTGGATACCTAGATTTTTGTTAAGTTTTGGGGAGCTTTGTGTTGGTTGTCCCCTATTTTTGTTTCTTGGATGGTGGTTGGGTTTCTCTTCATACTTTATGTAAACACCCATTTGAGTTTAATGCTTAAGGCTGTTATTGTGGTTTGTTTGTTCAAACTTTATTTTTTGTTCCACCTTCTGTTCTGGCTATTGGGTTTTCCAAAGGATGGTGTGGGTACCTTTTATGCTAGTGTGTTGGCTTTATCCTCAAATCCTATTGATGTGGATTTCACTCTTATTGAGATGGTGTTGGGGAATTTTTGTTTTTGGTTTCCTCAGTTGTAGATCCTTTTGAGGTGAACACTTCTCCTATAGAGGTGGAGGTTGAGGTTGTTGGAGATTCCTAGCTTTAGTGGAAAAGATGGTTGTATCTTCCTCTCCAATAGAGGGGAATTCCCTCCTTTAGAGGTGGAGTGTGAGTTGGGTTCCCAGCTTGACAAGCATCTTTTGCTTTCGTGTAGTTGGATTGTTGCTGCTAGGCTACATGCCTGTACCTAGATGATCATGGTAGCTTTTTGGGTTCAAGGTCCCTGAAAAACTTGGTTAAGAGTTTAAGGTCTTTGCAAAACCTTTGGGTTTAAGGCCCCAGTTAAATCCTAGTTGTAATAGGCTAACGGGATTTAGGTCCTTGCATTTCTTTGTGCAACCTATGTTGTCTTTTTTTATTCTTGGTGCGACTGCTAAGGGGCTACTGTTGGGTTATGGATTATCTTTGTTGTAGCTTGACTCTCTTGGATAAGGTTATGGGTCCCTTCAAAACCTTGTTGGAATGGGTTGTTGGTCCCATCAAAACCTATTTAACGCCAATAAAAAAAAATTACCTGAGTATTGAGGTCAAAAGCCTCATTCAACATGGTATCTATCATCACCAACTGGGCAGTTGCAGACGTATCCTTCGCACCAACCTCCTGACTATCTGTGGGGTCATATGTATAAGCCAACCAACAAACTTGACAAGAATGGGGTGGAATCCTACCCCTCGAACTCTCCCTTGGATGAAATTGTACTGGAGAACTCACACAATGGATGATACTTTGGTCATAGAGCTAATAGACTATAGAGTGTCCACCTTAGCACTCTTCTTCATGATGGAAGGGATAGCAACATGCTCATAAGTTGGCCCAGTGAGTGCTCATCTCCCTTGCCACTAAGGATCCTAGCATGCACCTAGTCTATCATGTTCCAACCCACCACCTCTCCCTTGAATGTCTCGCATATCAAAATAGTTAAGGATTTTGTTGAGGATGAACTCGCAGTAGAGTTTCCTCAAGAAATATTGGGGGACCTCATTATTGTTGCATGGAGGATGCTCAAAAACCATCCACCACCTCTTCCAAAAATTGTCCTCAATCCCTTGGTGGTTGCACCAATGGATAGGGGTAAATGCAAGAAGATGAGTCCACAAAACGTGGAAGTTTTTGCCTTAGCAAAAAACTTGAAATCGGCTTCAATGAAATGGGATCCCTTTTTTAAAAAATGGGGTCCCATTTAGGTTCAAGGCCATGAGCCTAAAAATAAAATGAGATCTTGTTTTTTAAAAATTGGGATCCCATTTTTTTAAATCGATCTCGCTTTGAAAATTTTCCATTTTTGGCAATTTTTCAAAACAAGGTCCTATTTTGAAAATTTGTCAAAACAAAATTTCTAAAAATGGAAAGTTTTCAAAACAAGATCCCATTTTGAAAACTTTCTTTTTTTGGAAAATTTTCATTTTTGGTAACTTTTCAAAATGGGATCTCATTTTGTAGAACTATAAAAAATATATTTTTTTATGAAATAGGATCCTATTTTAGAACGCGATCCCTTTTTTTTAAATATGAATTTTTGGTCAGGTTTTTGGCTTGTTTTCTGATTTGAGAAATGGCTTGGAGATCTGAACCTAAGCTTTGGACCTAGCTTGACCTGCAACTTGAAGGTCATGACAAGGTCACAAGAAAATAGTGACTTTGGACTTATGTCTGAAGACCTATTTTGCAAAAAAAAAAATGACGAAATTAAAACCCATTATAGATGAGACAATGTAGATTCCAAATATGTAATTTTTTTACAATTGGATTATTTTTTCTATTTTTCAACTAATTTATGATGAAACTGGTCCATAAACTTGAAATATCGGGGTTTTTTAGTATTTTAATAACTTTTTATTAAAATATTTTTTTGTAAAACGAATTGCACCAAAACGTACTTCAGATAATTCTTTTCAATTTGAAAAAAAAAAACAAAAAATGATAAGTTTAGGTCATCCTATGTGTGTCGTACACGACGATTTTTCAAAACAACAAATATGGCCAATAAAAATTTAACAACAAAAAATATTCAATAAACAAAAAAATATCGAAAATGTGCTTCGGTGAGTTACAAATCTTTTCCCAAAAGGATTTAGAAAAATATGATTATTTAGGTCAAAATATGGATGGTGTACACGTGCAGGTATGGTACAAAAAAAGTGACTTTTAAATAGTGGTTTTTAGAAATGTCTATTGAAAATCAATTCTTATCATATGGGTATTGAAATAAATTACATATTTTGAAACTAAACTCTAAGTACTACATTTTATGATTAGTGATTTTTTGTAAGATTTCATCTCTAAGTGCTTTAAATTTTAAGGTCAACTATCACAAATTCTAAAAATTGGGGAAAACACTTCCAATTTTTGGCCAAAAAGTGGACTCAACTTCTTGCACACACCCATAGGAAACCTCTTGCTATTAAGGTCAAGAGTTTGATTTGTACATGGATTAGTGAATAGTGAGCACAAGTCATATTTTGTAATTTTTTTATTTTTAACTTGTTTGTATGATAGTTTATCTACATAAAAAATTCTACACTCTTGCCTCTTATCTACCTAACCACTTAATTGCTATCTAATTGCATCTACATGTGTTAACATGGCTTGAAGTGAATTTGTAAGTGTGGTTCTTTCTGAGGTTAAACTTACAAGATCATTCAACCTCGCAATTAACTCCTTAATTTGTTTTTTGTTGTTTTCAATTTCCCCCATTAAATTTTGTTGAGTTCTAGGAGGATGTTGAGGGATTTTTGGAGGAGTTTGTTGTTGCATGGTTGTTCATCAGGATTTTTTGGGTGTGCTTTTTCATGAGGAGAAGGATTTTGAGGAGAATCAAGTGGATTTTCAACTCTTGATAATTAAAGAAATTAACATCAAAAATATATTAAATCTACCTAATTAACAACAAATTCACAAAAAAACCAGTAAAATCTTACTCCTTTGAGTTGCCCATCGATGTGGCAGCATTCTAGCAAAGAAATAGAAATGAATTGATGAATAAAATGTATGAATTTGAGATCTTCACAATACAAGTGTGCCTTGGAAGGGTTTCCAGGTTGTGAATGAAGAAATATGACAGTTAAAAGGATTTATATTTTCTTTTTTCCTTATAAAGAGTCATAATGTGCTCATGTTATAATGCGAGTGTGTTACAGGTTCAGTGTGACTGAGGCTTAGGATCGGTCACACCAAGCCATAATGCGAACACATTATAATACACCCGCGTTGTGGATTTTCAAAAAAATTAAAAAAGTTGGCCACTTTTTGGCCCCCCAACTTTTTGCACCCGCCCCCTACACTTTCTTTCACAAATAAAGATATAACTGTAATGATTATTAATTTATATAAACCCTTACTCATCCAATTGATATCTCATACATCATAATCCACCCCATCTACCATCATAATAAATTGGGACAGATCATGCACAACATTAATGATTTTCTAGTTACTACAAAGATGCCCAAATGAAGAAAAGAGGGAAAAGAACGAAAGTTACTTGACTATTATGATAGTTACAAACTCCAATTCTATGTTCTCCATCTTGCAAGCCATCAGATTTAAAAACCTTGAAATATGGTTGTGGTGTGGTCATCAATACCTATTTAATTTTTCAAAACGTTTTCACTTTTATTCTCTCATCCACGTGCACCCTACATGGTTGGGAAAAGATGCCTTTTAGGATTTCAACTGCGTAACAACATATCAACGTGCATTGACCTAAAAAAATCTGAAACGCCCAACACCTGATCGCACAACCATATCTTCAGCAATCACTTCACAGTCGCTTCTCCAAGCTCTGATACCAAATGAAGGATTCAAGAATTACAAACATAACACAATAATATTTTCACCCAATAAGCTTGTTACTTTCTCATTCATGTAAAAATATATTTATACAAGATGATATAAAATTACTTCTACCTAATTGGACATAATTGTCCTCTAAACAATGTTTATTATCCAATAGTTTTAATAGTAAACAACATTTTTTAAAAGTGATGTGTACTATATTCCACATAAAAAAATTCTACAAAAGATAAAATTTTGATTCTTTTGAACTTAGGTTGGTAACATCCATATCTAGTGCTTGAATTTCATTTCATAATGTTTTGTTGAATATTTTTCTTTTAATTAATTTTTGAATTCAAACCAACTACAATTTAGACATAGGTGTTGTTGGGAAAATGTGTCTCAACCTTGCAATTAAATAAGTTACTATTGATACATAAGGTAATATTCATCCAACGATGATGGGGGGATGCGGGGGTCTCTTGTTCATCATTTGTCTCATATCTAACGACCGATATTTTATTAGCTTGACTTGCCTTAGAAGGAAACCCTATTTTATGAGGGCGTTGTATTACACCTGTGTATTTGTGATGTATTATGAGAGTCTAATAATGGTCATGTAGTCTTTGGATCTCTAGTTGGTGATACTCCTGTGAGAATCTTTCTCTGCAAGTATATTATAATCTTTGTGATTTTTTAATAATATATTGGGTGGCTTATGGAGTGTGGGATTTTTCTCTCGAAAGGGTTTTACCCATGTAAATCATTGTGTTGTGGTATGCATGATATATGTGTTTATTTTTGTTTAAGTTTCTATAACTGTTAAAGATCTATAAATTTTTTGCATTATTCTCCTTGCATGATTAGTTTATGAAGTTGTTCTGCTACGTTAGCTTCTTTAAAAGTGGTATCAAAGCCTAATAACCTTTGGTTTTAGTTGTGGGTTGTTGGGATTTTTTGAACTAATCCAATTTTGAGTGGGAGCTTGTGGAGAAGATACTTTGTGATCTTATTGCATGAATTTTTAGATGGAAAGTTCATCAGGGAGAATAGAGGTGAATAATTTTTTTGGAAATAATTTTGAAATGTGGAAGTTGAAGATGGAGGATTTGTTAATAGGTCAAGATCTATGGGGTGTTGTTGATAACAATGTTTCAAGGCCTACAGATCCTATTCAATATACTCAATATGATGTTATGGATCGTAAAGCCAAGGGTCTAATCAGATTGTGCTTGGTAGACTCTATTTTAATCAATTTCCATGAAGAGACCTCTGCACATAAACTATGGAAGAAGCTTGGTGAGATGTATCAAGCCAAATCTTTAATGAAATTTTCTTGAGGAAGAAATTTTATTCCTTGAGAATGAAAGAGGGTGGACGAATTACAGACCACCTGGAAGTATTCAATATGCTAGTGGCTTATTTAGCATCAGTTGGTGTCAAAATGGATGAGGAGGAGAAATGCCAGATCTTGCTTTGTTCTTTGCCTGATTCATGAGATTCTCTGTTTATGGATATTGGGAGTACTTATGTTATATTGAAGATTGAATATGCGGTGGGTTCTTTGCTTTCTAAAGAGATGAGGAGGAAGGTATCCATCAATGCCAAGGATGCCCTTAATGTTTATGGAAGACCTAAGGAAAAAGGCAAGAACAATGAGAAGTATGACAAATCCAAGTCCAAGGGGAGATCTAAGTCTCCTGAAAATTCCAATGTTATTTGTTGTAATTGCGGTAAGCTTGGATATGTTCGTAAGGATTGTAAAGAAGAAAGGAAGAAGAAAAGGAAGAAATTTGTTTCTAATTTTAAGTTCGAGAAGGAACATGGTGATGCATTCATTGCATCTTTAGCAACTTGTGTAGGTAATGATGCATGGTTAATTGACTCGGGTGCATCTTTCCATATGGCCTTGAATAGAGATTGGTTTTTTGAATATGAAGAATTTGATGGAGGTAAGATGTAATTGGGTGATGATTCTCATTTAGACATTGTTGGTCATGGTAAAGTTGAAATTAGGTTTTCTAATGGTAGAATAAAAAGGATTAATGGAATGTTGCATATCCTTGGTTTAGCACAAAATTTGTTATTTGTGAGAAAACTAATAGATGAGCGTGTGTAGATAGTATTTTCTGATGCAAAATGTTGGATGCAAGTTGGTTAGAGGTGCTTGGTGATTGCTAGAGGTGTCAAATATGGCACATTGTATAAGCTTGATGCATGCACTATTGAGTGCAATAGTACTTTTTTGAAAAGCAAGTATGTGGAAGAAGTGAGGGTTTCACCTTTAGTAGACGGTCATAGATTTTGGGTACCCAAGGGTGCTCTTTCTTCTAAATAAAATTTACCTGCAAATAAAACTATGTTATGGCACCAGAGACTTGGCCACATTAGAGAAAAGGGTCTAAAGACCCTGAAAAATAAAAACCTTGTTGAAGGGTTATCTGATTGTAATCTTGAATTTGATTTTTGTGAGCATTGCATTTATGGAGAACAAAATTGCATTTCGTTTTACTTGAAGTCTCATAAATCTTGTGGTGTATTGGATCTTATTCATTTTGATGTGTTTGGTCATATAGATTTTCCTTCAATTGGTAAATCCACATATTATGTTTCATTTATTCATGATTATGGTAGGACATGGGTATATTTTATAGAAAGTAAATCTGAAGTTTTCAATCAATTTAAAGAATTTAAAGCAAAGGTTGAGTTGCAGACTAGAAAGAAAATAAAATGTTTGAGGACTAATAATGGTGGTGAATTTTTCTCTAATGATTTTGATAGATTCTTTAAAGATTGTGGTATTCATAGAAAAAAGACAACTTTGTACTCTCCACAAAATAATGGAGTTGCAGAAAGAATCAATATGACACTGATGGAGAAGGATAGGAGTATGTTGAGTGGTGTTGGTCTAGAACTAAGGTTTTGGTCTATTTTCCACTACTTTTTACCTAATTGAGAAGTCTCCTACATTAGCTCTTGTTGATAAGACACCTATAGAGGCATGGTCGAGCCACAAGCCTTCATTAATACATCTTAGAGTTTTTAGTTGTGAGGCATATGCACATGTGCCAAAGGAGAAGCAAACAAAGTTGGAGAACAAGGGTATGAAATGTATCTTCATTGGATACAGTTATGGTATGAAAGGATACAGGCTTTGGGATTCTATTTCATAGAAGGTAATACATAGTAGGTGTTATTTTTAGAGAAACTAAGCCTTCTTCTATTACATTGCAGCCAAAACAAAGTAAGCAAGAAGATGTGATTCAATTTCCTTCTACACCTAAGAAAGTTGAATAAATGCCCATGGATAGACAAGAAGTTGAGGAGAGTTCATCTAGCTCTGAATCTTTAGAGCAGGAGGAAGAATCTCTAACTCATCTTGTTTGTAGGTCTACAAGGCATAGAAAACCACCTGAAAGGTATTCACTCGATGATTGGAGATGCATTTTTTCTTTGAGTACTAACATGGATGAACCTAGATCGGTATAATAAGCATTAGGTATGAATGATGCATAATCTTGGAAGATTTTTATGGATGAATAAATGGTAGATTTGAAAAGGAATGATACATGGGATCTTGTACCATTTCTTGAAGGAAGAAAACTTGTCAGTTGCAAATGGGTATTCAAGAAAAAGATTGGTTCAAATGGAGGTATTGAGAAGTACAAAGCAAGTTTGGTTGCAAAAGGTTACTCCCAAGTTGATGGTGTTGAGTATGGCGAGATATTTTCTCCTATTGCAAAAATGACATCCATTAGATTTTTTCTTTCTATTGTTGTTGCTTTTAATTTAGAGATTGATAAAATGGATGTGAAAACTGCTTTCCTCCATGGTGACTTGGAGGAGGATGTTTATATGACACAACCATATCACTACGTAGTGAAAGGTAAAAGTAAATTGATTTGCAAATTGAAGAAATATTTGTATGGCCTAAAATAAAGTCCTAAGATGTGGTACTAGAAATTTTATAGATATGTATTGAGTTTGGTATTTGAGCATTCTAAATCAAATCATTGTGTTTATTATAAAATTGATGGCGATTGTTTCTTGTTTATTACATTATATGTTGATGATATGTTATTCATTGGTAGAGGGAAAGGTATGATTTTAGAACTGAAATCTTAACTTGTTGCTAAATTTGAAATGAAAGATCTTGGTGCAACTAAACACATTCTTGGGATGGAAATTAAAAGAGATAGAGTGAACAGAAAGCTATGGCTTGGCCAAAGAAAGTATGCCAATTCAATTTTACAAAGGTTTGATATGCAAAATTGTAGACCATTATGTGTTCTTATTTTAGCTAGAACAAAGTTATCTATTTTAGATTATCCAACATCCCTATTAAAGATGGAAGACATGAATAGAGCTCCTTAGCAAAGTGTAGTTGGAAGTTTGATGATTTTTACAAGACCAAACTTTGGCCAAGCAGTGGGAGTTCTTTCCAGATATATGTCTAATCCTGGTAGAGTTCATTGGGATGCAGTTAAAAGAGTCTTCAAATATTTGTGTGGTACCTTAGATTATTCCTTGTGTTATCATAGTAATATGACTAAAGATGAGAATTCCCTTGATATTCATGGTTATGTGGATTCAAACTTGGCAGGTGATGTTGATAGCAGACAATCCACCAGTGCTTATGTTGTTACTTTATTCGGTGGTGTGATTAGTTGGATGAGTAAGTGATAGGTTGTGGTTACTTTTTCCACTATTGAAGCAAAGTATATGGCAGCTACTCATGCTTGTAAAGAAGCCATTTGGCTTAAGAGACTGTGTTAAGATATTGGAATAAAACAAGGTGCAATGACAATTTATTGCAACAGTCAGAGTACGATATGTCTAGCCAAGGCCAAACACAATGGTGTACATGTCTCAACCTTGCAATTACATAAGTTACTATTGATGCATAAGGTATTGTTCATCCGGCGACGATGGGGGGTGCGGGGGGGTTTCTTGTTTATCATTATGTATCATATTTGAAAGTCGATATTTTATTAGTTTGACATTCCCTAGATGGAAACCCTATTTTATGAGGGCATTGTATTATGGTTGTGTATTTGTGATGTATTTTGAGATTCTGATAGCGGTTGTGTTGCCTCTAGATCTCTCATTGGTGATACTCCTGTGAGAATTTTTCTCTGTAAGTATATTGTAATATTTGTGATTTCTGAATAATATATTGAGCGTCTTTTGAAGTGTGGGATTTTTTCTTCTGAAAGGGTTTTTCCCACGTAAATCACTATTTTTTGGTATGCATGATATATGTGTTTATTTTTGTTTAAGTTTTTGTAACTATTAAAGATCTGTAAAAATTTTCATTATTCTCCTCTCAAGATTAGTGTAGGAAGTTATTCTGCTACCTTAACTTCCTTGCAGGTGGACTAAGTCCCGCATAAATTTTTTGTATCTATTGAAATTATTATTTTTGTTGGAATAACGACATCAATACCTAGTGTGTAGATATTTTTCAAAAAAAAAGTTCCATTAATTTACTATATTTTCACATGTGTAGAACAAATGACTTGATGTTCGGTGAAAAACCTATGTTCAATAAAACTTAAAAAAATAAAAAATAAAAATAAAATATATAGTTGTTAGAAAGCTCGTTACAACCCTCCAGCTTGGTTTATCAAGTTGACTCCATTCGCACCTCCAAATCGAGCTTTGAAAGTAAAAAAAAAATATTAATTTTGAAGTGGAGGGGGCAAGGTGAAAAAATCAAGTCTCCATTCGAAGGGGTGAAAAAAGAAAGTCCTCATTCAAAGCCCCCTTCATTTGAAGACCCCTTCATTCGAAGGGATCTTTGAATTAAGACCCCCAATATTGTGGCATACAAAGACAAAGCATACCATTTCATTTAAAAATATTTTCATGTCACTAAATATGGTTCGTTCAAAGGGGGCTTTCCATTTGAAGGTATGCATGTTCGTATGAAGCCCCTTCATTTGAATGGTTTCCTTCGTTTGAAGCCATTCAAAACTTTTTGATGGACGGATCCAATTTTTGTTTTTGCAAATATTTATAACCAACAATTGTGGGTTCACCCAAGTAAATGGAGGAGACAAATAAATAGTACATAAAAAATAAATATAATCTAAGAATATAACAATCCAAATTATGCAAATTAAATCAATGGAATGAGTACATTGTGTGATAATTTGATCAAATGTGTTGAATGATAGGGGTGATATACATATATGCTAGTGATAAGCATGAAGGAATATAACTTGGTTTCTAGTATATGAAGATTAGAAGAGTGAGGTGGCCCTAATAGATATTTACTCTCATGTAAGTATATAACACTAGATAAGGTAATATATGCCCCCAGTGTGGCTTCAAAAAAACACACACAAAATGGTATGGGTAAGGCATGAGGTTCTTGGTGGAAATATAGGTCTAGGTGCCTACTATATTAGTTTTTTCTAATTGACAAATAGTGTGAGGAAAGTAATGGTGCCTCTCATGTGGCTCCTAGTACATGATAATACATGCAAGCACAAATAATAGTATAGGGGAATTTATGATGCTCCCCAATGTGTAGGATAACTCTAGGAATATAATCAATCATGTATGCATGACACAATATGGTAAAATTATCATGTCCCTTTCTTCCATAAGATTCTAGGATGTTCCTTAAGCCTATTTTCCATTTCTTGTGGGCTTGGTGGAATAAATTAGGGAAAAACTTTGTAATACTTAAATGTGTCCTATTATATGAGCGCCTAATTATAAGGCTCTTTTATAATCAAGATTATTTCTTTAAGTGATTTTTGCCAAGGGTTTGTGGATTGGTTACTTTTGGAGGGAAAATGCAAGAGTTTGAAATGATATTTTGGAGGGAAATTGGGCTCATAAGTTCCTATTTAAGCTAGGTTCAATATTTAAGCTAGGAATATGACTTTTTTTTAGTATATGATTTAGTATTTTATGAATTCATGACCTCACATAAACCAAACATATTGTTCATTTATCACTAGAGATTGGAGGAAATAAATCCCTTGATTTTCACAACTAGTTAGTGGAAAATAACCCCATTATCTAGAATTGTAGAATTATACATAGGGATTTTATTTGAGCTTCAATTTCTTGTTATTTGGGTAGCTTCTATAATGCCTATTAAATTGGGCGATAGGTGGCTTCCTCAGTGCCCAAGGTTTTTTAACCTATGGTGGCTCCTTTAGCACTTATCATTGTTTATCTATTCATTTATTTGATAATTATTATTATGGTTGTTTGAAAAGATCTGGTAAATCCAAAATTTATTATAATTAGAATTCACATTGGATTAGTTAGGAGTAAATTGATTATTGAATCTATTATCCATTCAAAGATAATTATTATCTCTTTTCGTCTATTCTATTGAGTTATTAAAATATCTTGTAATAAACGTATAAATTTATGTTGATTAAAATTAAGTCAAGTAGAAATCTCCAATTAGGGACATTATAATAGTATTAAAGTCTTGATTCTGCCAACCTATGAAACAGGGGTTTTGATGTAATTTTGAGAACAATATAGTAGACAAAAGGAGGTACAATTTGATAGAGGATGAAAATTATCAAGGAATTTTTGATTTAATAATCAATTTATATGTTGGGTATAAAAAAATATCTCAATCACTCAAAGATATTATGACAATATTGGTGTAAGTTATGCAAGGTCAAAAAGCTCTTGGAACCCTAGAATCACATATAAAAAGGGGAACTACATCAAGAGTTAATCAAATTATTGGTTAAATCTAAAATCTTGCAAATAAGAGAAGATCTACTGGAAGAAGAGGTAACTAAGTTGATAGAATATTTTCTATCCCTTTATGTTGAGTATAGACCTCATGAGCCACGAGTTAGGGACAATATATTATTTTAAATTTTTCTACAAAATTGAAATTTGAAATTCTCCTCAAACCTAGAAGAAACTAACTTAAAATTAGGCTTACAAGTAAATATAATAATGGTTGGGAAAGTTTCATACAACTATATTTGATGGGACATAAAAGTGTCTAGCCCATTCTTGGATACAAAAAATAAATACCTAATTGTCTCTAAATCCAATATATAAAGAAGAAGCTATCAAGTTTACTTCTCTACACTTGGAAGGTTATACTATGAATGGTTGTATCATGATATTGTGACATGAGGGTATAGTTTCAAAGATACTTTTAAATAATTCTACCAAATATTGATTGAAATAATTGATAGAGTTGATCTAGAGATTCACTTTTGAGAATTGGACTAGTTAAAAAACTAAAGAATGATGGACCACAACATAGGGTAATTTTAGAGGATCATGGTTAAATTCCCTAATTTTTAAAGAGAATAGTATTGGTTGTATTTCTATATGCAGTCAAAAGATCCCTTGCCATGGAGTCTTTTTTACCTCAAACTAAATCCTATTCTAATGCTCCTCTAACAAACTATAAAAGATTCCAAAAGGGAGAGCTTGGAAAATAGGTTCTACCCCTAGTAAAAATAAATGAAGACATTTTAAATGATTTAAGGAGAAATAAAATATATTTCCATTGTAAAGAAACTCTAGAGTGAGGAAACAAATTCCTCAGAAAAGGGAAGGTGCACTATGTTCAAGTAATTTGTATTGAGAAAGTAGAAGAAACTGAGTCAAAGAAGGTGAATGAAGAGTTTGATGAAGAATGGGAAGATAAATGTGGAGGAATAATCATGGTTTTATTTGTCAAAGGTACAATCCATTTATGATTTGTATACTATTAGGAAGATAAAGGATCATCATTTTGATTAATAGTGAGGTGATTCACAATTTTATTGATGAAGGGCTTGTGGATAAAAGGGTCTTAGTTCCTAAATAGTTCAAGGCATTAAATATTATTATGGTTGATGGTTTCATCCTATCATGCCCACAAAGAATTCAATAGCTAAAAATGACTATTAGAGTGTTGCAAGTATGAGTAGTTGGTTTTGTTATTGATTTCAACAAGCTTATGTTTGTGTTTTCATTAATGTCAACTAGTGATGCTTGAGAAGTTGTGATGATGCTTTGATTAGTTTCATTAGGTTGTTGTCATTAGTAAGTCTTACTAGTATCAACCTCTAGTGTTGTTTTGATAAGCTTATGTTTGTGAATATTTGGCTGCAATTGGTTTGGTGGCAATGAGGAAGTGGTGAAGATGATGGTGTTAGAAACCAAGATCAGACATGCAAACCAAAAAACCTTCCACATAAGAGAAAATCAGAAAAAGGTAAGAGCTTTGCATGAAGATGTGCAAAATATTATTATTCAAGAATTAAGAAATTACAAGAGATGATTTTCTTTATAAAAGAAATGTATGCAACCCTAATGTTGACCTAAAAGGAAACCTTAGTGTGCACACTTAATAATTAATCAATTATTAATGTGCCTAATTTTAGCTTAAGTAAATAAAGGAATAAGTGACTTAATTAATTAACCAATATGATATAATTAGTTAAGTGTAATAACTTATTACTCTAACAGATGAGAGTATGTTTTTGGTGCTTGGTTTCCAAGTGCTTTTGATAAAATTTGAATAAAAGAGGAAACAATGTGTTGCAAAGGTGTTCTAGTATACATAGTGATGTTATATTTTTTCTTTGCATTTATTTTGTGTTGAAGATCATCTTGTGCATTTTAGATATGTGGATGAAAGGTGTTCATAGATGTTATATCCAAAATTTCTTGGTCTAGAGAATTGTCCAAAGAAATTTGTGTCCACCAATGTGTGAACTATGTTGCAGTGGTGTCTAGGAGAAATGGTTATGCTCTGTTTTTCTTCGTAGTTTATTTTTTGGTCTTGCAATTATGGAAGTGTGCTAATAAGGTTCATATCTATCTTCAATCAATTTTTTTTGTGATTTGGTGCACCGCAAGTTGATTTCTTGAGTTATAGTGTGTGGAAGTTTATTTGGGTGAACAGGATGAGTTTGTTCTTCAAGTGAAAGTTGTTGCAAAGGAATTTTTTGGATTTTAGGGTGTTTATGGAATATCCAATATCGTGTTCCAGTGTTGCGTATGGTCTATGAGTCATCCTTTTATTTTAGAAAGCATGTAATTAAATATTAATGGTGTTTACACAAGTTCAGTTGACCTTGGGTGTTTACACTAATTATGGATTTGCTTTGGTGATTTTGGAAGAATGGCATGGTGTATATGTATGATTTAGGTATGAGAAAGGTTTGATGTGGTCCACCTTCATTCCTTTCCACCATGGGAATTTTTTGGTGCTGACCTAATTTTAATTTTCATAGCTGGGGTACATAGCCGACCTTGGAGAACCATTTATATTGCAAGTACGAGCAATTAGTGTTGTCATTGATGTCAACAAGCTTGTGTTGTCATTTATGTCTATTTCAAGAGTATGAGTAGTTTATGTTATCAATGCTTTGATTAGTTGCATTATGTTGTAAACCTCTAGTGTTTCTTTGATAATATTTTGTCTATGGTTGAGGAATTACTAAAGATGATGAGGATTTATCTCTAGTGCTTGGTTTCCAAGTGCTTTTGAGAAACTTTGATAAAAAGAGGAAACAATTTGTTGTAGTGGTGTTATGGGTTACAAAGGTGTGTTCTTGTGTTGCTCCACATTTCTTCTAGGTTGAAGATCTACCTGTACAATTCATAAATGTTAGTTAGAGGTGTTCAAAGGTGTTTTATTTAAGATTTGGTGTGTTGGGTTGTTGTGCAAAAGAAGTTATGTTCACCAGTGTGTGAATTGTGTATTGCAGAGGTGTTTAGGAGAAATATCTTTTCTTTTCATTTCCTTGCATTTGTTTTTCAAGTTTTTTGGATCTAAAGGAGTGTTGATTGTGTTGGTTTCTTTGTTCAATCAAGATGGTTTAAGGTTTGGTGCTTCAAAAGTCAGTTTTTCAAGTAACAGTGTATGGCAGAGTTGTCTGACTGTATTGGGTGTGTACATTCTTCAGGAGGAAGTTGTTGTAAATGATTTTGTTGGATTTTAGAGTATTTGAGGAATATTCTAGATCATGTTCAAGCATGGTGTGTGATTCACAATTCATCCTTACTAATTCTGAAAATTTAGAAACACAATCTTTTCTATGCTAGAATGCACAAAAGGAACTTGAATTTACCTACTATTTAAAATTAGTCGCAAGCCCTAGAAACATCATAGAAAACCCTCATTTATTCATATATCCAAAATATTTTTTCTCTACAATCTCTACCTTATGTTTTTAATGATTTGGAAACATGTAATTAAGCCAATTTACTTGAAAATCAAGTAGATACAGATCAAATCTTCCATCAATGTCCTTGCATGCTTGAATGCACAACCAGTGATAGTCATTCCTCATTTTGAATATGAACCATTGATTTACCAAATATTGATGATGATCACAAGGATTTTAAATCCCTTCCATGAAGATAAAACCTTCTTTCTTTTTCATAGCTCTAAGACATGTGTCACAATTTTGGGGACTCACAGGAACAAAAGGAAAATATTTTGGGCTTCCTTGATAGTGTTTTCCTCTATGAAACATTAGAAATAAATAAAACAAGATGTGTGGCATGATTTTGGTAGTTCGAGGGAAAATATTCTAAAATTTCCATTACTTTGTGAATATTAAATTTTACATAAAACCTTGGAATAATATACATGCTATTGGCATAAAAATATATATTTTTCTTATTCATAGAGAGAACTTCTTTGAAATAAAAGGCCCCATAATGCTTATAACTCGTGTGACTTAATCACAAGCCAAAACCTAGCACTGACTAGGATAAAGTTGGGACCTTGGAGATATTTTATTTAGGTGACTTAAAAAACCTTTGAAGCATGCGCACAAATGGATAACTTAAGTTACTAGGGAAAAGGGGGCCGATAGAGCACAATGAAAGGGGACTTCGCTAAAAAGCATAACTTACCATGTTAGAAGAAATTTATAAGAGGATTTTTAGGATTTTGCAGCTACTATTGAAGGTTTATAAAAAGGATTCTCCAAACTAGAAAAACCACTCACATATATAATTAGTATGGGAGCATTCAAATGAAGAAATATAATAAATAATACTTTTAAAAATTGAAAGAGGTAATGTGTTCATGTCTAGCACTTATTTTCAAATTCCTCACTTTCTTTTGTATTGGAATGTGATGCCTCTATGAAATGCATTAAAGAAATTTGGTGCGACAACAACATCCACTTGCTTTCAAAAGTAGGAAACTAATAGAAGAAATAAATTTCTCTATTTATGATAAAGAAATGCTAGCAATCATACTTACCTTAGTGAAATTTAGACAACAATTTTTGTGTGGTAGTTTTTTGGTTAACTTGTTCCAAATTTGATCCATAATTAGAATCTTGATCAACCCACTTCAAAGATACTCTAAGATTAGCTTCTTTCCTTATTGAATCTTCACTTTCAAAACTCATTTCAAATGTAGTTAATGTTCCATGTAGTTCAATCAACTTTTAATCATTCAAATCTTTGGCTTCTTCAATAGCAGATATTTTAGGATTAAACCTTCTAGGGAGAGATCTAAGAACCTTCTTCACAACAACCTTCTCATTCAATTTTTCACCAATACCTTGAATATGATTGACAATTTCATTAACCTAGAGCATTAATGTAGAAATATTTTCCTCTTCTTTCATCCTCAAACCTTCAAACTAAGCTCTATAAGTCTGCAAAAAAATTTCTTTGACTTTGTCATCACCTTCATAGATGGTTTCTAACTTTTCCCATAGTTCCTTTATTTTTTGAAACTCCATCACTTTCACAAATTCAATGTTATTCAAACCACATAAAATAGAATTCCCAACCTTAGCATTGATCTTAAGAGCCCTCTTTCCTACCTAATCCCGAGGAGGGAGATTTTCAGGAGGCTCATATCCATCTATGACTGGAATGCACATGTCCATTCCTAAATCCATGAAATAAGAATCCATCCTAACTTTCCAAAATACAAAATTAGATCCATCTAAAACTGGTACTTGGTTTCCAAATAAAATTTCATGTGCCATCTTGAATCTACCTGAAGCTGGTAGACTTTTTTAAAGGAACTTGGCTCTGATATCAATTGAAGGGCACACAATCTACTAAGAGGGGGGTGAATCAGTAGATCAGATAATTCTAGAAACTTTACAACTATTATATATTTATTCAATATGAAGAGCATTGAACCATACAATCTAGTTATCAAAGCACAACACAAGATAACACATAACACTAGATTTTATGTGGAAACCCAAGATGGGAAAAACCACGATGAGAAACACTCACAAGAAAGAATATAATAAGTGAATTTTAAAATGTGATGTAGGCGTCAAACTAACAAAGACACCAATCCCCAAATAAATTTGTAGGCACCAACCTACTAGAGACACCAATTCCCAAATGAACCTATAGGCACCAATCTACTAGAGACACCAATCCCCACTAAAAAGAGACACCAATCCTTGCCGAAAAATATAATAGGTAGAATGCTAGTCCTACCGAAATACAGAAATAATGGTGAATTTGAAATATAACTCTGATATGCACCAGATACATAGCTAACACTCTCTCACACTATGAATCACCCTTTGATACTAGCACTCCATGTTTTCTTCACACTTCTCTCACATACCTTCCATTTATTACACTTACATATGCATTTTTATCTCACACACCTTGACACCAATAATGCATATAAACATTTGAAATATATACATGAAATTACATTAACACTTCAATTTTGGTCAGGGATTCATACAAACCTAGACGACATAAGGCCTACCTAAATTTAAATTACATGAAATGTGTAATATAATGGTCCAAACACAAAATTGTTTCTACCAAAATAACTTGGTGCCTTGTGCCACCACGGTAACCTTAAATAGGTCCCATCCTCACTTCATATCCAATATTTGAATTCCACACACTTCAAACCATTATCGCACATTCCTCAGACTTTGAATAGCTTTATAGACCTTTTGACACTTCAAAAACTCCTTGCACACTAATATGCACCACTGAAAACTTGGGAAACTAATAGAACAAGTGTAGAGAAACTATCCTTCCAAATCGTAGAGATATACTACATTTCTATAAAAAATTGGCAGCCATATTAATAAATCTCTCTTCCCAAAAGATATCCTTATAGACCACCACACTCAAGTTGATTGCATACCCATCATGGTATATAAATGCATTAACTATATGAAGGTATTTATGCCACAACTAGCCTGATACAAGATATGATAGATTAGACAATCTACACAACATGCTTTTGAAACCTTAAGTCAAATGGCAATTCTAGTACTCTTACAATCTTCTTCATCTTTAATAACCTAGACAACCTTTGATAATCACTATCATAAACAAATGACCTACTAACATCATTTTGACATCAATGACAACCTATGTCCAATAATTATGATATACTTTATTTAAATCAATCCTTGATCAATATCCTATTCATAGCATCCATGATAATCCAATTCTTGATTCTACCAAAAAATCACCTCTAGATGATCATGACATCCATTATAATCCAATCCTTGATCATAATCTTATCCTTGATTCTATCCAATAAACCCTTCTAGATTCTCATGATATCCAAATAAATCCAATCTCTTATCATAATCTCATCTCTAGTCATGACATCTGAAATGAGCCTATCATAGATTCTACCATTGATCAAGAATTTTGAGATGATTCCCTTGTTGACTTCCATACCATCCATGATCACAAACTTAAACTTGATCTTATCGAAACTCTAAAAACCTCCATTTACCAAGATGGGACACTTGCCTCCCTTGGACACCTAGATAATCAAATAAATGACATGGATAACATTAGACAAGAAGATATAGAAGCTACTATAAATCAGATCAAAGAAGAACATACAAAACCTACTACAAATCAAATCAAAGAGGAACATATAGAAGCTACTATGGATCCCATCAATAAGAAGATACAAATTTTACCATGGATCAAATCTACATGCCAAATGCTCAAGAAGAAACAAGCATGATGGAGGTTAAATCTACAATATCCTATCAACTAGGATCATCTACTTTTGTCAAATCAGGCTTTCTTGTAGATGAGAAAATACCAATCATTAATGGTTTCCAGCTATAGAATGATGGTTTATCATCTTGTTTCCAAAACAAAAAATATCCCATCATAAATAATATATTTCAAAGCATGTAGTATCGAGGAAGAGTATTAGGCCTACATGAGCAAGGAATTCTAGAACTAATTCAATTTTGTGTAAATATTTGGCATCAAGGTCTTAGCTATTCTTCAATCAGAAAATCAAAATGATGTTAGTGATACCTCCATGATATTAGGGGAAACTTTATTTGATACAAACATGAAAATGGGGGCCATGTGTAGTCCTTACCATAAGGTTACTGCCAACACTCCTTCCATCCACACCATAAACCATCATTCCCAATTCATTATATCTACCATTTGGAACTAGAAAAAAAATTCTTACAAATCCAAAGTCCAAAATCAAATGTCAAAGGCCATTGAATCAAACAAAAATCCAAGTGGATAAAAGAAGTTAAAATGGATCAAGTAAAGAAAAAAGTTCAAATCCAATATTCAATCAAAATGTGGAGCCACAATAAAAAAGGTCTCCCACATATAACAAATTTCCACCTCCAAAATGGTCATCACATAATAGGAAAAAATTTAGTGGCGAATCTTCGCCAATTGGCGAATTTTAGAAATTGGCCAAGTCAAAATTTTCAAATCAATTGCACCCAATAGGGTGTCCAAATCACCCAAATTTTATGAATTATCGGTCTAATGCATGTCCATTTGCCATTGTTTTTTTATGAGGCATATTTAAGCAACAAATTATCCATAACAAACTATGCGTTTCAAATGGACCGATTAATATTTTTTCCTGGAATCCCAGAAGCATGTAATAAAACACCTACATATTCGTTAATACTATTAAAACAAAATTGTATCAAGACCCATTTTTCCAATTAAAATTTACAAATATTTGCTTGTGTAGACCCATTTCGCCAATTAAAATTTACAAATAGTTGCTTATGAGGACCCATTTTTCCAATAACATTAAAAATAATTACATTTGAGGACACATTTCACCAGTTTTCATGACACCTCCATGTTAATTGTAGGGCCATAATCGCCTTGAAAATTACAATGTATCATTGTATAAGCATGCAGGATTCGCTAAATTTTTAATATACCATTTAAAAATATTGTGGAATTCGCCAAATATGGATTGATATAAATACAATCGAAACTATCATTTATTCTTACACATTTTATTCAGTTCTTGATTTGAAAGTTGGACTTGGAACCTTGAAGTTTATCATAGGCAAGTTACAAACTTACAACACAGACATTCCTGCATTAATGAATAGCAAGTCAGTGAAAACATAAACTTAAAGTTGAGTGATCATTTCTTTATAGTGCTATAAGATTTCTTTATCTCTTTTCCATTCTTGCTTCAATCTTAAAGATGATATTGAGTAGAGAATGGGATCTATATTCTCTTTTCTTCTCAAACAAGAAGATATTTTTTCAATCTTTTATTCGAAGTGAGAGATCAATATGTCAAGCAGCAAGGGTAAGAATCCTCAGGGTGGTGAAGGGACTAGGAGGCCATCAAAATTCCCAAAATGTAGAGGTACCATACAGTCTTACTTTGGAATTGGAAATGCTTCTAATCCATCATATCAATATGCATCTACATCATCAACTCTTCCAAAAAATATTAATGAAGAAGGCATTCACAATACCTCACTACCACCAAAAGGTCAAGTTGAGATTGTCATTGAGTTAAATGATTCAAATGAGGATGGAAATACCATAGAAGATGTTCCAAGGAATACCCTAGTTAGCCAGAATGAGATAATTGACTTGGATCAGGATGATGTTGGTAGAAATAAAAGAAAAGGAAAATAAAAAGTGGGGTGTGAGTGGGAAATAACAAGGAATTTTCAACTTGGTTGGTTGTCAAAGTACCCATTCATTGTACCAATGGGGAAAGAAAATGTTGGTATGTGGCAACTGATCATGCTATACTGTACACTTTTTAGTACTGTACACTCTTCATGTATCCTCACCGAGGTCTGGGGTTGGGCCGGGCCCTGGGTGGGGGTTCAGGGGCGGCAACCCCCGAGAAAAAAAAAATCACCATTTTTCACTTCGTCACCAAAAAAGGAAAAAGCCGACTTTGTAAACCCTAATTTCTAGAAGCTTCTAAAAGCTTGTTATAAGTGGCTAGGATGGAGAGTTGTAGCATGGCATTATTCACGATATTGTAATATGTTTTGCACTGGATAATAAAATCATTGGATGGCTACGGTTTTGTGGATGTAGCCCAAATTGGGTGAACCATGTTAAATTCTCTGTGTTGTCTTCTTTGTGTGTTTTATTACTCTATTTTATTGTTCAAATCTGCATTTAACTTGTTAGATATTTGCCTTCTAACCCTAACAAGTGGTATCAGAGCGGGTTCTTTTTTATTATCATCTACAGGAAAGTCTCACGGTTGAGTGGGAGTCTCACGGTTAAGTGGGAGCAATGGCAGACGAGGGTAAGTTGAAGGTTGAGAAGTTCAATGGGCAGAACTATCAGTTATGGAAGATGCAGATGGAGTACTACCTCTATCAAAAGGATTTATGGCGGCCATTGGAAGGGAAAACCAAGAAACCCATGACAATGTTGGATGAGGACTAGGATATTTTGGACAGAAAGGCACTTGGCAGTATTCGTTTATGCCTGGCATAATTAGTGGCGTTCAATATTACAACAACAAAGACAACTGAAGAGCTGATGGAAAACATAGCGAAGTTATATGAAAAGCCTTCAGCTTTGAATAAGGTATTTCTTATGAAGCATTTATTTAATATGAAAATGGTAGAAGGTGGGTCAATTAATGATCATTTAAATGAGTTTAATATGTTTACCAGACAATTAACTTCTGTAAAAGTAAAATTTGATGAAGAATTTAGGGCTCATTTGATTCTGTGTTCTTTGCCTAAAAGCTGGAATAGCTTGGTAATGGATGTTAGCAATTTTGTTTCTGGTTTGAATACATTGAAGTTTGATGATGTTGTTGGTGTTATTTTGAGCGAGGAAATTCGTAGGAAAAGCTTAGGTGGAACATCCACATCAGGTAGTGTTTTGAATGCAGAAAGAAGGGGTAGAAAAAAGGATCGAGGAAACAATTTTGGAAGCCGTGGGAAGTCACGAGGAAAATCAAAGGACAAAAGGTCCCAATCTAGAGACAAGAGGGATTGTTGGTACTGTGGTAAGCCAGGTCATTTAAAGAAAGATTGTTGGTCTCGGAAAAATAAAGAAGGAGACAAAAAGGAAGGAAATAAAGAGGCAAATGTGGTAAGTAATAAATCTCATGAGGATGCTTTGATTCTTTCCCTTGACAATATTGATGATTCTTGGGTGTTAAATTCAAGGGCTTCATTTCATGCTACACCCCATAGAAATTATTTTCTTCATTATGTCCAAGGGGATTTTGGGCTGGTTTATTTGGGAGATAATGAACCCTATCAGATTGTTGGAAAGGGAAGAATCAAAATTAAGTTGCAGAATGGGAATCATTGGCTACTACATGAGGTAAGGTACGTTCCAAAGTTAAAAATAAATTTAATTTCTGCAGGGCAACTAGATGATGAAGGTTATGTTGTTACATTTAGTGATAAAAATTGGAAGGTTACAAAAGGTGCCTTAGTGGTAGAAAAAGGTGTGAAAGTAGGCACCTTATATCTTTGTACAGGTCATATTGTTCTTAATATTTTAGCTATTGCAGATAAAAATCAATGTTCAGGAACAGTTGTTGTAGTTCAGCAGGCGGAAAATCAAATAGTTGTTGTTGATTTTGAATTAGCACTATGGCATGATAGACTTGGGCATATGAGTGCAAAAATTATGAAAGTGCTTCATTCAAAGAATGTTTTACTAGGTCTAAAATGTGTTAATATGGATTTCTGTGAAATTTGTGTGTATGGAAAACAAAAGAGAGTTAGTTTTCTCAAGGATGGGAAACAAAAGAAAGATGAGAAATTGGAGCTTGTGCATATGGATGTATGGGGACCAGCTCATGTATCTTCTCTCGGTGGCTCTCAGTTTATGTTACATTCATTGATGATGAAACTAGGAAGGTATGGATTTATTTCCTTAGGCAGAAATCTAATGTATTTGCAACTTTTAAAAAATGGAGAAGTTGGTTGAGAATGAGACAGGTAAAAAGCTAAAATGTCTCAGATCTGATAATGGTGGTGAGTATTGCATTAAAGAGTTTGAATATTATGGTTCCTCTAATGGTATTTGTAGGCAAAAAACGGTTCCAAGGACTCCACAGGAAAATGGAGTGGCTAAGTGCATGAATAGAACAATAATGGAGCGTGCACGAACTATGAGATTGCATGTTGGGTTGCCTTTAAATATGTGGGAAGAGGTTGTAAACACTATTGTTTATTTAATTAATAGAGTTCCATCTAATCCTTTGGGTTGTGGTATTCCAGAGGAAGCTTGGATAGGTAAGAAGGTGAGTTATTCTTTTCTCAAAACCTTCGGTTGTGAAGCATTTGCACATGTAGATTCTAAAAATAGAAGCAAGCTTGATGCAAAATCAAAGAAATGTATATTTGTTGGATATGGCATTGATGAATTTAGCTATAGGCTTTGGGATTTTGAAAATAAGAAAATTGTGAGAAGCAGGGATGTCATATTCAATGAGAAAGTGTTGTACAAAGATCTATTACAGCAGCATGAGAAGACAAAAATGGATTATGCAGTGTTGGATGATATTACAAACAATAATGTTCCAATGGTTCCTCATGCTCTACAACAACAACAACAAGAAATACCACAAACTCCTGTGAATGTTAGGTGATCTTCAAGGATAAGTAGACCTCCAGAAATATTTTCTCCCTCTTTGTATTCTATTTTATTAACTGGTGTTGGTGAACCAGAATATAATCATGAAGCTATGTAGGTGGATACCAAGGTTCGGTGGGAGCATGGAATGGAAGAAGAAATGGAATCCTTGCTAGAAAATCAGACTTGGGATTCATGCCAGTTGCCTGCAGGTAAAAAGGCTTTACCAAACAAATGGTTTTACAGGTTGAAAGAGGAGGATGGAGGTAAGAAACAATTTAAACCCAGATTGGTTGTAAAGGGATTTGCACAGAAAAAGGGTATTGATTTTGATGAAATCTTTTCTCCTGTTGTTAAAATGACTTCTATTCGTACTATTTTAAGTATTGTGGTTGCTGAATATTTGCATTTAGAACAGCTTGGTGTTAAAACAACCTTTCTCCATGGTGATTTGGAAGAGGAAATATATATGGAACAACCACAAGGATTTGAGATCAAAGGTAAGGAGAAACTAGTGTGCAAATTAAAGAAAAGTTTATATGGCTTGAAGCAAGCACCTCAGCAATGGTATCTTAAATTTGATAGTTTTATGGTTGAGCAAGGCTACAAAAGGTGTAACTTAGACCATTGTTTTTATTTTAAGATGTTAGGTGAAGATAGCTACATTATTTTATGTTTATATGTTGATGATATGCTTGTCGCGGGGTCTAACATGGATCACATAAAGGAATTAAAACAACGGTTAGCAAATTCATTTGCTCTGAAGGATTTGGGGGCAGCAAAACAAATCCTTGGTATAAAGATTACAAGAGAGGAAAAATAGGAAATTGTTTTTATCTCATGTTGATTATGTTGAAAAGGTGTTGCAGAGATTTCATATGGAGAATGCAAAAGTTGTCAGCACACCTTTGCCCAGTCATATAAAATTAACTAAGGATATGTGTCCAAAGACACAAGAGGAGGAAGAAAAAATATCCAAGGTACCATATGCTTCAGTTGTAGGTAGTTTAATGTATGTCATGGTATGCACGAGACCGGATATTGCACATGTTGTAGGAGTTGTTAGCAGGTATTTGAGTCATCCCAGAGTTGAGCATTGGAATGCGGTAAAATGGATTCTCAGGTACTTGAGAGGAACATCTAATATATTTTTATATTTTGAGGGCTCGAATATAGATTTAAAAGGTTGTGTTGACTCAGATTTGGTAGGGGATATTGATACCAGGCAGAGTACCACATGTTATGTATTTACCGTTGGTGGGAGAGCAATGAGTTGTATTTCTCGGTTGCAAAAGGTGGTTGCTTTATCCACCATAGAGGGAGAGTATGTGGCTGCAACAGAGGCAGCAAAGGAGATGATATGGCTATAGGTCTTCATGGAAGAGTTGAGAAAAACATAGGCTGAAAATCACTTGTTTACAGACAACCAGAGTGTTATACATCTTGCAAAGAATTCCGTCTTGCACTCTAAAACCAAACACATACAATTGAGATATCATTTCATTCGGTCAGTATTGGAGGATGGACAGGTAAAGCTGGAAAAGATACATACAGATGACAATCCAGCGGATATGTTTACAAAGGAAGTGACAAGGGAGAAGTTGAGGTCCTTTTCAGCTTAGTTTGGCCTTCAAGCATGAATTTAAGTATAACAGAGCATCAGGATCCAAGGTGCTTATTTCCAGTGGGAGCTGTAAGTGCAGTGGTGTCGTCCAGGATCAGTCTCCAAGTGGGAGATTGTTGGTATGTGGTGACTAATCATGCTATATTATACACTTTTTAGTACTATACACTCTTCATGTATCATCGCCAAGGTCTGGGGCCGGGCCAGGCCCCAAGCGGGGGTTCGAGGGTGGCTGCCCTTGAGAAAAAAAAAATCACCATTTTTCGCTTCGTCATTGAAAAAGAAAAAAGCCGACTTTGTAAACCCTAATTTTTGGAAGCTTCTAAAAGCTTGTTATAAGCGAGTGGGATGGAGAGTTGTAGCATGGAATTATTCATGATATTGTAATATGTTTTGCACTGGATAATAAAATCATTTGATGGTTGCGGTTTTGTGGATGTAGCCCAGATTGGGTGAACCACGTTAAATTCTCTATGTTGTCTTCTTTGTGTGTTTTATTACTCTATTTTATTGTTCAAATCTGCATTTAACTTGTTAGATATCTGTCTTCTAACCCTAACAGAAAACAATGTTGAAATTGCAACAAAATGCATGTGTACAATTTGTAGTTGGAAATGTAAAAGAGACAAGAAGTTACAGCTAAAGCTTGACACTATAGAAAAGCATATCAATAAAGTTTATGAAAAACAAATCATAGACGAAAAGGAACAATCAGTCCTATAATGAAAATCAAAGGAAGAATGTCTTCATGTTAAGTATGTCATGGAATATGAAGAGCATAAGAAAAGAATGTCGAAGCTTGTTGCATGTCAAGGTACACTTGAGGCTCAATTTGTAAAAGCAATGGAAGGAGAAAATCTATCAAAAACTATTCAGATGAGTGTTAGTTTTCTTCTTTTTTTCAGAGGGCGTCCTATGATAGGCTACCCAAAATATTTTAATTTATTATCTTTTTTGGGTGTTCCTCTCTTTCCTAGCTCACATTGGTCAGTAAATATTGGATGGGAATGGGCAAGCAGTCTTGTTGCAATGGAAAAGCAAGATTTAAAGGAGAAAGTAAAAGAGTCAAACTTCATTGCATTATCTCTAGATGAAGTTACTACGGTAGACAATACTTCTTGGGTCTGTATGCATGTGTATACTATAAAAAAACATGTCCACCAAGCTCATCTTCTATTTGTTCATAAAATGAAGGATAGTTCAACATCACAAAATCTATTTAAACTAGTCAAGAAATCTTTGAATGAAATTGCAGGTATGGATGAGTTGACAATTTCCAAAAAGTTGATGTGTGTAGGAGTTGATGGAGCTGCAGTGATGCAAGGTCAAAGGAGTGGTGTTTGCACAGATTTATAAACTACTTGTGCACCATACATGCTTTGCATTCATTGCATGGCCCACATAATTAATTTAGCATTCAAAATTGCAAGCAAGTTTCCTACAGTATCAAAAGTTAAAAATCTAGTTTGTGAGCTCTACGCATACTTTTGTCAAAGTCCCAAACTTTTCATGAAATTTCAAAATTTTGTTGAGGGAATAACAACAGGAAACAAGCTTCTCAAGGATGTTGATACAAGATGGATATCCCTGCATGGACTAGCACAACAATTTCTTTTATTATATCAATCCTTGATTGGATTAATGTACGAGCATCACATCATAGTAGACAAAGCTACTTACCTCTTACATAGGTTAAGCGATATAGAGACACTCTTGAATTTAGCTAGTCTTCTCTCCATTTTGGATGAAATGAACAATCTTGTGAAGAAAGCCCAAGATAGAACTATGCATATTTATGAATATTCCAAACTACGTAGACATACATGCATGGCCCTTGATCATCTATATCTAGATCTAACACAAGAAAGCCCATTTTTTTCATGCGACAAAAAATTAATAATTTGAATAAGCCTAAAAATTCTTTACAGTTTAATGCAAGTGGGCACTTATGTATCTTTGTACGTGGATATGAGATTCCAATGTATCATTGTAAGACAGATAGGTGCTATGTTAAAGAAGTACCTACTAGAGAGGAAGATTTTAACGACATTGTTAAATTTGTTAGTGATCATTTGAAGGAAATTGCAAAATGTCTTTCCTCAAAGATTTATGAAAGATTCCGTCGACATGAAATACTTGAAGCCATGGGTATTGTGTATCCTCAATTTTGGGTAAATCGAGATAGCCCAAAATATTTTTATGATAAATTAAATATCTTGATCGAACAACTTTCGAAAAGTGTAACATACAATGAGTAGACAATAGAAGGAATATTAAATACATATAAGCTTAGACAACAATGTAAGAATTTTTCAATAACTATTAGGGACCGGTATGAATCCATGGGCATGGAGAAGGCCTTTGAACTAGGATCAATAACAAAGTTTTGGGAAAACTTAGATCAGAGTGAAATATTGTATGGTATGATATCAGAATATTTCAAACTTGTTGATTTATGTCAAATAACGATATTGGGGTCGATGGAGGATGAGATAGTTTTCAGTTCATTGGCATTTTTGAAATCAAAGTTAAGAAATAAACTAGAAAATAATTTGGAAAATTTCTTAAGGATGAAAGGAACCACATATAATGTCAAACAAATTCCTTTTGAAAGGGCACTCACAATTGAGAGGTCCACATACGAAAGAAGAGGGTTGTGCAACACTCCAATTTCAAACACTAGTACTGGTGGCACTGGCACTAGCAATGGTAGTGGGACAAATGGTAGTGACACAATGAATGTTGAATTTGAGACACAAGCCCAAGAAAAAGAAGAGTAGACTCATAATCAAGATGACTCTTTTACTTTATCTCAAGTTGAACATCAGTTTAAGGACCCTGACTCCATTTGGGAAATGGAATTGAATTAGCAAATTTTAGGTATTTATACTGCACTTCATGAATCAGTTTCCATTGTTCCAAACTATAGTTGATGATATTTTATATTGTATTCCATGAAATTATGAATCATTGCACTTCATGATATTTTATTTCATGTTGCACTTCATGAATCATATTTCAAACTGTAGTTGATGATATTTATATTGTATTCCATAAAATTGTGATATTTTATATTTTATATTGTATTACATGGTATTGAATTTGATATGTGATTTTGCATCATTTTTAAAGAACAACACTTATCACACTACTTATAAATTCCTAATGCATTGACATTCACATAATCTTTGATAAATAAGATAATCCTTGATCATGTTATTCTAATTCATGAAACAAGTAAATAGGAGAGAAATGGTTTTGAATTTGAACCATTTTGTATTTAATTGCTAGTATTGTTATCAAAATTACATATTCAAAATAATTGACTCAGAACCTAAGACAAAACTCTAAAATGTTCTATGTATTCCCTTTACAAAATTCTTTGTGATCAATGCAAAACAATGAACCAGTACTTTTGGCCTTGAATTCCTTCTTATAGAAATAAAGAACCAAAACAAGCTTTGGGCTAGAAAGTACACATGCCCCTTCTCAATTGGACTGATACAAAATACATTCCCTTTTCAACTATATTTACATTTCCAAATAGAGGGAAATGTAACATGAGATAAAAACCATTTTCATTTGTCGATGGAGATCATATTCCACCTTCCAAAAGGCATCTTTAGGCTGATGTAGCAATATTCACATGCTCCAAAATGGTATCCACATACACCAAACATAAAAGAGAGAAAAGAATAAAGTGTAGAAAATCAAAAGAGGCAAAATATCTTCCACGTCTGCATCCTTGTCACCAAATTTAAACTGGGGAGGAAACAATATTTTATCCATACTTTAGCAAAATCCTAATTTGTATTGTTTCCAGGCTATGCATTTTATTTCTCCCATCCGTTACTCACAATATTTGCAGACTTAAGACCCAAAATTGTATTTCCCAATCCACATTACCATACTTATTATCAATTTTCATTACTGAGAGGATGCAATGTTTTACAATACTTCAACATAGGCTTAATTTGTAAATTTTTCAAGCCATCTGTTGTAATCCTCCTTAGTTGGCCATTGCATATCTATCAACTTCTATACTTGTTTGTTATGTTGGTTGTACCTTACATAAATTAGAACCCTAGCCTCTTTGACAAATGTTTTCATCCTCATCTCTATTTTTGTCATATTATCTATGTTAAGATTCAACGTAGAATAATCAACAACACTCAACATCATCTTAGAATGAGGAAGTAGTTCTCCCAACTCTTTCTCCCATTTGGAAAGCTCCTTTAATTCACCCTTATCATTCAATTTCTTGGGTATACCATGCCCTTCCATTTCTTTGAATATTCTCAATTTATTCTAGAGTTGCATTCTCGGCTTTCCATGAAAAGTTATGATTTTATTTATTAAATCAATGGCCTTCAATAAATTAGGAATGTTGGTGAGAGCTTTAGGGTCTTCCTACATCTGAGGCATCATTTCTTTCAATGTTCCCACCTTATCACTTCACTTATTCCACTCAGTTTGGAATGCTTTCTGAACCTGCAAGTATTTCACATTTGCCTCACGAATATTTTTGTAGCCATCCCACACATTATCATCTTTATTTAGCAATTGTATTACTCTATGTTTTAACACATCATCAAAAATATAATTAGCTACTTTTTCTATCCTCATTTTGTCTTTCTTTGTGTTTTATTTCTCTGCTTGCACTTCTTGCCTCGAGCTTTGAATTCTCAATGACATGGTTTCTCTATCTTGTGCTGAAAAATCTGAAGCAAAACTTGTTGGAGAGGGAAAATCCCTAGATGTACTAGCAGCAGTGGCAAGTACCTTGTTTTTCTCATCCATCAATTTATTGTACTTATCCAACATTTTTTTATAATTAGCTTCTATGATCTGGGTTGTTTCTACACTCAACATGGCAGCATGCATTTTCAAATGTGCAGCTACAGTAGTTGTCATTTCAGTAGCCCTCTTAACAACCACAGGCTCCAATCTCTTTCTCTGCAAACTTTATCACTTCAGGCTTCCTAGTATTTGGTGTCATAGACCAAATAGAAAGTGTGTGTAACTTAGGACTAAAGCCTGAGCCAAAAACTTTATTATCAAAAATCTCCTTAGAGATGGAGGCATCTGGATCTTTCTTGATTGCATCTAATGCAATGGCTAATGACAGTTCCCATCTAGGCAATAGTAGAATCCCACTTCCTTTGACTAGGGCTCTTGCACCCTATGGTGATATAACAGAAAGTTCTTGCATTATTTTTCATTCCTCATACTTCTCAGCTTCATCTTGCAAAGAAGGGTCAACCTTTCCTTTTTCCTCTTCTATTCTCTTTTTTATATCAGAGCCTTTCAAATGGATAACAAAATCTTTGAATTATTTTTTTTGAACAAAAGTAGCATCACATGAAATTTTCACAAGTCTTTATCCTGGCATCGTCATCCTCGACTTCATTATACTCCCATTTTACAATTCTAGTGGGAGGAACATAAATATTCAAACCATCTTCTTTAATAGGAGATATAAATAGGAAAAACCACAATAAGAGTTTACCAAGGATGCCTTCCTTGATTTTCTAAAATGTGCCTTATCCATAGCATCAATCTTCCACATTATCTCCATGAAGGCTTGTCGGTCTAACATATATATTGGTAGCTTGTGGGGTGGCACCAGCGATCCATAAATTCTTATTGTAGTATATTCAAATTGGAGGTACCAATCCCCCTAATTGAATTTGTGTGCAGTGTCCTCCTCATACTCCAGAGGCCTCAATATTTCTTTCACACCTTTTGATATTTTGTAAACAGGCTTTAGGCCCAACTGCTCCAATAGCAAAAGCTTGAAAACATTGAAAAACATAGCAAACATTATAAAACATAGCATAATAAAATTGAGGATAGTGCACATCCCATATATGGGTCCACATTTGTACAGGCAACTCATTATCCATGTTATCCCTTTCTCTCAATTTCATGAGTTTTATAAACACCATTCTACCCTTCCACAACATCATATGCATCAACAAAGAACAGTGTATGCATGAAAATGGAGGGGTTGCATCTTTCAACTTAAGAAAATCCTCATGCAAGTGTTCAACAATATAGGAAGCATAATCTCAAACCCAGTTTTGATACTTATTCTAAATATCAATTGTTAAAACCATCAAATCAACATCCATTTTTATGTCAAAATTCTTGTGCAGGTATTGACACAATGCATATTCTATAATTTTGAAATAGTCCTCAAAATCATCACAATCAAATGGTTCTAACTCTAGAGGATTGAAAGGTACACCATTCTTCTTCAAATCACGTCTCTTGTGCCTTGACAAAAAAAAAAATCTATATGCAAACCTATTTTTCTCATTTTCATTCTATAGTGCACGAAACTTAATGGATTCAGAAGCAAATGGATTCAAGTTAAAAACTTCCATTATTTGACTCCCTAAAATTTCCAACATAGGAAGAAAATTTGGAAACCTTTTGATTATCCTATCAGTTGGATCATAACACCTAGCCAATTCAAGCGTCAGGTCCACCTCCACAAACACATCGGGGCACACCAATTTTCCAATGTCACAAGTCCATAACTGATAGGTGGGATGACTGGAAAACCTCCTCTTGAAAGCATATATAAAAAAATCCTAACCACCCTATGGTAGCACCACATCACCAATCCCAACAGCCAAATCCTGAAAATGAGCTATCAATGCACCCTCACCAATCTTTCTCTTTCCAACCGGCTTAACCGCTGCAGCCAAGTCCTTAAGGGCCTCTTCCATGAAAAGAGGGTAATCTTTCTTAACATCTCTCTTCTTTACAGGTTTTTTAGGTGTGTCAAGCTTAGGCTTATTATCTTGAGGATTAGGCATTTTAACAACTCTCTTCTTTGTAGGTTTTTAAGGTCATCTGTCAAGATTAGGCTTATCATCTTGAGTCTTAGGCCTTTAAACCCTTTTCTAGGTAGGTTTACTCTGTGGTTTGGTAGAGGATTCATTGGTCTCACTCATTGTTACAACTCAATAAAACTAGAGTTCCAAGATATCTATGAATGACAATTATATTCTTTGAATTCACAAGGTTCAAACTCAATTTAAAACAAACTTCACTCCTTTACCCCCAAAACCTACATATAATGACTGCAATTCCCTTAATAATGAAAAATAAATAACCCTAAATAACAAACCCTAGCTATCTACTCACTTTCTTAATTACCCAGTGCTACAAATTACTCACAGAGGTGCAGAATTCAACTTACCTTGGAAAATTAGCAACTTTTTCTTCAAAATTTTCTTTACCTGGAGCTCTTCCTTCTTCTTCTCTTCACTTAACTAGTTCTTTAGCTCTCGAGGATTGCACATGAAATTAAAGTGATCAACAACCCTCTTTATGACTCAGAATTTGAGTGTCTTCTCCATTAATATCTGATTGATAGCTCATGCAAGCGAACTGACAAGTTGTCATTCAAGTTTAAACTCCAGTCATTGATCATCTTTGATTAAAAACATGTTGTACGATTCTCCTCAACCATCACTTTATGCTTTCTCAAGTGTGTTTTAAAATATCAACGATACCCTAGGGAGTTGCCACGTAGCCACCCACAATCACATGTTCATTAACCCTTTAGAACCCCATTGCTCATTGTAGTAATTCTTTGAAGTTAAGTCCATACTTTGGAAATGAGTGACAACACCTTTGATGGAAGGAATATTCCTCATTATACTCTTCATCTCTTGTCGCTGAAGTTTTACAAAGATACACTTTCACTTCAGCAAAGAGAGAAACCCAACAATACAAAGATATAGCCTTAGTCCATTGCTTATCGTCATAGTTGATTTGGAAATGAGAATTCTTTTGACGACGGGCAAAAAAAGTGATGGAATTCAATGTAGACATGTGGCAAGATCACATCCCACCATTCGATAAATTTTTTGATGGACAGTTGTAGTTACATTCCGAAAGTAAATCTCTAAAGCACTAGACTTGTGAATTGAAACCTCCAAAATAACACTAGAACCACTAGATGTAGACACGTGGCAATATCACAACTCACCATTCCTTACCTTCATATCGCTCATCATAGTAATCAAAATAAACAACAAAACTTTTCTATGATGGTGTGATATAAAGGAGAAACTCGCTCATGTTCATCGTACTTCATTGAAGTGGAATCAAAGAATGAAAGATCTTCAATGATAAGCGATATGAAAGGAAAAAATCATATCAATCATCATGGAAATGAGACATGGAGACCAAACACCTTTTGTGATGCATGATACAAGAGAAAATAAAGGCTCATCGCTCATCGTAGTAATGAACCTGATTGGTTGAAGTATTTTGGCAATGAGCGATACAAGAACTTAAGTGGCAGAAATATGCACATGCATAAAGTTTATTTTAAAAGAGGGACCACCTAGGAAGAACATAGGGCCAAGGCTAAGGGGATTAAAAACTTAAGAGAATTTTACACAAAGGATGTAAAGGCCAAACAAGGCCGAATTATCAACCTTATAAAATAATTGAATCCTCGAACCAAAGTAATGAAGGAAATATGTGTGATGGGTAAAGGGGGAACTCTAACCACAAGGGGTCGGTAACAGAATGAACCCAAAGGCATAAGATATAGCTGAGATGACTTGGAACCAGCCATAATAGGTCAATGGAGGATTAGACCAAAATACAAGGGTTTAGACAAGGGGAAAATATACTAAGTAAAAAATCACCCCTAACATAAAACCGTAAACCCTATCTTTGTAATCCGGACCAAAAGCTGCCAAATTAAGGCATATTAGATTAGTGGAACAAGAAATTTTGAGGGTTCCACCAGTGATTCATCACTCAACTCAATGCTTAATAATATATTAACAATAGTAGCATATACAATAATAAACATTAGCAATCGTTTAATGTGTATCTAGTAGTTCACAAGAATAATAAGTCTTTTCAAAAATCACCCAATCTTACCATTTCATGTGCTATGGTTTCATACATATGCATTCATGTTTAAGAAGAAATGTTCAATACTTTTACTAAGAATCTGCATACCATGGTTATCACTTACACAAAGCAATCACCTGCTATAACTACTAGACAATGACTCTTAACTATTTTCATTGTTGGGTTTACACACTTAAACATCATCCAAATTTATATTACTTTAATATCATGCTCGATTTTAACCAAAAGCTAAATATTTTATTTATCTTTGTTTCCTAGTGATTGAATCGCAATTAACTTCATATTTGGCCACATAGATCATCTTACAAGCACACATTCAATTTCCCTATGCAACTTACATTATATTTAACTCCAATCAAGACCAAAAATTGCATAATCCATCAAGTTTACTCATCCAACTATACTAATAGGACTCACCAAAGGGAGCATAATGATTATTAATTTATGCATATAAAATAAATAATACAGATAATTGAACATCAACACATTAATTAATTTGAGTTTTTTTATTGATTTTTGAAATACATAGAGGCATTAGAAATACAAATTATTTCTCAAAGACAACTCTGCACAGAGTTGAGTTGGAACTTGGAAACTCATATTATAAAATATCAAATCATTGTATCACCTTTTCTAGCAACTTCCACTGTTCAGGTGTTGGAATTGTCATTTATTCTAATTGATGTTGTTTTACTTGAAGATTTGTTAACATTTCATGATTGAAATTGGAACCTATCTTGAATTCTTTAGTCAATTTTGCATTCATGGTTATCAATGGTTTTATGGAATCCAAATAGTTCACCACATCTTGATCTTGGTTTTGAGGAAACTGGTCCAAATCAATCTTCCTTGCACCCTCCATATTCTTTCTGAAATCATCATTTCCAATGAATTTCTCATTTGTGTCAAAAGCCTCTAGAAAACCAAGATCTATAAAGTTCCTTACCTTTTCATCCAACTTTTTTATCTTGTTTGGAGCCAAGTGCACATATTCCTTTGTTTCACTCATTCTCAAACACTTTTGAATGATAGATGACAACATCATTGAGGCTTCAATCCGATTATTAATCCCTTTTGATTTCAAATCATTGTCACTGGCTTTGTAGATTTTTTGTTGAACTTGATTTGTAGATTTCTCTAATGCCAACACATTTTTGTTGTCCACTAAATATTTGTTGAGCTTCTTATAATGTAGTTTGATAGCATCAATCAATTGAAACAATTCACACAAATGATCATTCCTCTGCATTATTTCATCCCATATCTTTTGTTTCATATGCCTCATTATTTCTCTACAAAATGTAGATAACTTATTTTGACAAGAGTTCATTTCATTTTTTGCTTGCATCAGCTCTACCTCCAATCTTTCATTTATTTTTCTCTCTTTGTCCAATTTTTGTTCCCACTATGCATTTTATTTCCCAATGCTTTGTCTTAATTTTTCTGAAGTGTATTTTTCCTCATCATATTTCTTGTTGCTATCATCTAACCTTTCCTTCAGTTCATTCACTTCTCTCTCATTTTGTTTATCATCTTTACTTGTTGATGTAGAGGCATATATTTTTATTCTTTTTTCTAATTCATTGCTCTTGTTATTTGTTGCTTTCCTCTTTGCTTTCTCATTTGCTAGGTCTTCTTGTAACTTTTATATTTGAGTCTACAACCTTTTTTCTCTCTATCTTACTTTAGAAATGATGTGTACACCAATTCATTGTTCTTCTTTGATACATTAATTTTGTTAGTATTTTTGAGTCCAAAAAAATCCAATTGTAACTGCTCACCTAGAATTCAGATCGATCCATCTAATTTCTTGGTTTATTTTGAATTGTGGGAACAATAATTGTTTACTCCATGATTTCTTTATTTGTATCAAATGTGGGTAATACCATGGTTATTGCAGGCTCTGAAGTTACAATAGACACACTCTCCATCAATTGCTTCTTTTCTTTTTTATACAAGTTTGAACTAATGAACATCAACAATCGTTTAATGTGTATCTAGTAGTTCACAAGAAGAAGAATAAGTATTTTCAAAAATCACCCAATCTTACCATTTCATGTGCTATGGTGTCATACATATGCATTCATGTTTAAGAAGAAATGTTCAATACTTTTACTAAGAATCTACACACCATGGTTATCACTTACACAAAGCAATCACTTTCTCTAACTACTAGACGTTGACTCTTAACTATTTTCATTGTTGGGTTTACACACTTAAACATCATCCAAATTTGTATTACTTTAATATCATGCTCAATTTTAACCAAAATCTAAATATCTTATTTGTCTTTGTTTCCTAGTGATTGAGCCACAATTAAGTTCATATTTGGCCACATAGATAATCTTACAAGCACACATTCAATTTCCCTGTGTAGCTTACATTATATAACTCCAATCAAGACCAAAAATTGCATAATCCATCAAGTTGACTCGTCCAACTATACTAATAGGACTCACCAAAGGGAGCATAATGATTAGTAATTTATGCATATAAAATAAATAATACAGATAATTGAACATCAACACATTGATTAATTTGAGTTTTTTTATTGATTTTCGGAATACATAGAGGCATTGGCAATGCCAAATCTTTCTCAAAGACAACTTTGCACAGAGTTGAGTTGGAACTTGGAAACTCATATTATAAAATATCAAATCATTGTATCACCTTTTCTAGAAACTTCTACTATTCAAGTGTTGGAATTGTCATTTATTCTAATTGATGTTGTTTTGTTGTTTTACTTGAAGATTTGTTAAAATTTTATGATTGAAATTGGAACCTGTCTTGAATTCTTCAGTCAATTTTGCATTCAAGGTTATCAATGGTTTGATGGAATCCAAATAGTTCACCACATCTTGATCTGGGTTTTGAGGAAACTGGTCCAAATCAATCTTCCTTGCACCCTCCATCTTCTTTATGAAATCATCATTTCCAATGAATCGCTCATTTGTGTCAAAAGCCTCTAGCAAACCAAGCTCTCTGAAGTTCCTTACCTTTTTATCCATCTTTTGAATGATAGATGACAACATCATTGAGGCTTCAATCCAATTATTAATCCCTTTTTATTTCAAACCATTGTCACTGGCTTTGTATATTGTTTGTTGAACTTGATTGGTAGATTTCTCTAATGCTAGCACATTTTTGTTGTCCACTAAATATTTGTTGAGCTTCTTATAATGTAGTTTGATAGTATCAATCAATTGAATCAATTCACATAAATGATCATTCCTCTGCATTATTTTATCCCAGATATTTTGATTCATATGCCTCATTGTTTCTCTACAAAATGTAGATAACTTATTTTGACAAGAGTTCATTTCATTTTTTGCTTCCATCAGCTCTACCTCCAATCTTTCATTTATTTTTCTCTTTGTCCAATTTTTGTTCCCACTATGCATTTTATTTCCCAATGCTTTGTCTTAATTTTTTTGAAGTGGATTTTTCTTCATCATATTTTTTGTTGCTCTCATCTAACCTTTGCTTCAGTTCACTCACTTCTCTCTCATTTTGTTTATCCTCTTTGCTTGTTGATGTTGAGGCAGATTTTTTTATTCTTTTTTCTAATTCATTGCTCTTGTTATTTGTTGCTTTCCTCTTTGCTTTCTCATTTTCTATGTCTTCTTGTAACTTTTCTATTTGAGTCTACAACCTTTTTTCTCGCTATCTTACTTTAGCAATGCTGTGTACACCAATTCATTGTTCTTCTTTGATACTTTAATTTTGTCAGTATTTTTGAGTCCAAAAAAATCCAATTGTAAACTACTCACCTAGAATTCAAATCGATCCATCTAATTTGTTGGTTTATTTTGAACTGTGGGAACAATAATTGTTTACTCCATGATTTATTTATTTTTGTCAAATGTGGGTAATACCATGGTTATTGTAGGCTTTGAAGTTACAACAGACACACTCTCCATTAGTTGCTTCTTTTCTTTTTTATACAAGTTTTATTTCTTTTTAAACTCTTTAATGTAATCAAAACCTAGGGACACGAGAACAATGGAATGCTTGAATGGTGAAGGAATAGGATTACTTGCAGTTGCTAATGATGTCGCAACCACACTAACTTGCAGTGGGGGGGTGCTTGGAAATAACTCTTTTGTGGTGGATCCATTGGTAGTGTGACTTGAACCTGTCAAAATACTTTGCCTCTTTTGTATGCCTTGATCACCTAGTGTTTGTGTGGTATCTTGTATTGTTGTCCTCTTGTGTGTAATTTTTTGTTGTAGAACATGTTGACCACTACTAGTACTACTACCCATACCATCACCAGTAGTGGTAGTACCATTTTCACTAAGCTCTCCACCATGGGCATGTCCTAGTTGTGATTGTATCTAACCATGAGGATGAGGATTTGAAGCTCTAACAAATTGAATTGTTTCATCTCTACTTGTATGCCCTTGGTCTACTTTTTCACCTCCAAGGCCAGATTTATCAACTAGTTTTCTATGCTCTACATCTATTACTGTCCAAGGGCCTTGTCTTTGGGACCCCAAAGGACCACCTTCATAACCCATTTTTTCAGCTATGGCTGCTCCTGAAGTATATGCTTCTTTTGTGGCCTCACTTAAACAAGGTTTGAAATTGACATGGATTTGTTCTTCCCTGTCATCATTAGATTCATCATCAGTTTCTTGATCTTCATGTTCATCAGGATGCTCTATATTCCACAATTTTCTAAACTCGCGATCTTCTTCATTATATCCATACTCTGCAAGAGCTCTTGGATCACCTAGCTCCTTCCTCATAGACCAAAAGGCGGTATTTTTTTATCATGACCAATTTTTAGCTATAACTTTCTTATCTAGAGAATCTAGAATTTTTACTCTACTAGATGGTTTATCACTTTTTTCATAAAAAAAATTGTACCTCCTGATTGTCTTTCAATGCAATGCCATTATTTCTGCTAACAATTTTTCAAAAGAAATACCTTTCTCAGCAGCACTTTTCTCCATTGCTATTTTGACCTCATCCCAAGAATCCTTGTTTCTCAAGTTTTCAAGCAAGGGTTTACTTTGATGTTGAATTCTACTTGCATCATTCCTATTGGCCACAATAATTGATTTAATGGTGTCACATGGATCATACTGCCTATGACAGACAACATCAAAATTCAAAAAATTCAAAAGATCATGTGCCACACTAAATGCTTTTCTCTCGAATGTGAACCCTCTGCATAAAAAAGGTAAAGAATAAAATAAGGTCTTCTTCTTCTGATTGACAAAGTGTAGTTCATCAGTACTCTTCATTTTCCTTACATATTCCAATGTAAAAACCATTTATGTCACATGTATTGGAAGTTTGTATGGATCTACTCTCGATCCATGAAACACAATCTATTCTCCCATTAAGTACCAATTAGCCAATTGTATTTCTTTTCCTATTTGAATGCAATTTCTACATGGCATAGGAAATCTAGGCATTGGAGTATTTGTAATTGCTTGATGTAGTGGAGCCAAAAAGTAGTTTACAAAATGACTTTAGTTCCTTTGAGAATCATGCATCCTTATCTCAACGGTCCAATTATATACTGGAGTCATTTTATTTTCCTAAGCATTACTATAGGGTTGAATTTGAAGCTTGTTGGTCTGAAACATTCCTCTAAATTTGAAAAGAAAAAAATAGCACAAGTAGGTTGTGAACCTAAATTCTTCGTGGAACCTCCTTTAATCATTAAAAATTGTTTATGCATGGATTCTACAATGTGCTCAAAAAAGTTATATTTGACATGTGGAACACCATAATGGATATTATATACCATTTCAAGGAGGATTACATCCACTTCTCAATTGCTATCCAATCCGAGGCAAAATGCTAGTACGGAAATGATATCCTGAACCCATGGTCTAAAAATATCAAAATCATAAGGAGGCTTATGATTACCTTTCAATTTGTTTCTAATGTGTATCTTATCCAAAACTATTTTATTTATGAAAGAATTGTTCTCCCTTTCATCCACTACTTCATAATCACTAGCAGGATTTTCTAGGTCAATGTGGATGTTTCCAAATTCTTCGATTGTAAACCCCAACACTTTTCCAAGTTCTTCTGCATTAATGGATAAAAATTCTTCTTTTCTATATTTATTAACAATTTCTCTTTTGTTATCATCATAATTTTGGGCATAGACCATGATAAATTTTGGGCAAGGGAAAACCTCATGTAACATCATGCACCCTAATCCAATTACCCATGGTGCATTGATACTATTAACTTGCATTTTCTTTGCAGCCTTATTCTGAGATGAAAATATAAGTTCTGAGGTATTCCTACCATAGATTTTAGGATCATAAATATCATGGTATTCATTCGTGAAACCTGGGGTTTTAAGAAATTTTGCATAATGTATATTTTTATCTGATTTTTCTCTAGTGGTACTGGTGGTATGCATGCTTATAAAATGTGAAATTGTGAATTCCCTCTTAGTCCTCCTTAATTTTTCTTAATTCTTAAGTCTCTCAACCCTGACCCAAACTTCAAAGTTTGAAAAAATAATATTTTAAGAAATGATGAAAGTTGAAACGTAGTCGAAGGAATTTTGTCTTTCACTTATTCAGATTTTGATTCTTGAAAAGATTAATACTGACAGTCATGGACTGGATTTTTTGGATGTGGAACCCAAAATCTCCCGGGTGCACTACAATGAGCAATCTGAAATCTCCCCATTTTTTGACCCTCTCACTTAAAAATAAAATCACTTAGCACTTAGCAATAGAAAGTTTTCATTTTTGTGAACATTGAAGTGAATGAAACATTGAAACGCCAACGTGTTTCTTTCGGACTACACAATTAGTACATGACTGCCCTGCATTGACAACAAATTCTAAATCATTGATATTTTAAAATCTAATGGTTATAGGATGATTCCAAAGGTTTAATTTCATAATCCTAGTGCTTTGTGCATTTCATTCCAGAATGCAACTACAACCATACATCAAATGTTCATTGAACAGTTGAGTAATTTATGATATAAACAAGAAACATGTGTTTTAAAGTTGTTTTAAACTTTAGTGCACTAGGATTGACATCAAGGCCAAGGGGCCAGTAACTTAACATTGCAAAGGACTTAATAAATTGAATAATGATACTGAGAACCAAGGGAGAAGGTCAATGACAAATTAGAAATCAATAGCATTTCGGTAAACCCTAACAAGAGTGACAACTTTTAGTGTTTATAATATTTTTTGTCAATTTGATGGCAACTTTCTTTTTTCATTTGTATTGCTTTATGTTTTACTTTTAAATCTGCATGCAATTATTTCATAAATACATAATACTTAATTTCTTAAAGGAAAAATATATATTTGAATAGATTTATAGACACTAAACTCATAAAATAATTATTTACTATAAATGAATAACAAAGAATAACACAGCCATTTATTTTATTACAATTGAATTACAATGTCACATTATTACATATCTTTTTAAAGATGAGTAGAGAATGCAAGTGCCAAGCTCCTATTTTATATAAATAACATATGTTACTTTACATAATACAAATACAAATGTAAGCACCAAGCTTTTGTTGGACCGTTGGTGACAACATAATACAAATGTCCCTCTAAAAATAAATGCATGGTGATGGGAATTTCCACGTCAACCATGCGCTCTAAAAATAAATGCATGAGACTTTCCTGGACAACCATGTGCTCTCAAAATAAATGCATGGGGATTGCCTGGTGAACCATGCTAGGGAAATGGGATTTGTGAAGATACAAAATGTACTTATCCCCTTTGAGAATCAGAGTCATGCAAAAGATGAGGGGTAGTAAAATTTATCCCATCTTTTGCATGCAACCTCCATGCACTGGGATAGCACTTATCTCCATCAAAGCTCCTCATCCTAGTTCAAAACCTGTTTGACAATTCAGGTCAACCAGATCAACTTCTTTCCAATTCCACCCATTCTGAACTTCAAGGAAATTGGTCTTTTACTCTATAACTACATAACTGGAGGTAGGATAATTTAGAGTATCCCCAATAATACCACATCATCTTCTTCCTGAATCCTTATTAACCCTACAAAATTAAAACCCTTGTGGCAATTAAGAACATTGCACTCAATAGTAAAGCCTTTAGCCTTCAACGAATGATTTCAGTTGTGCTCACTATCCCTATTTATGGGCCATTAGTTCCACTACCAGCTTGATCCTTGTTTACTTGTGAGTCGTGTCATGTGTGAGGTTGGGTATAATGATAATCATGATTTGTGCAAACCAAAAAACCAACTTAATCGATTTGTGTAACTTAAGCCTTACATTTACAATTAAAATGTTTAATTTGATTGGCATTTGGCTACATGCAAATTGTACCTCAAGTTGACAAGCTGTCAAAATCGCCAGTGCCACTCAAACGATATGAAATCATTACAAATCATGTTTCACTAGATCACTAGATTAATGACATCATCATCTACGATTCTATAGTGCATTGTGCAATTTTCAATATAAATCTATCCAATCAATCGCTTTAGATGTTCATATGGCATTAATTTGTGCCACCTCCTGCAGTACCGCAACCACACTTTCTTCAAAAAGAGTGAGAATTGAATAAATGAATGGTAGAGTACTTTGATGCATTGAAAAGAGAGAATTAAATGGCTTGTTTTACTTTAATCATTATCAATGTCCACTAATAAGACAATAATTTTTTCTCACTTATAATCAAAACTATATGTTGATAATTACTATTAGTTTTAAAAGCCACATTTTTATATTGATCAAAGAAAAAAGGATTTACAAGAATGGAGCCACGAAAAATATTTTAATTTAAGTATCTATTGCTAAAGATTGAAGTACATAGTACATAGCCAGCCTGGCCAAAAATCCACTAACTGTGACAAGAAACTAGTCACAAAATACATATTACAAGAACTATTATGTTGTACAATAAAATATAGACACATGACACGCCACACAATTCATTTCTAAGAATTTTTGTAACATTAGTTGAGGCCATCAACCAGGTGTTTGAGTAGAATTTGAATTGAATTTAACAAAGTAATAGCAGAGAAGAAAAGAGAATCACCCAAAACCTTCCTCCAAAACTCTAGACTCTTTAATGATTCATTTTTTCATATCACATAGCATATCCCATCTCATATTAATTAGGGCAAGAGCCTGCACTATAGAAGCATGCAATTCCACTTTTTGGAAGATTCCACCAACAAGCACTAACCCACTTTCAAAATTACAATACTCTAATGCCAACTCCAACGAAGAAATAGAGTAAATGAAAGGTTACAAATAACATATTGCCAACATCTTCACCAAATCTTATCGAGCAAAATTTCCATGTAGTTGGACAAGAAATTTGAAGCTACCTCAGAATATAGAGCGCATGGGTTGTTCTGAAGCCATTCCCTACCCATAATTATTCTTATAGCATCCTCAACCTACACATAAGGAATTGTAAAAACCATACCCAACTTTCATCTGTCATATGCATTGTCGCTTCATTTCTCCCAAAAAAAATTGGGTAGCATGACACGCCATGAAGACTCCATAATATCACAGTTAAATTGAGAATAGAGAAGAAAGAAATCAAAGCCAAATATATTATAAATGATATGAAGAACATAAAGTTGGTGAAGTATATATAGAAGTTAGAACAAGGAAAATGATATCAAATACTCACTCTTAACATTTAATTCACCACTTGATCATTGATGTGACAATATTATTTCAAAAAATTGAGTCATGACTTTAAATTATTTAAAAAATATTAAAATTTCAACCATTGATTTTTGGAAATCTAATGGTTCTAGTGTTATTCCGGAGGTTTGAATTCGCAAGTCTAGAGCTTTAGACATTTCCAAGTTTGGAATACAACTACAGTCGTCCATCAAAAATTCATCGATCAGTCGTGGTTATATTGATTTGGGTTGACATCTGGCTACAGACATATGGAATATCCTTTGCACATATTTCCTTCATTACTTTGGTTCGGGAATTCGATTATTTTATAAGGTTGATAATTCGGCCTTGTTTGGCCTTTACATACTTTGTGTAAAACGTTCTTAAGTTTTTAAGCCCTGGTCCTACATTCTTCCTAGGTGGTCCCTCTTTTAAAACAAACTTTATGCACGCACATATTTTTTCTACTCAAGTTCTTGTATCGCTCATCGCTAAAATCCTTCAACCCATCGAGCTCTTTACTGTGATGAGTGATGAGCCTTGATTTTCTTTTGTATCGCACAACACATAAGGTGTTTGGTCTCCATGCCTCATTTATGTGGTGAACGATATTCTTGTTTCCTTTCATATCGCTTATCACTGAATATCTTTCGTTCTTTAGTTCAACTTCAGTGAAGCACAATGAACACGAGTTTCTCCTTTATATAGCGCCATTGTAGAAAATTTTTGTTGTTTCTTTTGATTACTGGGATGAGTGATATGAAGGTAAGGAATGGTGGGCTATGATCTCACCACGTTTTTACATCTAATGGTTCTAGTGTTATTTTGGAGGTTTCGATTCACAATTCTAGTGCTTTAGAGATTACTTCTAGAATGCAACTACAGTCGTCCATCAAAAATTCATCGAACGGTCGTGGGTTATATTAATTTGTGCTGACATTTGGCTTCAAACATAATAAATGTGTTGACACTTGTCCCCATTCTGAACACTTTATGAAGGAATTTGAATGTGCAAAATAATTGTCTCGAAATAGAACAATATGTAATTGTAGCATTTGATATTTTTTCCAACCACGCTATGATTTTTTATTGGCATATCTATTTATTTCACCACTGAATTTTTTTTATTAGTTTGAGATTATGTTTAATTCGCCAATGTTTTTTCTTATTCATTCAAAAATAGGTTTAATTTGCCAATGAAAATATTTTTTTTATTTGAAAAAAAGTTTTAATCGCAAACAAAAAAAATTATGTTTTGAAAACAGGTTTAATTTTTCAATGAAATATTTTATTGATTTGAAAAAAATTAATTGCCAAAGAAAATATTTTTTGATTTGAAAAAAGTTTTAATCAAACAAAAAAAATTATGTTTTGAAAACAGGTTTAATTTGTCAAAGGAAATATTTTATTGGTTTGAAAAAAGGTTTGAATTGCCAAAGAAAATATTTTATTGGTTTAAAAAAAATTGCAATTCACCAAGATTTTCCACAGACTTCTAATGATTAGAAAAGATTCGCCAATTGAGATTTTTTTTCCCACAAAAAAAAAAATCGCCAATAAAAATAATATTTTTATCGGGAAGTATACAAGACTCACCGGGATTTTACACCTTCACCAAGGGGGGGTTTCTTAAATTTTTCCCTTTCACACAAAGTGCATATAAAAATGTTGGTTCCAAACACAATCTCAATCCAAACTATAAGTGTAATCATCCATCACCCCAAGTTTAGAAAATAAAAATTCCTATAGCCAAACTTCCAAATAATCCATCTGCATCTACCATCACCCATCATAATCCAACATCTCAAATCCATTGCATCTTGGCACCAACACTTTATTATAAGGACTCTCATGGCACTCTATCACAATGTTTGTATTTTGATAAGGCCAACCCTAGTATCAGAAAGGATCACAATGACATCTATGGGCTATATACAAGTGTTATGATCCTGAGAAGGAAACTCCTACATAAAGGTCACTATTGGCATATCGTGACACTCTATTCTCTACATCAACACCATCAAAGGATTTTGTATAATCGGTGATCATCTAAAATATCAAGGTCATCCAGAAAAATCAAAAAATGAAAAAAAAAACATCACCTTGATGAAAACCTGGCAAACAGGCATCTTGTGTGACATAAAAAAATAAAATGAAAAAAAGCAAAAAAAAAAAAGTAAAGAGAAAAAATTCCAATAATAGAAACCACTTTGATGGTGCTTTGGATAAGTACCATGATGAAATCCTGGAAAACAGGCATCATGCGTAAAATAAATTATCTATGTGGACCATTACACTTTGGGGAAATTTTTCTCATCTTCCATACCTTTTCCATATCACTTCCATCTATCCAATCCATATCCTTTCCATCCATATTCCCTAGCCACCTTGATCTTGATAAGGATTGGAGCATAAACTTTGATCATGCTTTGGAAAACTCTTGACATGTCTATCCTTTGGTCATATGTCATCCATAAAATGTCATGTCATTGACTACATAACACTATCTAAACCTATATCTCGAAGAAAAATAATTTATTCTTATGTGATATAGTCTTTGGAGATCGTATACTAAATCCTCCATCTAATAATCCTTATGTCTCTTATCCTTTACCAAAGCAATCCATTATCCTTTCATACCTATCACAAGACTTGGTTTTCCCTTGCCATTGGTTTTGAGCTTCCAATCCACTATCTTATCCAGTATTCCTTTCATAATCCCATCCAGTTTAAACATAAATCATTCCAAATGTAACAGTCCTAAACCATACAGTCATGCTATGCAATCTACTACATCATCCAAAACATTCCTTTGTTTTGTTCCCAACCTTGCTACAAACCTTGATCCTTTAGTCACACTATCATCATTTGGATATGTCTTTCCCATTTCTCACATTGTTTTTGGGATGTATCCTTCCCATATCAACAACATTATCTATCAATCAATCAATCTATCTATCTATCAACCTATGAATTATCACTCAATCATCAACCTATCATCAATCAATCAATTGGTTTTTAGCTTGACTAGGGGTAAGATCATGTTTGTCTTTATATCATTGTGCATGCTTGCTCACTTTCTTGTGTGTATATTTCACATGTATTTGTCATGATCTTTATAGTATACCTTTCATAATAAAAAATTCACAATCCATAATAAGTTTTGCATCTACCACTATCCATTTTCCATAATAAATTTTTCATTCATTAAAACTGACAGTTTGACTTGACATGTAAACAAAACATCTTTGATTGCGCTTAATAAATCATGTAATAACATATAAACTATCAAGCTAGTCTTCATGTCTACTGATCAATTTCTTGTCTTTATCATCTGTGTTCATCATTCATCTTTGTCTATGGCCTTTTATCTTATACAAGTTGTTGCATTCCTTGAAACTAGACTAGGCGTATTATATAAGGTGCTACATTCTTGAAACCAAACACTCTTTCTATCATTCTTTGTCTTTGGCAAGAAGATCTAAATGGATGTTGACTCATTTGATCTAGTGAGTCTTATCTTTTCGATGATTTATCTTTTGTCATGTTCTTATGAGCTACTTGAGGATATCCACAAGTGATTAGAGGAGCGAGGATGGCTCATGATGTTTTATGTTTTTTATTTATGGTTTGTCTTGACAATATTGTTGGGGCAATTCAATTCCTAGTATGAGTCATGGCACTCCTTATCTACAATGTGTCTATTTACACAAAGGGATAATATTTCACACCATGGTCTTTTCATACCTTGGTGTATGCTATCCATTTTGTAAAATAAAAACATTCTATGATGATATTTTTTCACTTATCAAGACTCATGATGACCTATTCATCACTTCCCTTCATCTTACTAACTATTCTTCCTTTCCCAACTAACAATTCTTTCCTTCCCTTCTAACTATTCTTCCTTTCTTACTAACCTTTTCTTCTAGCTAATATTTCTTTGATCCATTCTATCCTAATCAATAAATCTTGTGCACACCTAATATCAATCTAGATAACCATTCTTTACTTCTTACAAACCTTTACATATTGAAAAAATTGGCTCAATTTTTTGAATTTTTTGCCAAAGTTCTTGAGGGAGCATCATAATCCCACTTTCATTGGGGCATGTTTGGGAAAGACCTGATTAAAATTCTTCTTATTTTTCTAAGACAATGCTCAAGAGGGGAAAATTGTAGACACTTAGAATTTTCCCTAGTCTGTGAGAGCATTTTTTGACTAATTCTCTATCTAACTCTAATTCCATCTAACCCTAATTTTCATCTAAACCCAATTCTAGTCTTTTTCATGCTTCAATAATTAAATAGTTTGAATTATTTAATTATTCTAATCATTCTCTCTCATCGTCTCTTTGATTAAATAATTATTATTTATTTAATTATGCTAACATAAAGTTTCCTCTATAATTATTATTTATTTATTCATGACATCGAAAATAAATGATTTTTTATTTATTTTATTTTCAAAAAATTTCCTCTATTTCACTCTTTACTTAACTCCCCCTTTCTCTCACATAACTCTTCCATTTCTTTATTTCCTTTTTCACTTGACTAACCCTTTCTTCTTCTTGACTACCTCTTTATTTCAATTAAATCTTTCACTTTTCATTGTTCTTTCCACCCATCTCTTACTTATTTCTATTTTCTACTTCACTCAACTCTTCCATTTATGTTCCATTTTTCTATTTTGAAAATGAGAAACTTTCTTGTTCCATTTTTCTATTTTTGAAAATGAGAAACTTTCCTTTGCACATTCTCTCATTTGATCTCAATTGTTTATCTTCTATTCAATCTTGTCCATTGATTCTGCCAAGTTCATCTATAAATTCAACATTCACTTTTTCATTCAAACAATCATTGTCTTCAAAATCTTTGTCACGATTATCATCATAAGTCTTTCAATTGTGTACTCTAAAAATCTAAGAGAAACATATCAAAAATATTTAAAATCAAAGAGGAGAAGGGAAATAGAAGTGACCCAATCATGGCATAAGAGGTATAATTTGTGTTTTGTGTGCTTTCATTTGATCTTTTATGCAAATTTGGTTTATATTGCTTGATTGGGAATTTTAGTTTAATACTAATAGTTTGGTGGTTCTTGTGCTAGTTATAAGCTACAAACCTAATTTTCCCCATCATACAAGCATAACTACAATAGTAACTTCAAGAGACATAAGAATAGCTAGAACTAGGTCTTTTGACTGAATATGATTTGTACTTGGTCCTTCTCTAATTCTTAGTACAAAATTTTCATATGCTCTCTTTTTCTTTATTAATTGAATACCATCTTCTTTTTTGTCCTTTATTTTCTTTGATATGTCTCTATTATATGTCAAAGTAACTCTATGTGCTCTTAGATCCCTTATGCGTGTTCTTTCCAAATTCCATTAGTATTTATGATATATTGGTTGATGGTCTTTATTGAATATACCTTGGGTACAAACCCAATTGGCCCAAGTATGGGGTCATTGACTACCCTTTGAATTTCATAGGAGTTGTGTAACACTACTTCATCATCCTTGAATCAATCTAGGACTCTATGTGTGTTCAGGTTTTTCATTTGCTCAATGGTTACTTTGCAATAGATTATTTTTTCAACCTCACAATTATCACTAAAATTTATCCAATAATCTAGTAAGTGAGGCAAATGTTTTAATTTTATTGATATTCCTTTCTCCATTTTTCCAGAAGGATCAAAGTTGGGTTTGCACCTTAGGGGTGTAGGTTATGCATTTGTAGTTAAATGTTATATGTTTTTGCACAAGTTGGTGAAGTGCATGCATATCTTTTAATGACCATAGGAAACTAAACCCCTTGTTTATTTTTGGATTTTAACAAATTTTGATTTAGTAAGTTGCCTAATTAATTCTCATAAAATAATATGATCTATAGGATACTTAGGCAATATGTATTGTGCCTTGTCAAAACCTTCCACTCTTATGTATAAGATTTTGGAAAATAGTTGAACCAATTACCATGGTTCCCTAATTTTGTAGCAGATTCTACTAATAATCTATTGGCTTAGTCTCCTTTCATCAACCTTACTAACCACATAGAAAACACATCATTGACTCTCTTGTAATGAATCATTGACTATTTGAATTTTAGTTAAGGATAATGAATTCATATACTAGAACCTAACCCATTTTTAATTGCATTCTTCTTTTTCTCTCTAGTGAAGGGAAAATAGGGATGGATCTATTGACCCAATAGTGTGGAATACATTCCCTTAACACTAATACAACAGAGGAGAAGAAAAAAAATGAGTTTTAATAGCTTCTAAAACTACTGAGATGAATACAAACAACATAAATGAGATAACAGAATATTAGCATTCACAGATGACACAGTATTTACGTGGGAAAACCTTTTCAGGTAAAAAACCCACCACACCAAGCAAAGACAATTTTGTATTACAACAATGAAATATTACATACAAAATTATCTAGTCTTCACTCTCTGATCAGCTCACAACAGCTCTCAAGCTATTTCACTGTTACAATACTTCCTCTCAAAGCATACAATGAATTATATGTCTCATACATCAACTTGCAACTTTCTTATCAAAACCATCACCTTTCTGGTTTACATAAAAAAATGTATTTGACTGACAAAGTCATACATCACATTCAATGTATCAACCAATCCCATGGCTTCCAGGTTCATGCATCGATGATTCAAGCAAGCAATCGATCTACACAGATTGCATCAAGCCACCCATAAAATTAATTCATGCCTTAATTGGGTTCTTTCTATCAGCTAGAAAACGGCCTGCAATAACTACCTTTCACTATTTCGATCTTGGGCCAATCAGATTGCAATCAACTAGCCACATGCCTACCTAACATTCGCTGATCATTTTGACATTTGGTCCAACTCAGTTGACCGAGCTCTGAGCTCATCTGAGCTCTTACCATGCTACCGTCGAGCTCACCGACTCGCCTCGCGGTATGGTGGTGAGCTCAGTTGAGCTCACCCAAGTCTTCACTGTGTTACCGTGCTCCAGTCAGACTCATGTCGTGGTAAGGCGGTGAGCTCACCCGAGCTCACCCCACGACATCACCAAGCCCAGACTCTGACTTCACTGCACTACCATCGAACTCATTGGGTCACCCCATGGTATGGCAGTAACCGTCAGTGCAAGCCACATGTGGCCTTACTACGCGTGGTAAGGCGGTAACTGCCAGCACAGGCCACAGGCAGCCTTACCGCACCACCACGGTGAGTGAACTCACCGTGCGTGGTAAGGCGATAACCGCCAGAGTAGGTCGCAGGCGGCCTTACCGCGCGAGGTACGGTGGTAACCGCCAGTGTAGGCCGCAGGCGGCCTTACCGCACCACCGCAGTGAGTGAACTCACTGCGTGTGGTAAGGCGGTAACTGCCAGCATAGGCCATAGACGACCTTATCGCGCTATCACGGTGAGTGAACTCACTGCGTGTGATAAGGCGATAACTGCCTAGACATTCACTATGGTACCGCCAGGGGATGATGACATAGCTGCGGTAAAGAGGTTAAGGCTTAAAAGAAACATTTTTCACCAAGTTTGATTTGCTTTAAGGCTTAGAACTGGAAGTTGAGACACAATTTTCTCAACAAGCTTCCACTTGGTGAAGACTTCTAGCTCCCTTTAGATTTCAAAAAATCACTGACGGTCATAGGCCCCAAGGCCCATCGATTTTGCGCACCATTTGAACTTGTTTGTGCTCACTGGCTTTTTCAATGCATCTACAACATTCCTCAAGGTGTCAACCTTTTCAAGATAGACTCTTCCATCTTCCACCATGTCCCTCACGAAGTGATACTACACATCAATGTGCTTCGTCCTAGCATGAAAAGTCGGGTTCTTTGCCAAACAAATGACACTTTGACTATCACAGCAGATTGTAATTTTCCATACATTAAAACCAATTTCTGAACACAAACGCCTCAGCCAAACAGCTTCCTTGCAGGCATGAGTTGTTTCCATGTACTCTTCCTCTGTCGTGGATAAAGCAACTATAGCTTGTCGCTTGCTCATCCAACTGATTGCTCCACCATTTAGCATGAATGTGTATCCATTGGTGGATCTTCTGCTGTCAATGTCCCCTGCCCAATTAGAATCAACATATCCCTAAATTTTGAGTGTTCTTTGTGATGCAACCAAGCTACCATGGTAACACGGAGCATAATTTGAAGTCCCCTTCAAATACCTGAACACTCTCTTCACAGCATCCCAATGTGATCTTCCCGGATTTTCCATAAAATGGCTTAGAACTCCCACTGCTTGGACAATGTCTGGTCTAGTCCAGACCATTGCATACATTAAACTGCCAACAACACTTGCATATGGAAAACTAGTCATGTCCTTCATCTTAGTAGCAGATTTAGGACAATCTTCAATAGATAGTTTTGTTCCCTACATGACTGGAATAACTAGCTGCTTGCAATCGTTCATACCAAAACTCTCCAGAAAGGTGTTCACATACTTACTCTGACTTACCGAAAGATTTTTGCTTCTTCTATCCCTGGTTATCTCCATTCCCATAATGTACCTTACTACACCAAGATCTTTCATTTCGAACTTTGTAGACAACTAACATTTAAGATCAGAAATCATAGACTTTCTATTTCCAATGAACAACATATCATCCACATACAAGGTAATAACAAGCACACGATCATTTTCAGATTTATAAAAAACATAATGATCAGATTTTGATCTCACAAATCCCATAGACAACACAAATGTGTCAAATTTCCGGTACCACATTCTAGGAGACTGCTTCAAACCATACAAAGATTTATTTAACTTCCAGACCAGATTTTGTTTACCTTTTTCAACAAAATGCTCAGGCTGGGACATATAAATTTCTTCTTCCAACTCACCATGGAGAAATGTTGTCTTCACATCCATCTGCTCAATTTCAAATTCATACACAGTTGCCAATGACAAAAAAAATTTGATGGATGTCAGCTTTGCTATAGGGGCAAAAATCTCTCCATAATCAATTCCCCTCAATTTGGGAAAATCCCTTTGCAACCAACCTTGCCTTATACTTCTCAACACTGCCATCAAGACCCGTCTTCTTTTTGAATACCCACTTACAGCCAACAGTCTTTTGCCCTTTAGGTAGTGGTACCAAATCCCATGTTTCATTCTTCCTCAATGAATCCATTTCTTCATTCACAGCCTCCAGCCAAGAATTTGAATCAGTCATGTTGATTGTTTCTTTTACAATCCTAGGCTCATCAGTGCTAGTAATTAAAGCATAGGCACAGTTCGAATCTAACATTGAGAAACCATACCTTTCAGGTTGTCATTTTTCTCATGTAGACCTTCTTACAGGCTAAGGTTTTGGTTCTTCATCATCAGAACTTCCAGAGCTGCTTGAACTCTCCTCAATCTCAGGTACACCTTGTAGCTCTTCCCTTTCTGGAGTTTGGGGAATCTCAACTACATCCTTCTTCTTGTCTCTCTGATCTGTCTCAAGTTGTTGATCACTTACTGAGGGTTTCAACTCATGAAATATCACACTTTTGTTGTACAAAACCTTCTCAATAACAGGGTTCCAAAGCTTGTATCCCTTCACACCAATGCCATAGCGGATGAGAATACACTTGATAGTCTTGTTATCAAATTTTGATCTCTTTTCATTTGGCACATAAACATATGTCTCACAGCCAAAGACACGAACATGTCTCAGAGAGGGATTCTTACCAGACCATGCTTCTAAAGGTGTCTTATCAACAAGAGGAGATCAAGGAGATCGGTTTACTAGATAACATGTTGTAGCCATAGCCTCAGCCTAGAACTTCTGCTCCAAACTAGCACTGCTCAACATACACCTTCCCTTTTCCATCAACATCTTGTTCAACCTTTCAGCAACTCCATTCTATTGTGGAGTATAAGGTGTGGTTTTATGCCTTTTAATTCCATGATCAGTTCAATACCTTTCGAAATCTGTAGAACAAAACTCACCACCATTGTCTGTCCTCAAACATTTAATTTTCCTTCCAATCTGATTGTCTACCAAAGATTTAAATTGTTTAAACCGACTAAACACTTCTGATTTACTTTTAAGAAAGTATACAAATTCCCTTCTCGAACAGTCATCAATAAAAGAAACATAATATCTAGAGTTTGATAATGAAGGAACATTAACTGGACCAAACACATCAGAATGAACATAATCCAGTATACCAAAAGATTTATGAGGACTCGATTAAAATGAAACATGGTGTTGTTTTCCATAATACAATGTTCGCAAAAATCGAACTCAAGGTTACAATCATCAATCCCTTCTAAAAGTTTTTTGTTCTTCAACATTTTTAAACCTTTCTCACCTATGTGACCTAATCTATGATGCCACAACATAGTCTTCTCTGCTGGGAGTTTTACCTCCAAAGCATTTGCAGCCAGAGAAGTGTCTTCACCTTTCTCTACAGGGACTGATTTACATGACTCTACAGAGGCATTGTTACATTGAACAGGACGTGCATCTAGCTTGTACAGAGTACCAGTACGAACACCCTTAGCCAGCACCATTGCACCTCTCGCAATTTTACATCATCTACTAGAGAAAGAAACTTCTACACCAGCATCATTTAACTTACTAACAGAAAGAAGATTTTGAGCTAGGCCTGGAATGTGCAGTACACCACCAATCCCTTTGACTCTTTCATCAGGAAACTAAATTTTGACTCTTCCTCTGCCAACTATCTCCAGCATTGAATCACTTGCCAAGTACACCTTCTCACTGTCATACTTCTTGTATTTAGAGAACCATTCTCTATGGGATGTCATGTGAAAGGATGCACCTGAGTCAACCAGCTAGACATCATTTGATGCCTGAGTTGCCAAGGCTACAATGAAGGCTTTTGCATCACTCTGAGAAGATTCATTGTCAGAAGCATTCTTCTTCTTCTTCTCCTTACAATCCTTTCGGATGTGACCAGGTTGCCCACAGTTCTAGTATTTTACCTTGGACTTTTTACCAGGAGACTTTGATCTCCCTGCAGATTTGGATTTGGACTTCTTGTCCTTCTTCTTTCCTTTCTCCTTTGGTCTACCTCAAACAACAAGAACCTCTTTGGTCATCTCAGAAGACTTCCTTCGCATTTCTTCAGACAGAAGCGAAGCAACCATGTCATCCATCTTGAATGCAGTTGTAGTACTTCCAATGGCCATCACAAGATGATCCCAATTTTCAGGTAACGAACACAACAGGAGCATGCAACGATCCTCCTCCTCAGTCTTTATACCTATAGACGCCAGCTGAGTAACACTCGTATTAAACAAGTTCAGATGGTTTGCAATAGATGCACCTTCTTCCATCTTCAAGGAGTATAGCTTCTTCCTCGGGAATAACTTATTTACCAGAGACTTTCCTTGATAAATGTCACCAAGCTTCTTCCACAATGAAGTTGCAGACTTCTCCTCATGGACGTTCAGGAGTACAAAATCGGTCAGACTCAGTCTTATCAGACCTCTTGCTTTTCTATCAGTAAGGTCCCAATCCTCTTGCTTCATACTTTGTGGCATAGTTCCAGACACTACAATCCAGAGGTCTCTATCCACCAGCAAGTCTTCCATTTTGAGTTTTCATAACTCAAAGTTGTTGCCATTAAATTTTTCAATCTCTACTCTACCTGATGTACTCGCCATCTCAAATAGAAACAAGTTTTAACAATGCAAGACTCTCACTGAAATAGTATTAGCACGAAAAACTGACCTTTTCTCTCAAGGATAACACAACTGGCCAGGCTCTGATACCACTTGAAGGGAAAACAGGGATGGATCTATTGACCCAATAGTATGGAATACATTCCCTTAACACTAATACAAGAAAGGAGAAGAGAAAAAATGAGTTCTAATAGCTTCTAAAACTACTGAGATGAATACAAATAGCATAAATGAGATAACAGAAATATTACATACAAAATTATTTAGTCTTCACTCTTTGATCAGCTCACAGCAGCTCTCAAGCTATCTTAGTGTTACAATACTTCCTCTCAAAGCATACAATGAATTTTATCTCTTACATCGACTTGCAACTTTCTTATCAAAACCGTCACCTTTCTGGTTTACATAAAAAAATGTATTTGACTAACAAGGTCATACATCACATTCAATGTCTCAACCAATCCCACGGCTTCCAGGTTCATGCATCGATCATTCAAGCAAGCAATCGATCTACATAGATTGCATCGAGCCACCCAGACAATTAATTCATGCCTTAATCGAGTTCTTTTTATCAGCTAGAAAACGGCCTGCAATAACTGCCTTTCACTATTTCAATCTTGGGCCAATCAGATTGTAGTCAACTACCCATGTGCCTGATCTGAGCTCTTACCGTGCTACCGCCGAGCTCACCGACTCACCTCGCGGTATGGCGGTGAGCTCAGCCAAGCTCACCCAAGTCTTCAACGTGCTACCATGCTCCAGTCTGACTCATGTTGCGGTAAGGCGATGATCTCACTTGAGCTCACCCCATGACATCACCAAGCCCAGACTCTGACTTCATCGCACTATCGTCGAGCTCGTTGGGTCACCCTGCAATATGGCGGTAACCATTAGTGCAGGCCACAGGTGGCCTTACCATGCGCAGTAAGGCGATAACCGCCAGCGCAAGCCGCAGGCAGCCTTACTGCACCACTGCGGTGAGCAAACTCACCGCGCGCAGTAAGAAGATAACTGCCAACGCGGGTTGTAGGCAGCCTTACCGTGCCACAGTGGTGAGTGAACTCATCATGCACGATAAGGCAGTAACTTCTAGAGCAGGCCGCATGCGTCCTTACCACGGTGAGTGAACTCATCGCGCATGGTAAGGCGATAACTGCCAGCGCAGGCCATAGGCGGCCTTACCGCGCCACCGCAGTGAGTGAACTCACTGCGCGTGGTAAGGCGATAACCGCCTAAACAGTCACTACGGTACCGCAAAGGGATGATGACACAGCCGCGATTAAGGCTTAAAAGAAACATTTTTCGCCAAGTCCGATTTTCTTTAAGGATTAGAACTGGAAGTTGAGACACAATTTTCTCAACATCTAGAGTAGGGACATGAATTTTCTTTCCAAAGAATAGACCAAATAAGAAGTCATGTAGAAAATTTTAGTGTCTTCTTACATTATCAACTATCTATATAAATTATTACTAATGATTTATGCCCAATGCAACATGGTGTCTTCATTCAATATATTTGTTACATATAGATACATCCATGGCTCGAATGTGGTAGTAGTAGGAAGACCCATAACTCTACTCAACATTGTAGTCATATCTCCAATCTCTTGTTGGAAGTCACTTCAATACAGATTCTTTGGTGGTTTAGTAACAACATTATTTGGAAGCTCCATTCACTTAGATTTGATGTTTCTCTTACAAGCCTCTACATCATTAAACAAATCTTACCTTGCTCTATATTTATCATGCCCACCTTCTTGTAGAATTTAATATTTGAAGGTATCCTTGATGATGCCAATGGTTATATCAACCATAATTCTTCCCTCTACAATCACCATTCTTCTATGAGATTCATAATATTTGGCACATTCAAGAATCAATTCTAGACATTGAAGAGAGGTAGGAAAGCATGTAGCTTTGTCCAATCGATTTTTAATAATTTTCTTGTCTCTGCTATTTACATTTGCACTAGTCATCCTTTTTTGAAATTCACCAAGTTGATATGTCCTAAATCATTGTTTGAGATGTTTTTGATAAGATAAGCAGTATTTACAGGGTGTTGTACCCTTTACACAAAAAGCCAAAAAGGCCAAAGGAAAGCATAGTTCAAGCAAAACTTGAACTAGAAGTACAAACATAAATAGTTGACCAACAGTTGTAGAAAAAACAAAAATTAGACAACTCTCGAAACAAAGGAGTCTAAACTGACTCCCTGAACCCAAGGCCTAGAAGAGGGAACATATTTGGGGAGACCCTTCTTCCACAGCACAACCAGCCAGAAAGGCTCGAACTCAAGAACCAACAAGCGAGGGGAGGGGAGCGGATCCACAATAGCCACCATGCAACGAGGGAGTCAGCAGAAAAATAGCGGAGATAGGAGCTAACAAAGGTCCAGCAGCATCACATAACGAAGGACTGGCAGGTTTAGGCTGAGTATCAATAGCAGAAGGTTCTGACGGCGTAGAGACACCAATAGGCATAGACAATATAGCATTAGCAGAAACCACTAGTGCTGCCATGGGAGGGACCACCAGAAGAGGAGTAGGGGTAAGTTCCTGAGAAGAAACGATAGGATCAACCTCCGCAAAAGAAACTCATGAAGGAGGAGAACCCACCGTGAGATTATCTGAGAGAGCATCCTTCCACCAAGTCACAGCGCCTTTGAGACAGACCAAAGGGCAAGCAGAGGCCAAGTGACCCACCGAGAAGCATTTCCTACACCAAAAGGGGAGACCCTCATAGTCCAAGAGTTGCTTCCAAACTCTGTCCTCCACCAGTAGGACTACATCACCATGGAGAGGTTTGGAGATGTCCAAATCCACCAACAATCGAGCCACCGTAGTATGCCCCAACTCCCTAGTCACAGAATCAACCATTAAGAAGCGTCTAATGGTATTGCCAATAGCTTCATAGCAAGATTCCTCCCAAAACTGGAGAGGGAGATTCGGCAGACAAACCCAAACTGGTCTGGTGTTCAATGGCTCTGTAAGGGGATTGAAAGCATGAGACTAAGGCCTGATGGATAGAGAATGAATACCCCATATCCACCCCCTATCAGCACACAGTTTTTCTTCACGATTGAGGCAAAGGTAGCAATGAAAAAACCCCTAGCACTAGGGTAGAGCTCAATATCCCTAGAGACCAACGGCTTCCAGGAGATAGACACCCAATTATGGAGATCGGGGAGGGAAGGCCACAGGGCATTGAACCTGCAGACCACTCCCAACTTTAAATAAAAATCTTCATTTTCAAGTACCTCAGAACCACAAACCACAACAAGGGAATCCCTGGCACAAGGCAAAGGTCGACGAGCCTGAATAGGAGGTCGAGCACCCACCTTAGCAGCCTCAGAGAAGGACTTTACCCGACCATAAGTACCCCCAACAACAAGAACCACTCTAGGAGCAGAGCTCACAAAAGCATCAAACATCGAAGAAGCAGCAATAAGAGGGACAACCCGCACACCTGGAGGGGGAGGGCCCCACAATTTCGCACTTCACAGAACATAGGATCAAAAACCCCATTGGAGAACAAATTATCCACGTAGGGAGGCACCACAGATTGAGGGAAACCAGCGGAAGAAACTCCACCAGTCACCCCCCAGCAGCCCACACTAGGCCCACGCCAGCATCAGACAAAGGCAGATCCACCGTGTCCTTGCCAGACTCGATTGCATTGTTCAAATGCAAATTTGCCTTCTTTTTCCTGCTCAGCACCATTTTGTTGTTTGAGATGTTATTATATCTTGATGCAATCCTTTATTCTAAATTAACACCTTTGAATTCGTACTTCATGGAAGATATTATAATATGCAATTCCAAGTTAAAACCATCTTTTATTGATAATATATAATCTTCAAGTCCAAAAAGCATATATTAATTTTTTATTTCATGTAGGCATCCTTTCCTACATTGGAAGTGTAGTTTTGGTCAAGAGTGAAATGTAGTTTAGTTACATTCAATTTTAAACTAAAAGTAATTTGCAATAAAAAGCATTGGAAGTGAAATTTTTTGTGGAAATAATTATGTCCATATGCAATTTGATTATTTTCCAAAGTGTGGGACTTAGGTTTGGAAATGAAATTGTGAATGCAGTGAATTTTTATTTTACAAGGGTTTTTGTAGGGCACAATTTCTATAGGAAGATTTGGATGAATGTTAATGAGAATCGAACTAGGGTTTTCTTAAAAGCTATATTAGGAAGTTTTTGGTTTAAATCTATTAATTTTCCGTAATTTATTTTATTCATTTGTGTTTATCTTTCATTATCTTGTTCAATTATTTTGTTTGAATTAGGTTCTAGTGCTGACTTTGCCCTAATCGTACTCAAATTATTGTCTTGTTGATATTTGTTGAAATTACCCTAGTGCAAGAATGAAATTTACTTTTTTTTACCATGGCATTCACATCTTTTAATAGATTTATCATTTTGGTAAACAAAATATTTTTAAATTAAAAGGTACTTACCAGTTGATTTCAATTTCAATTGTGAACATTTCCTTTTGTTCTTTATGAGGATTATACACAGTCACTCTACCCTTCTTTTCCATGCTTTTTTCATGACAATGGTAATCACTTGTCCAAATTCATAATTTCTCTCATTCATTGAATTTGCAAAGCTCTCAATTCTACACAAATGATATTAATGTGTGGATTAAGTCATCAAAATTCACCTTGTAGTTCAGGGTTAATGGTTGGAGAAAATAGCATTACATGCACTAAGAAGGTAGGTGGATAAATAATATTCAACATAGGAAATATTTTTGTGGGAATTCACCTTGGAAGTGAAGTGAAGTTTTAAAATTTAAAATATTCAATTCAGGTGAAAATTTATGCCTTGTTCACTTCACATGGAAATTTTTTCCTATGCCTTAAGAGTTGTTATTTCCTTTTGCGGGAAATTATGAGTGAAGTGAATTCTTGATGTTTCTTTGAATTCTAATTAAATTCCATATCAAATTTTCACAGAGATAGACATTTTCCATTGAAGTGAAGTGATGTTCAATAGAGGCTCAAAATTTTACCCTTAACTTTTCAACACTAGCAAAGAGATTGATGTAAAGTGAATATGTTGAGGAAGTTAATGTTTACTTCAAATAGACAAATAGACATCTAATCTTCACCAAGGAATATTTTCTCTTTTTAAATTATTGGAAAAAAAATTGAAGTGATTAGACATATTAGTAAGTAAAAGTTTAGTTTAGTAGGGGATTAGATTTTTTACTTTGACTTGTCAATGTTTTCAAGGAATTGAAGGTGAAGTATTTCAATGTTTTCATTTATGTTAAGTAAAGGATCAGATTTCTATCTAACCTGACATGAGAAATTTTAATGTAATTTATCCTCAGCGGGCTCTATTAGCTCGTAAGAACAATATGAATAAAGGGAACATCAAGTTTACTTAGGAAAACTTTAAGAGATAGCAGATTTCCACAGTCCATAGAGAATGTTGATAAATTGTTTTTGGATTTCAATTGTGTAAGTTTTTTTGCATCAACGTTTCGGATCACACTCGGTGATCATCATCGGGATAACATAGAGAGCTAAAGGATAAAAAGATAAATTTGCAGACCAAAAGATTAGATATAAGGAACATAGAAGGGGAATGGGAGGGGGTTAGCATGTGAAACAAGAAGGGGGGAGTAATGAAAGACCAATGAGATATGAGGAAAAAAAATTAATAACAAACTAAAAATTATAAAATTAAGCTAACTAATAAAAAATAAAAATGATACCAAAAAAGGAAGAAAATTACTCCAAAAAAATAATAAAGTTCTACTAAAACCAAAAAATTACTAATATTATAAAATAATTGAAAACAAAAACAAAAATTCAAAAGACCACTTAATATGTTAAAGACACTTAATTGAAATACGATTTTTTATTAGAAAATTTTAGCAAAAGATACAAAAGGCTAAGAAGAAAAAAATTGCAACAAAAATAGGAAGAAATAAAACCTTTAAAATAAAATGAATTTGCTAACAATTATTAGTTAACATAATAATATATTAGAAAAAAAAATTGACAAAGCTAACATAAAAACAAAATAATTGAAAACAAGCAAAAATATTAAAATGACCAAAATAATAGAGACTAAAAGTATAAAAATAAAATTGAAACCAAATTTTCAAAAAGACAACCAAAAAATACTAACCAACTTAAAATGAACTACTAATTTTATTAACCAAAAATGCTTAAAAGAAACAAAAGGCTAACAAAAAAACAAAGACAAGTACAAAAAAGCTAACAAATATTGAAACAAGTGAAAACAAGCTAAAATTTAAAAATACCAAAAAAGAGACTAAGAGTATAAAATAATTGAAAACAACCAAAAATATACTAACCAAAAATTATAAAATTAAGTTAATCCATAAAAAAATGATTTAATGAAGACAACCAAAAATATACTAACCAACTTAAAATGAACTACTAATTTTACTAACCAAAAATGGTTAAAAGAAACAAAAGGCTAACAAAGAACAAAGATAGATACAAAAAAGCTAACAAATATTGAAATAAATGAAAGCAAGTTGAAAATTTAAAATTACCAAAAATAGAGACTAACAGTATAAAATAATTGAAAACAAAATTTCAAAAGACAACCAAATTTATAAACTAACAACCTTGATTAAATTAATTTTTTTATTAACTAAAAACAATTTAAAGAAACAAAAGGACAAAAGAGGAAGAAAGAAAATAAACAAAAATTAAATTAGAAGAACTAGATAAAAGAGGTTAATTTTAACTTAAAATACAAGACACCCCAATTTACACCAACAATAAACTAATAGCAATAAGAGGATAAAAATAAATGAAATTAGAAGAAATTTTTATTTTATGCAAATTTTAATTAAAAAATGTATTCCAACGAACCAAATAAGTTCCTAGAAATAAAATAAAAACTACAAACTAAACCAAAAATTACAAAGTCAAGAGAAAGAAAAATACAAGAACTAAGAACACAAAAAAAAGGAATAAAAAAGGGTTCGAACAAGCCAAGGAACAAAGAGAAAAGGAGACAGAGACCTGGAAGGAAAAGGAACAAAATGCAAGACAATGAATGACCAAGAAGAAAAGAGAAACTGAGGAAAAACTTTGCCAAGTTATTTTTTCTTTTCAGTGCCTCCTTTTAACATTCTTCCAAAACAGACTCATGATCATTTTGATTGTTCTACCAGAATATCATGAAATCGGAACCAACCATTTTCAAACTTTCACCCATTTTAGAACTAGAGAACTTGTTGACACCAAGAACAAGCTTAAGGGAAAAGGGGGGGTCCTCATTTTGCCAAAACAAGAATGGGATGCTATGAAATGCACAACAAGAACTATCTTCAAAAAATCAGTAGAGATAAGAAGGGAAACGGATTCAATTTGTCACAAAAAAGTGATACAAATCTTTGATAATGCTGAAAATAATTTAAGTGAATGAGATACCAAAGAAATTCAATCACGTGAAAGAAATATTTGGCTCTACAAATAGTTTTCGTAATGCTCCCCTCAAGATGGAAATATATATAAGCTTTTTACAATATAACTCGCAAAGGATTATTAGTGACATTTGTACCCCGATCCAACTAGTTGCATACGAAAGATACAAGGAATTGAAGGAGAGGAGTAAAATACATAAGCATGATAAAGTTTGTAACATTTTAAAAGATATCATTATAGGATAATCATGTTACAAGCATATAAGTTGGATATGGTCATGAAGGCACATGTTATAAGGTCACCTCAAATGTAGAAAAATGATAAATTAAGCATAATCAAGTATGAAATCTAGTAAAAGGTGTCACCATGTGATAAGAATATTAATACACAAGTATGAGATAACAATCAAGGCATGTGTAATAAGGTTGCCCTCAATGTAGGAAAATGATGGGATAATGATGGTGTTAAATGCTAGATAAGGATCATCAAAATATAGATAATGTGTAAAATAAGGATAGTATCAAAAGATGTAAAAATGATCAAAATTAGAGAATTAGAGAATTTGGACATGATGAGGAGCACAATAGATAATCAATAGCATGGAAGTGACATTATAATTGTGGAACCTAAAGAACATAGCCATACTATGAATCATGTAGCATGGTAAAATAAAAAGGAGCATGTGACAGACAAGGTAGTAATATGGAACGTAAAATACATAGAACCTAGGAACATGAAAAGTGGAAAGGGAACATGTGAAAACATAGATGTCAAACATGGAGCATAGGAGGACAAGAAATTCAAACAAGAGATGTACAAATGAATGGGAAAACTAATGAAGAAGCATAGGATCTCATCATGCCACATAATAAAGCATAAAATTAATATAGGAAAGATGTTAGTTAAGTGGAAAAACAAAGTATAAAGCCTAATATTGAAGGTGAAATGAGAAGAGAAGATACACAATAAACAATGCACCGATGATATGAAAGGTGAACATAACAATCATGGTATAAACAATATAGAAGGTGAAATGAGAATAGAAAACATGATAATATCATAAACAAAAAGGCCAAAGTGTAAGAACGCATAAAATGTAAAGCATTAAAATTTCCAATGTCTCATGGAACATATTTATGGAGATCATCCACCAAGAGGTCATCCTTCTCTCAAAAATTAGCATCATATTCCTCTTCCTTAAGTGCAAGACTTTCTTGTTTAATTACACATGTTTTTGATAAGATAGGCAACATTTACAGGGTGTTGTACCCTTCACACAGAAAGCCCAAAGGGCCAAAGGAAAGCATAGTTCAAAAAAAACTTGAACTAGAAGAACAAATAGAAACAGTTGACCGACAATTGTAGAACTTCCAAAAGATTAGACAACCTCTGAAACATAGGGGTCTAAACTGACTCCCCGAACCCGAGTCCGTGAAGAGGCAACAGATTTGGGGAGAACCTTCTTCTTCCGCAACACAACTGACCAGGAAGGCTCAGAATCGAGAACCAACGAGCGAGGCGAGGGGAGTGGATCCACAATAGCCACCCCGGGTGAAAAGCCACCACGCAATGAGGGAGTTGGAAGCAAAACAGCGGAGATAGGAGCTAACAAAGGTCCAGTAGATTCGAACAACAAAGGATGGGAAGGTTCTGACAGAACAACAACAATAGAAGGTTTTGATGGAACATATACTCGGGCAGGCACAGTCATGACAGTGTCAGTAGAAGCCAATAGTGGCTCCATGGAAGGGACTGCCAGAAGAGGAGCAGGGATAAGTTCTTGAGAAGACACAATAGGGTCAACCTTCGCAGAAGAAACTCTCGAAGGAGGAGAACCCACCATGAGATGGTTTGAGAGAGCATCCTTCCACCAAGTCGCAGCGCCCTTGCGACGGGCATGAGGGCAAGCAGAGGCCAAATGACCCACCGAGAAGTATCTCCTACACCGAAAGGGGAGACCCTCATAGTCCAAGAGCTACTTCCAAGGTTTGTCCTCCACCAATAAGACTACATCACCATGGAGAGGTTGGAGATGTCCAAATCAACTAACAATCGAGCTACCGTAGTATGCCCAAGCTCCCTAGTCATAGAGTCCACCATTAAGAAGCATCAAATGGTGTTGCCAATAGCTTCATAACATGATTCCTCCCAAAATTGGAGAGGGAGATTCGACAGTCGAACCCAAACATGTCTAGTGTTCAACGGCTTCGTAAGGGGATTGAAAGAACGAGACCAAGGCCTGATGGACAGAGAATGAATGGCCCACATCCACCCCCTGTCTAGCACACAGTTTCGCTCCGCAGAGGAGGCAAAAGTAGCAATAAAGAAACCTCGAGCGCTAGGGTAGAGCTCGATTTCCCCAAAAACCAATGGCTTCCAAGAGGTAGACACCTAGTTATGGAGATCTTGGAGGGAAGGCCATAGGCCATTAAACCTGCAAACCATGCCCTACAACAAATAATAATCCTCATTTTCAACTACCTTTGAACCACAAACCACAAGGAGGGAATCTCAGGCATAGGGCAGAGGTCGATGAACCTAAGCAGGAGGTCAAGCACCCACCTTAGCAGCCTCAAAGAAGGACTTCACCTGACCCGGAGAACCCCTAGCAACAAGAACAAAAGGTGGGACATCCATCCGTGATGCAACACCAGGAACATAACCCACAAAAGCAACTCTAGTCGGAATAGAACCCCCTCCACCAAACTTTGCCATCACAGAGCCCGTCGGGGGAGCCCTAGCCAACAGATCCCCACGTCGACCACCAGGCAGAGGCAAAGACCCATTAGCAACCAACACATCTCCAAATCCGGCGCTAAAAACCTTGCCTGACCCCAAAGTTTCACCCTTGGATGACCCACAGCTAGTCGAGGGCCCAAGCCCACATGATGACACATCTGCAACGATCGCAGAAGCCAAATCACCAATCGTAGAAGGCTGAGAAATGACTTGCATCGAGGCATCATTGGCAAAAGGCCATTGAACGACGCACTCCACCTTCCCGCTCAGAGGCATTTCAAATCTATTTAATTGCACATGTTTCCTCTTGATAGGAGGTGGTAATTTTAGTGAACACACTACCAATCAATGGAATTGTAAGAGCTTCTTTCATTACCCATTTTTTTGTCTCGCTAGCGGTGATCCAATAGATTTTACACTTTTTGAACCACAACATTTTTCTTTAAAATATATCTAGTTCATTTAGCAAGAAATACTAATTTTTGAAATATAGGAACCTTATCTTTATTAGGTGAAAGAGTTGGTAAAGTGTACTTGATATGATTGTGTCATTTTAACTTTTTTTAACCTCTTTTAATGCAAAATCATCTTTCTCAATTTTGTAAGGAGGTTCCTTGAGGGTATGTAGTAAGTATCCAAAGTAAAGTGAATTATATTAGCAAGATGCTTATATGGATCTCATGTTATCTTTATAATACTATCCTCTAGAACATATTTTAACACATTAATATACAACATTAGGGATATCCCTCAATTGCTCAAGTCATGGTCTACCAAGCAATATGAACAATCTATCTAAAATAATTATAACATATTAAATGCATACTTCTATAGGACCATCTATAAGGGGTAAAATGGCATTAACCCGAAGTGGAAACTAATATTTTTCTAGTCTTGCACTTTAATTTCAATACCATGCAACCCTATGTGTGATAGTCCATTAACTCTATGGAAGTTGTAAAATGCAATCTCATTGTAATTCTTGGATAATAATCTAGTTGGATCTAATTGACATATAGGTGGAAGAGTAATCAAATTAGAACTTGATATAACTTAAATCATAGTGTCTAGAGGCTCTTGTAACATGTGAAATTCCTAAAATTATGAGGCTTAAAGAAGGCACATAGGAAGTAATAGTCACTTGATGCACATTTCCTTAGTTTCTTTATAATCATTGCCATTTGAAAAAGCATTGGCCTTTTGGAATTTGGAAGATTAGTGTGATGTAGAAGAGGATAAATAATATTTAAGAGTATTTGATGCAAGTAATTTTGATCTCAAGATTGTTTAGGTGAGTGCACATCTATTAAAGAAAGAAAACTACTCAAATGCACATTATTCTCCATAGAGGTAGAAGACACTCAAGGAAGATAATTTGTGGTACATTGTCATCAAATTGGTCATTCATTTTACCACATAGTAATTGAAAGAATAAAATAATCATTGAAATGATCATTTACTCTTTTGGGCACACAATCGTATCATTCACAAATATTTTCAAGCCCATGTCAATAAGAGAATGTTTCAAGAATGCATTATCTAGCTTATCAATTGAATGTATAGAACTAAGATTCAAAAAATAAACATTGAATAGCATAATAATCTAAGGGTCTTGGAATAACTTGGGTAAGATCTTATCCTTACGTGCAAAATCCAAACATCAATAGTGAAGGCTTGTAAATGGACATTAGAGTCATTTTCCATTATATAGCTTAAATCTAGGTACAACAAAACTAGGGTGCAATGGATATGTGATAACCTCAAAGGTAAGTGTACAATATGGAGGAGGATTGTGTGATAAGAATCATTGCTATTAAGCATAGCATCCACCTTTTTCATAAGATTCACAAAGTCTTGCAATAATGTATATAGGGTAGAAAGAATAATAGTAGTATGAGGTGTGTAGGAAACAATGGAGAATGTATAATGAAGATGTGTGAGAGGATGTAATGGCATGGCTATGGAAGGAGTACCATAACATAAAGTGGAGCGAACATAGGGTGAAAGGGAGGAATATTATGAGTACCATAATTATGGTGTAGATCCTAGTTAGAAAGATGGGATGTGGGTGGAACACTAATGGAGGGAAAATGGAGGGAACATCAGAGATAGAATTTACACTAGGGGTGACAACATGAATGGTAGGGGTCATTCAAGTGGTAACTATAGAAGAAGGGTTGAAAGAGGATGAAGGGTGAGAGGATACACAATTGCAAGAAGCCAACAAAGCACAAATACCCCAACAAAGCACAAATACCATGAAGAATATTCATTCCAAATGGAGCACTCACCAATTTCTAATATAAAAGGGTAGTCAATTGTTGAGGAGATTGGGCATTAGTAAGTGCATCAATAAGCATTTGACTTATGAGAGAAATTTTGCTTAGCTACAAATGCATTATAGTTATAATCATGTTTTTCATGAACCTCTAAATTGTTCACAACATGAATATAAGAAAATACATCATTGTTATTGGATTGGGTAGCCATGTTAGAGTTCAAGTAAGCATTCATTTGCAAAGGAAAACTAGGGTCTTCGATAGTACATGGCATACATAAAACAATATAGCTACAAGAAATAAAGAGATGGAGCGATAATATAAAATAGTAAGTGATCAAATCAAAATATGAAACCCTAAAGGCAAATACAAGGATGGTCAAGTAGAGTGGGAAAAACAAGGTGATGATGACTCACAAACCCTTAAAAGAAGCTATGAAGTACATTGAGAAAGGAAAATCAAGCCCTAATCAAATTTAGAAACAACATAAAGCACTAAAAAACTAGATCAAAACCTTAATATGGAAGAAATAAATCCGAAGGCCAAACCCTAGGATTTGTAACATAAGTCAAACAAAATGTAAAATTAAAAATACCTTTAAAAAAATCTACTCTAGAATAATTTATTAACACATTATAATAAAACAAATTTGTCTTAAGATAATGAGTTGGGCTACACTAGAATAAATGTTAAATTAAATGTGAAATTGAAATAAATTAAATGTGATACTTAGCTCATTAACTAAAGATGGAAAGGGGATGTGTTAGATGTCAAGAACCAATTTGTCAATGTTCTAAATTTTAGGATCAACTCAAAACAGTATCTCTAATTTTGCAAATTGGCTATTATTTGCCCTAATTCATCTCCATGACTGTACATTTGACCTCAACATGTGCAAAACTAATTTCTATGTGCATAAACTAAATCTCCAAGTGCATAAAACTAATCTCCATGTGTGCAAACATGAATTGTTGTGCATGGACCTAAATCAACAAGAGGTGGCCTAATGTAACTTGCTTGCCTTAATTTTGTATGTATACTTGTTGTAAGGATATGCAATGTTCAAACACCTTTGGAAAGTCTATGAAATTGTGAGGGACATGTTCTCAATCAAACCCCTAACGAATTGACATTATAGCTTTGAACAAAGGATTAGAAAATAGAAAGCATGCAACAAACCAAGGATGATATGCTTTTGAGTTACTCTAATAACTGCTACTCTCTAATAAATGCTACTAGAATGCCCTCATAAAAATATTTTATTGATAAAAACCTAGCACACTCCTTGATAACTTCAACAAACAAGCATGCAAATCAACATAACATACACAAAATCGACTCACAATGGCTAGTGAAAAAGTTGGCAATGCAAGAAATCAAATTTTGACTTTTAAAAGTGGGGTTTGTATCTACACTTGTGGAAGTAACCTGGTCAAGTCCACATCCACAAATCTATTCTAGGGTGGCAAATAATGGGTTTGGGGTTTAGGAATGCAAATCTAGTTATTAATGATATAAGGGATAGAAAATATTGCATGTCATGAGCCACTTTCGCACACAATTATGTCATTTGTAAGCTAATTATTGCATTTATGAGTCTATGACACTAATCCAAGTGGTCAAAATAGAAAGGAAGAGGACATGGGTATGCAATTTCCACCATTATTAATAGAAAGTCGTTGTAAGAAAATCCCCTCCTATGATATATAACTCCTAGTATACAACTAGTAATTCACATCAATATTGCACATCTACCAAGCTTGTTCAAGTCACATTCAATCAACGACCATCAATTCCCTAATTGCAGATTGCTTAGCAAGAACTGCCTTCTCAACTCAAGTTCTCTGTGAATCATTTCTTCAGCTACATTGGCAAACTATATCATGCTTCAGGTAAAATTTGCTTCACTTGAGTTAAGTCTCAGATTTAAATAATTTATTATCAGTAATGAAAAGCTTTCATTGTAGGACCACAAATGATTAAAGCTCTAGCAGCAAAAGAGACAAATTACACATAACAGGCATATATGATATTTTACTTGACATTTTCAATATAAGTTTCAAGGCAAGAGAAAGCAAATAAATTGAACACAACCACTATGATAAATCATTATAAATTGAACACAACCACCATGATAAATCATTCTTGTTATGAAACTCTAACATCTTATGCATTGTAACATTTGCACCTTTGAAAACATGTAAAAATCACTATATAATCCCCTCAATGAGGTTGCCTATACAATGAATTAAAGCATCGCATGCATACAAGACAGAAATAACCAATGCCATCACAGTTTTCCAATTCATAAGATTGAGATACAATGGAAACACAACCAATCTTATTACAAATAAATACAATTTGGTTTCTCTTAGATGTGATATTTTGTATGAAATACGTTATTGTCTTGAATTTCGGACAATAAATTACATAATCGTACCTCAAAAATGCTTCTTAAGCATCATCAAATCTTAATCAAAGATGAAATCCCAAGGGGAAAGGTTTGTTTACAACCAAGCAAGCGTCATATACATGAATTCCACAGTTAGATACTCCAAAATTCTCAAAATAGTTGAATGGTTTGAGACCCCATTTTGGGCCTAGTCTCTCCTCAAGATAACTGCATTTTTCTAACTAAGCACACTATCAATAATTAAGAAATGTTCCAGCCAGTTCCCACAAGAGTTCTTACCTAGCTGTTACCTTAAATCTTAGTATTCCAATCCTTGCTGTAGACTCCTTAATTATTCATGGATCTTTAAAGCATTATATATCATACCAAAATCACACACTAAAAATTAATTTATCTATCACACTACAATTGCCATTAATCTTTAAGTTAAATGTAAGGATAAATGTTGCAGGATGGATGCAAAATTACTTAACCTAATGCGTACCATGCAATCATATATGGCTAGTCAAGGTTCTCTCAGCAAATCAAGTTGAACTGGATATCACACCAAAGATATGAGCATGTAAATCTACGTGCAAAATATGACCACAGCCATTATTGATTAAAAGGAGAAATAGGCAAGAACAACTAAACTCCTTTCCTCTGGTGCTAGAAAGAAAAATTCGCTTGCTTTCTAGAAGAACTTCCAATTTTAGAAGTCGTGCTGAAAAGTTGCATAATTGTACTGAATCCCTTGGTATTTTGGTGAAATTGGCATGGTAAACCATCAGTATACACTACAACTTATGAGGATTTGAGGCTTTCTTTACAAAAGAGCTTCAAGTACTAGAACTGAATAAATGATATGGTACATATCCCATAGAGCTTCTAATGTCACCGACTATTTCATTACATTTCTCGAGAAGATACATCATTTGATTGGAAATATCTGGTGGTTCAGGTGCTACTGCACTATTTTGAGGGCCTACAACTGGCACAGAATCACGACAACTTTCATTTTGAGAAAATCCAGTTTTCATATCATTTATATCAGGCCTATGCTCCTTGTCTAAGAGAAAAGTTACACGTATAGATTCCTTAATATTAACATTCCCTGATTCATCAGGCTTTTTTAAGCAGGACTTCAATTGGATTAATGGTAATGTGTAAGCCTCATGTGAAGGACAATCATCAGATGCTTCTGCAGGCATATGTCCATCAGATGGTAACAATGAACACAAAACATGTGTCTCAGTATCTGGTAATTTAGGAGGTTCATCTTGAATACTTGCTTCCGACATGTTGAACTTCACAACTGGTGCTGAGGACGGCACTTCTTCCCTAATGTTTCTTTCTTTGGACACTTTGGAATTGCCCTGCAATGTCTCAGTCCCTTTGTTCTGTGATTCTGAAGCACTCTGCGGCAAAGCAGCTTCCTTTGTTGGATGAAACATTTGTTTAAGCTTAAATTTCACATTTGCTTGACCAAACAAGCTATTCTTCGTTGCATATTTATAAGCCGCTACAGCATCAGATGTACACTTAAAAACAACCCGAGCGCAGTTTGTCTGACAATATATTCTAGTTCCCGTGATATCTAGTTGCCCAAATCGCACAAAACGTGCTTTCAACTGTGCTTCTGATGGCAAGGCAAAACCTTGTGGGAATTTCATGGAGAGGGCCATTGGCTCCTCCAGAGTTTTGCAAGAATCAGATGATTGGCTGGACCTTTTTTTATATCGAACTGCCTCTCTCGAATCCCTTCCAGAAATGCCAGAATGTCCTTTTGCACTCGTTTTTGAACTAGACTTCTCAGGGGAGCTGTATGATTTCTTTGAGCTTTTTGAATGGCCATCAGACCAAGCAACATTTTTTTTCTTTTTGCTTTCCTTGGCTTGTGAGCCTGCTTCATTGGTTTGACTCATATTATTGGAAAGCTTAGTAACTGGCTCTAGGTTGGACACAGCAACAACTGCAACCTCGCTTGATCTAGAGGCATCCGCACCATTAGCATCCACATTACCTAACAAAGACAATAAAGGTTTCTCAGCTGCCTTGTTCTCTTTCTTATCCTCTTCCATTTCAAGGCCAGTAGAAGGCACAACATTCTCAAATGTATCTGCAATATATGATGAATCCTGAATTTTTTCATACACTACAGATCTGAATCTCAAAAGGATCCTACTTAAATCCACTTGGTAATCCCATTTAATGCCATGGAATGGACCTGTTGCAATGGACCTTAAATCCTTCACTAGTTGATGAAGAAGAAACTGTGAATCAACATTTCTCTCATAAAAATTGAGCCCTTGTTCTTGAACCAATAGTAAATCTGAACATCCTTGATCATCCTCTTTAGATTCACCCCTTCCATCAAGATGAGAGGTATGATTACCATCATATTTATTTGTTACCACATCCCCCGCTGCTTGTTTGTCAGATGAATTCACATCATGCTCAGTGACAGTAGTTGGCATTAACTGATTGCTGTCATTACATCGATCTTCTACACCTAATGATGCAGATGTTCCAGGTCTTATAAATCCTTCTGGCTTGCAGACAACTATGCGATTACACGTGGGCTTGAAATTCAGACTCTGGCAAACATCATCCATTTGAGCAGCAATTACTAAATCTGTGCCTGCAACAACATTAGTTTCACTGCTCAAGCTACTACTAAAATATGTGCTAGTTTCAGAGGCTAAACAAGTAATATCAACATTGTCCTTTGCCCCTGGACTGCATTTATCAACATCAAATATAGCAGAATTACCATCAACATTAAGTTCAGATACTTTGAAGGCCCCTCTTTCCTCATAACTCCTGATTTGACCATTAGTTACATCATTCAGATTGAGAAGATTTGCATTGACATTTTCTGATATATGTTCGAGAGAGCTATCTGATCCTGGACCTACTGCAATACTTGGAATCTTCCAGTTATTAAAACAAGCTTTCTTGTCAAGACTTAACTTACACTTATCATTTGAATGCATGGCATCCAAATGGAAATCATGGCATGCATCAAATTGCAGTTGATTACATGTTAGATTGGCACTATAATCTAAATTTTGAGTATTCTCATTTGCTGTTACTTCACTTTCCTCATGAGCGCCATTGTTGAAAACTGAGTGGTTCCCAGCATCTGCTAATGCTTCATTTGCACTTGTTGGCCCAATTGATTCATCCAACTCAACGTGATCTGATTTAGCTGAATGTTCTTCCTGTAGCCTTGCATTTAAGATATTGCCTTTTGGATCAAGTGCATCTGGTTTACTGCTTCCCAAATCCACTCTTTGTTTCTCATGAATTAATTTGTCATTAGTTAAACCCTCTCCTCCAGCTTCAACAGTCTCCTCTGATAAGATATCACCAGCAGCCTCCTTCCCATACAGCAGATTTCCAGTCAAATCCTTCTCACTGTGTAGAGCTTTCGCAGATTTTTTCTTTGATGATGATTTAGAAAAACTTTTGTCAGATATGATACCAAGAACTTTACCCCCTACAAGGTCTTTCAAGGGAGATTCATTCTTCGACTTGTCTGCTTTTCTCGACACATAACCAGCTTCATCAGAATTCGTCTGTTCTGTAATTAGAAGGGATTCAGCAAATGCCTTTGTCTGTCCTATTTGAGTTGTATCTTCAGAATCAGCACCAATCTGAACAGCCCTTTTATATTTCTTATTTGGCAATATTTTTTGTAGCTTGTCTGTAGCTTCATGCCGACGAGCATCACTTTGTACAGATTGGATTGAGAAAGATTCTTTATTTAAATCATCAGAAACCAGTTTCATTCGAACTCTATTAGAAATCTCAAGATTATTTGAAGGGCAATCATTCAATACTTCAGTTTCACTTATCCTTCTTTTCAAAGCACGTTTATCCATGCTGTTATTTTTCCCCAGATGTAAGTTCAGCTCAGCAGTTCCATTTTTCCTTTCTTTTTTTTCTTGAAGATTGTGCTGACCTCTGTAAAATCCTTCCTTTGCCTTCTTCCTTCCTTCTGCTTCTTTTTTATCAACAGTATGAGCTTCCTTCTCCTGATGTGAGATCTGATCGGTAGATTCCCTTTTTCTTCTTTTTACTTCCTGCACAGTATGCCTTCTGGGCAATCCCTGCTCTGTTTCCTTCCTTTCTTCTTTTTTTTCAACAGATTGGACTTCCAGATGTGGGGTTTGATCATCAGCTTTCCTTTTTCTTTTCTTTACTTCTTGAGGATCATGTTGTTCTCTGTGCAATCTCAGGTCTGCTATCTTCCTTTCTCCTTTATTTTCAACAGCCAGAGCCTCCTCCTGTTGACTTCTCTTCTTAAATACATAATTACTAACATCATCAATTTCCTCTGCATCACCCAACAATGTAGTTCCCTGATCAATTTTGAACTTTTTAATGCCATTCGGCAGAGAGCCTCTGATTGTAGAATTTTGTTTTTCATTAACTACATCTCGCCTTTTAAACAAATATGAGTCTTCCTTTCCACCGGCTTGACCTTCAAGAATACAAATCCCTTCTCCATCAACCAAATTAGAATGCCCCTTTTGATCCTTCACGGAGACCTGAGCCACTGCCTCCCTCTGGGTACCTGGTAAATTATTACAGTTTATAATCTTAGAGACAATACACAAACTATGTCAAGATAAAATAGCTGTTCTCAACCAAATCAAACTACATTTACAATTTCTAAAGGTAAGACAATTAGATCATTAAAAAGGCTCTGTTCAAACCATGATTTCTTCATGACCAACATTACTTTGATCAGAATGCCTGACAGACTGACAAAATCTCATTGCCAAGAACTTGATTTTGTCATTATTTTAATAAGCTAGGTGCATAGTCATTTGTGAAAGAATGGCCATCCAAAACGTGCTAATGAGCAATGACCATTAAAATTGATTGAATTAAAGCTCGCATTCATCCAGATCAGATACAAGAAAAGTAGACAAAATATAGACATTTACATATACAATGAAAACTGGCTAACTAAGAAAAATAGATCAGTGCCACAATGTGCCTGCTAGCAATTTGATGTGCATGCGTATATAATAGGAGTTCCATTACATTTTTGAGGTTATTTCCATGGGATGACCTTTCCAAAACATCCTTTGAAGGCAGATTGTGTTCATTATGACTAACATGTTCACAATACAGATAGAAACCAAACATCTATCTGGATGCAACTCTGTCCATTGAGGGTTAAAAGGTTCACAATGAAGATAGCCGTCAAAGAATTGAGGCAAATAATTTACCATTCAAATGTAAAGGTGATACATACATCAACCATGGCACGAGGAACAACCCCAAACTTTACTCAGTAGTTTCAATTCATCTGCCAGAATCATGATACATTAAAGCAAAAGGCATTCACAGACAAACAAAGAATATACACCTTTTGTAGAATCCTCTGGATCAAATTACATAAGCAATTCAAAGTCCACTTTCTCTTTAACACTTTTTCAATTCTTTGGAATGCAGAGCCAATACATGTAAAGGTAGCTATTCCTCCATGACATGTTTAGCACAACAACCAAGCCATAAAATTTGGTACCATAGTTTAAAAGAAGATTTAATTCTATACATCCTGACCTTCACATTGAGAAACACAAAACAAAAAAAAGAATAAAACCAACATTTCCACCTTACCTTCTTCACAATAACGAAATTGCTGATCAGAAACAGCATTAATTCCCAAAACACTTCCAGGCCTTTTCTGCAAAATCCCCAAGTCTTCTCGATACTTTGCAGACACTGGAACAGCAGTTGCTGCTCGATATGCCCTCACTTCACCAGCAAACTTGATCCCCACAACAGTCCTGTTCTCCCCACACCAAGGAGATACGGCCATCCTCTTGACAAAATCAAGCGTCTGCTCAGGCCTAAATCCATTCCTTGCCTCCTTTACAAGCCTATCAGGATAAACAACAGGCTGTTCCCACCCTGGCACCGAAACTTCAACATAACCCTCCCTAGCTGAACCATAATTGAACTTATTCCTGCAATTACACATCAAACCCAATGCAGCACGCCTGTGCAATTCATCTACAGCATCCTCAACAGCCTCGATAAAACTCCTCGAAACTGTTTGCTTCGACTTCTCCCTAAATGTGGGCTCAAATGGAATCAAATTGGACTCAACAAACCATCCAAAAGTGGCATCACCAAAAAAAGCCACAAGCACATGCCCACTTCTGCGGGACCTTTTGGCCGTGGCGGTGGCAAGCGCAGGGTTAAAAATTTGGCCCGGCCACCATGGATGTGACTTCACCTTTCCCCACACCATATCCCCTTCTCTAAACTTCGAAACCCTAGAAACCCTAGAATCATTAGACAGTGAAGATTCATCAATCCTACTCTCAATCTCAATTGGGGTATTGGAATCCGCCGCTTTTCGCTTAATGGGTTTTCCTCCTTTTCTGATTAAAACCTTACCAATTGGCAGGGCATCTTCATCTTCCTCCTCGGCCTTAATAACTCTACTTTTTTTCTTCTTGTGCTCAGAAGTTCGTGTCCCTGCAGCCTTCTGGCCAGATGATATTTTCTTAATATTATCATTATTATCCTGAAGGAAATTCATGGCCGCTGATGATGATGGTGGAGATGAATACATTGATGTTTATGAAAGCGTCTATGTTTGAAAAACTATCTTTTGCTACTGCAATAAAACCCATACCTTTGCATTTACGTGCTCCACAGTGGTCATGTGCAGTGCAGAGCTCTTAAAATAAAAAATGTGAAATAAATCTGAAACTGCTGCTTTTCACCTCTCTCGCCTTCTTCGATTGGGAGGAAAAATAAAATGAAATGTTTTTGCTTTTTTGCGGGATTTATTTCGGTTCAATTAGCCGCCGCCCGTCGGTCCTATGTAGAGATTACACACAGTGCTGTTAATCCTTTCAGCTATGCATTTTGAATTAAAATTAAAATAGTAATTGCCTTTCAGCTAGAAGATCGGGTTGAAACAATTCATTAATATGATTGTTATAAAATGATAAATTAATATTATTAGTTTTTTTTTTTTTTTATTATTTCAATATTGTTTTGTTTGTGAACTATATAAGTAGTACTTGCATCTATGGGAGGTGAGTAGGACCAAATGATTATCCAGGCCTTCCTGATGTCCCTCAAGAACATCAAGACCACAACATTGCCAAGAGTCACACCGAAGACCAATTGGAACAGACCATCGGCAAGAACAACACTATCAGGGAGGAAACAGAAGGTTTCATTGAGTTCCAAAATCACCTCGATGACATTCAACTCACTGCGGTTCAGAACCTATCGTTGACAAGAGTCGCACTAAACGCACACATCGACCAAACCTTAACCATCTGACAAAGATCTCACAACTGGGATGAAGTCATGTTTCCCACCAATGAAGAACCATCGGCAAGACTTATGTCGATCCCAAACCCATCGGTCTGACTTCTACTATTGGTGCAACCCTGAGAGCTCATTTTGAAGTCTCATGTCAGCCCAACCATCTGTTCATCGACAAGACTTACACCTATCTGATCTATCGGCCAAACTAACACTGTTGGAACAATACACCAAGAGCTCGGCCGACAAGCCATGTTCCACTGATGTCGTTCATCGAAAGGACTTTTTTCGATCCACTCCCATAGGTCTAACTCCTTTTGTCAGACGAGAGCAGAAAAACTTCCACTGATTATTCAAGTTAGGTTGATCACTGTCGTTGGCAAGACAAGTCCTAGGTCCCACCGATCTTGTCCATCGATAGGACTTTCATTGATCCTGATCCATTGGTCTAACTTCCACCGTTGGTCTAACTTCCACAAACTTCACCAAGCACCAAAGGTTAGCCCGATAGAGAACCATCAGCCAAACTCTCATCGATGATCACTTGTCGGTCTAACTCCTTCCATCGGACAAGAGAGGAAGGACTTTCGTCGACCGTTCAAGTTAGGTCGATCACTGCCATCGGTGAGACAGACCCTCAGTCACACCGATTTGATCCCTTCAAGACTTTAGAACATAGTTGCTCATCGACAAGACATTCCAAGGGTCTCACCTATTTGCTCATTCAAGAGGTTTAAGCTAGTAAGATTGAGGTACACTTTTCCAAAAAACTCCCACTTGACGAAGATCTTACTGACCACTCCAGAGCACCAACAACAAACCATACATAAGCACAAAAAATCATCAACTTCCAAGGCCAAACCAGATCACCTCTGTGAAAAAAAATCTCCATAAACAAGATAGAACATCAGCCAGAACAACAACCAAAAAACTGACTACTCCCATCCAACTAATCAATCCACACGATTGAAAACAACACCCATAGCTCATGCTATTCCATCCAATCCCACATACCTTCAAGGTATCCACATTAGTAAACTCATGCCAGCAACACAACCAACCCATCAACCGTAGATACAAGCACCATGTACAAACCAATTGATCCAGGTACTCCCACTGCATGGGTAATGACAAATCTAAAAGATCAAAAGCATAACACGTCTACCAATAATGGCACATAGAAAGTGTAACCATGTAGAACCAAGGAAATATCCACAATGAAACACATAACCTATAACCAACTGCTACAAGAATCATTTCTCTCAACAATCTTCTAGAGCTCTTCCAAGTTCTTGAACACCCAACATAGGAAAAAGATAAAGAACCTCCAAGTTACCACTCAAAAAATTGAGTGGAAACAAAAGCTCCAACCAAATCTCAAACCAATGTAAAATAAAATCAAACTTCCAAGAAGACAACCAAGACCAAAGAGAGAAACTTTGCACAACATATACATGTAGAACATCCTCCTACATACACCTCTAAAAGCCAGCTATGTCAAGTATGATCTCCTTCACATCCCAAAGGAAAAGCCAAAACAACACCCAACCATTCAATCACCAAGATCAAACTTAACATATGTAATATGTAACCAAACATGGATGTAAGTCTCTCAAAGAAGATCAACTACTTCATTTCCCATTTTAGGAAATTAGCCCATAAAGCATCTCCTACTAGTTCTCATAAAAAACAATATAACACAAAAGCTCAAGGAGATAAACCATGTTATCCACCTTTCACTATGAATCCTCCAGAACCTTAAAACAACAATTCAAGATACATATCATGAAATAAAGCATCAAACACATCTAAAAGATACAATGGGAAAATACCTCTCGAATAGACTTCACTACCGAGAAAACCAAGAGTGGGAAAAGAAAATGCTCCTCCAAGATATTCAAGCCACCATGACTCATCCAAGATTAATCTCCTCATTGGTCTCTATTGAACTCGCGTTCAACCAAGGTGTAGGCTAATCAGAATTTCAACTGTAACCAACACCTTTCTCATCACAAGAGAATTACAGCCTCACCTTATTCTTCATGTATCCATGAACACTAGCAACCGATCATCTTATGCTAAACTCCAATCTGTATTACTGCACTTAACATGAAGTTCTCAACCATATGACCAATGTACTCAAAACACAAAGAAACTCTAGACCACTGTCAAAGCTCCAAACATCTAAAATGGGAAATTATCATGACACCATGCTCCAAGTGACTTCACTATGGTCTCAAGAGCAATTTTCCTCGTGCCAAAACTCTAATGTGCAATCAAGAGTATAACATGACATCAAGCAAACAAACTCCAAACCAACATCACTTGTCAAGCACCACCAACACCTCAGCCAAAGACTCCAAATGTCCTCCATGGTTCCAAGATGTTGCACATCCTCGGATAGTGCTCATGCAAATGTGAAGGAACTCTTCTATAGCAACAAGATCTAAGAGTCCCTCCTAGTAACATCTGCAACACTAAAGAAGGTCATTCACCACCAAGTGATGAACCCACAGTCACTACTAAAGATCCCATTGAACTGTGACATCCAAGCTTTCCAAGCATCATGACCAAACATCTGTTGATCTGAAAAACCTCTAGGTACAAATGATAGCATGTCCATCAGACAACAATGTCAAGCAGCACCAAGATCTCCAAACCACGTAGACCACACCATCATTGTCAAAATATTACACTATAATGTGTACCAATCTCTCCATGACATCATGATACACATGCTACAGGTCCCCATAATCAACTATTCAGGTACTCAACACCATCCTTCCTCTCATCCAGAAGCAAGCACACCAATGCACAAGTGACCACAAACAAGGCCAACTAACAGATCTGCACCAACACTGAATCAACCTCGCGGATATAGACAATCAACTTCTAAGTTATCTCATTGCATCCAATGGGTAGCTAATCCACCAACCGCATAACTCGAAGATCAATCACAACAAAAGTGAAAACCTATCATTGTAATGGAAATAGCAAAATTGAGATCTCAAAGAGAACAACTATGTAGACAATTTGACTCAAATACCAGATCAAAACCAAATCTGATTTTCCAATCATGTCCACAACTCAAGCACCATAGTCTAGGAAACCAACAAGAAAACACTTACATGTAGCACCACAACTATATCATCCAACAATGCCCCAAATAGCTAGGGTCTAGAAAATGGTTTTTACCAACAGCTTCACAAAACCACAAGTTTTTCTTGACCGTGCAAAACTTGCAAAACCATCGTGTTTTTAAAACACCCATGCACATCCATATCCACTGAGCATTTGGACAACTCAAGATTATGTATACAACCATCACTAGAACAGTGAGCTAACATGAATATGCATCATAGACTTTTTAGGAAATTCTATAAAAAACCTTCAGAATCAAAGAACATGAATCTGAGCCATGCAAGTATAAGGAACATATAGTACAAGAACTCCATGCCCATTCCAGACCAATTCTAGAACCACAATCATGCACATGCATTCGAGAGAGCCAGGCTATTCAAAAGTTTTCAGACCACCCAAGGATCAGCTTCATAGCCTTCAAGCAATCAGGGTAATAGAGAACAACACCTTCAATGCCAAGTCAAAGCACCCAACACAAGCACAATACTCCATGGCTAAAAAACAACCCAAGCATTTCCATACCATCAGGGAGCCTCTCACATAGACACCCAATATGAACCACGCTCTACTACAACACAACCATAAGCATAAACTCACAACCCTTACATCAGGATCATTCACTGCCACATCATTACAATATGATCAACTCCAAATTCTCCATCTTCAATGTCTTTCACGTTGCATGTTGTCTCAAAAGAGCAAGAAATTTTACTCACTAAAGGATCAATTCATCAACCGACTCCTTCATATCTCCTCAAGCTTACCAGGCTAAAAATCTTTATAGAAGGAATCCATAGAACCAAAACACCAGAAACCTTTACATGCATCACCATGCAGGCACATGCAAGACACATGCGAGTCCATGCAAGTAAAAGCAACAAACATGCAAGTACATGCAACTCACAAAAAAACCTACACATGCAAGAATGAGCAAATCCTGGAAGAAGGCTCTAATACAACTTGTAAGGAAAATTGAGTCATCTTAGAATGAAACATCTAAGAAAAAAAGTGCCTACATGATTTTAATTCCTTCAAATTACCTCAAAGACATGTACTACTATGCCATAAAGCAGAAAATGGCACAGTTGATTTCCCACATTAACCCTTTCAAGAAAAGCACATGCAACTTAACCAAATTAAACACATATGCACATATTCAAAAGTAAAGAATCAAACAACATGGAAGACAAACAAATGAACACACATATTTAGGTGGGGAAAACCCTTTCGGGTAAAAAACCCCACCCTCCAAAACACCCAGCTCAATTGTATTAATCAGCAGCAAGAATAGTTACAATACAATCTCAAAGCTATGCTCTTCGAGAGTTTACATCTTGTCCATCTAGATAATATAGACAACAACATTATCAAAATGCTCACACTATTCCAATGTCCTCACACAACATACAATGCAGATTCATTTCCAGTCGACCCAAACAGCTAGCCTTTTGGCTAGCACATGTTCACATTCTTCTTTGTTTTATCTCAGAGCATTCTCATAGTTACAATGCTATGTGCATACCGTTCAAACACTCACACATAGAAACTTCCATAACGAACCTCTCATTTAGCCAAGCCAACGATATGTTCATTTCCTGTATAAAACCGTTTGTTCAATTTCCTTGCAAATTAACAGTCATCCTTGCCAGTCTTAGAAACGGTCACCACCAATTCAACACAGTCCACCAATGTCCATCGTACACCTCAGAAATCCACTAAGTTAGCTTTATTCAACCATCATGTCCATCGGCATGACAGACACTATTGACAAGAGTTTAGAAAGTCTAAACGATTGTCCAGGTCTTCTTGATGTCCCTCAAGAACATCAAGACCACAACATTGCCAAGAGTCACATCGAGGACCAAATGGAATAGACCATTGGCAAGAACAACACTATCGGGGAGGAAACAAAAGGTTACATTGAGATCCCAAGCCACCCCGATGAAATTCAACTCACTACGGTTCAGAACCTGTCATTAGCAGGAGTCACACCAAACACACCCGTCATCCAAACCTTAACCATCAGTCGAAGATCTCACAAATGGGCTGAAGTCATGTTTCCCACCGATGAAGAACCATCGGCAAGACTTATATCGATCCCAAACCATCAGTCTAACTTCTACTGTTGGTGCAACCCTGAGAGCTCATTATGAAGTCCTGTGTCAGCTCGACCATTTATTCATCGACGAGACTTACACCGATCTGATCTATTAGCTAGACTAACACTGTCAGAACAATACACTAAAAGCTTGGTCGATAAGCCATGTTCCACCGATGTCGTTCATCGGCAAGAATTTTGTCGATTCACTCCCAATGTTCTAACTCCTTTTGTTGGACAAGAGCGAAAGAACTTCCACTGATCGTTCAAGTTAGGCTGATCACTGTCATCGGCAAGACAAGTCTCAGGTCCCACTGATCTTGTCCATCGGCAGGACTTCTGCCAATCTCGATCCATCGGTCTAAATTCCACAGACTTCATCAAGCACCAAAGGTTAGACCGACAGAGAACCATCAGCCAAACTCTCACCAATGATCACCCATCGGTCTAACTCCTTCCATCAAACAAGAGAGGAAGGACTTCCACCGACCATTCAAGTTAGGTTGATCACTGTCGTCAACGAGACAGGTCCTCGGTCACACCGATTTGATCCCTTCAGGACTTTAGAACACAACTGCTCATCGGTAAGACATTCCAAGGGTCTCACCTATTTGCTCATTCAGGAGGTTTAAGCTAGTAAGATTGAGGCACACTTTTCCAACAAAATCTTGATTTGCATGCCCAAGAGAATTATTTTCAACTAAAACCCTTCAAATAGAATTATCTTATTGATGCCTAGATGTTCAATTTCGATGCAATGACTTGGGGAATGAAATGTAATGACAATGGCACTTTTCTAAAGTGCTTTTGGAAACATTTTTTTATAGAAATAGACATATGTATTTAATTATTTATATATCGAAGGGTATAAAACATAACTTTATAAATATTTATTTATATATTTTTATTATTTTTACATTTTAGTTTATAATAATTATTTTGATACATTATGTTTGTGTCTCCATTAATCTAAATACATATATGTCTAAACAATTCTTTTATAAACCCTAAACCACGTATATTATCAAATGGTGTGGTGTCATATCTAAATATATCAAATACAACCCAAATGTATGTTTGTGGAATTTAATAATCTTTTGAGTAGCTAAATTGTATCGTCAAAAATATGGGAGCAAGGAATAACCTATTTTTCTTATGTTCATAACTATTTAAAACATCTGAATCTTGAATTGTAATATTATGATTGATGAATGAACAAGACAATTGAGAGGGGGAATAAATCATTTGTAGCAAATTAAAACATCAAAACCCTCAATTATAATTAGATCCACATGCATTCATTAAACCCTTAGTATGTTAATGTGATTAATCATAAAATGCAGATAACTAAAACTGAAATAACACCATACACAAGAGAACACTAGATTTACATGGAAAACCATGGTGAGGATTAGCTCACAACATAAGTAATAACAAAACTAGTACAAAGGCTCACTGCCAAAATAGGACACACTATCCAAAAAGGCTCACAGTTAGGGCTCACTGCCACAAAAAGAATATAAGAAGATAGACATAGAGAACAACTTCTCAATACAACAAGGATCCCACCATAATTGCTCCAACACTTTTGCAACCTTGCATGAAAGATTTAGGACAACTTAAACTCACTACTTTCAGGAATCCAACACTTGAAATTTGCACTGCTCTGCTCAAATTCGCATCACACACATTACTCGTATCGATCTCGCAGCTATCCTGTCTCTTTCTTTATTCTCTCTCTTTTCTCACAACAATGCCACACTTATTTATATCAACCTCAACTTTAAAAACCTTCTCTAAGGTAAGCAACTATCTGCTATACTTACAAGTTTAAATTAGGTCAGCACCTAAACATTCCCACAATGGATAGGAATGAAGGTGACCCATATAAATCCTTAATTAGGACCCAAATAGATCCCAACACATCTCAACATGTTCTTTCTCAAGCCTCGCATGTAGTGTTAACACAAGTTCGATCAATACCTATGCTAAACACCATAAACATTAAGTACACACTTCCTTAAATCAATCTGAAACTTCCACACACCAAAATTCACTTGAACATGATCTAGAATAATCTTTGAACTACCTGAGATTCATCAAAAAAATCATCCAAGCTTGCATCATGCAAACACTTCAACTCAAAACAATTGGTAAACCTTATTCGCACATTGACGTCTTGAAACACACATTGTATTGTACCAAATCAAGTGAAACCTTGAAATCTGAATGATACAAACAATATAAGCAACTTCCCAAATCCACACAACTTGAAGCCAAACTGTAGAGGAATGTGGAGAAAATACATTTCTCCCAGCCCACAAAAAACATCACTGAAAGATTGGTTGACACACTGGTGAAAATATATCACTCTATACAATGATCCAGAAACCCAAATTTGGAATATAACAACCTCTAACAACCTTGAACAACATACCGAATTTTCACAGGCATAGTATCAAAATAGAAGAAACATTGAGCACGTCTCGGTGCACATTCTGAAGACTTGCACAATATTGTTTACCCTGTTTATCAAATTTTCTCAAAATAACTTGGAAACAAAGTACCAGAGACATCATCTCAAATAATTACTTCATTCCAACTCATCTTCAGACACTAAAACAAAAATATAGCTCCATGTACTCATAACACTTCCTAAATATCTCAACTATACATGCACAACCTGCAACAATCTAATTTTCGCTTTTTCACAATTTTCTCAATATCATCAACATCTTCATCATGCAACAACTTCCTTAACACATAGTTGACATCAATGATAATACCAGTCAATAGACTTCCTATTGGCATCAATGCCAACACCTCATACTTGCAACAATGATACCAATGTTAAAATTTTGTACTTTGATGGTTCTTTAACATGAATTGGCTTCCTATTTTCCATAAAGGTTGTTGTGTTCCCAAATTATATGCAAAATCTATAAAGGTTTTCCTTAGAAAAGAAATATAAATCTAAAATTTCAAGTAAGGAAAGAAAGTAGAATATACTACTTGTGCTAGAAATAAGTTATATTAGCTTGTGTAAAGAAAGTGTTGATTCAATTTCCTTTTAAATGTATTATGTTGTTGGAATAAAAGTATCATATGATTGAAAAAGGAACATGTGTTTCTTATTTTAAGATATTTTATCTCCTCTTACAAAATGAAATGGTCCATTTATTTTAATCTAAAGAAGACACATGTTTTTTTCTATAGAAGATAGTTTTAATAAAGTGCTTTAACATATAATCAATGCTTTTAAACAAATTATTTGGAACATGGTAATAGAAACAACAAAAATTATATGTTTTGGGGTCAAACATTGATTGAATTATTGTTTCAATAAACTTGTATTACTCTGGTTGAAAAATAGAATTTATGTTGTTGTTCGAGATATGTTTAAATAGCTATGTGTAATCTTTCTATAAAAGAAAATGTTGATCATCAAAGCTTGCACCTATCTGACAGCCTTATGGTAAATTCAGCTACTGGGGGACCAATTTGCACCTCACTAAATACCTCTAGGATTTTTATAGAAAGTCAACTCTTCTCTGAGTTTGGGAAATGGGGTAGAAGAAAATGTAGATATAGAACATAAAAAATGGCAATGTGCCAATGCTTTTACAACATTTCAAAACCCAAATTATTTTCTATGAATGATATATTAGACACAAAATGCCACAACCCTTCATTGTTGGGAAGAGAATGAGCAACAAAGGCTAAATACAAGCATAGTGCAGTCTTTCAAATCTCCCCACGAGAAGTGTTCATTAAGGTTTGATCAAGCATAAAATTTTCAAGAGTTTAACAGAAAAACATTCAGAAAGTTGCATGCACCCTTCCTCTTAATACAACATAACATGAAAAAATAATAACCCTTAAAGAAAACAGAGACGTTCAAAGACAATCCAATTTCTATAGACTATTACTTTATCATATAAGCTTACAACATGAAAATCAACTAACCAAACTATTTGAATTAAGCTTAACACAATGTTCTATTCTAAATGAAAATATAAAAAAGGAAACTTGGCTAAGGTCATATCATGCACAGTTTCAAAATTTCTTCCAAATGGATCATACTTTTAAATATCAAATGAACTTTAAAATAGAGGTCAAATGCCAATCTGACAATAGTTTGAGTTTAAAAAATATAACATGCCAAAGAGAAGCAATGTTATTCCAAATTTCAATTAAGATACTTCTATAACTAAGGAAAACTAAAGAATTTATTTCCAAAAGGGAAAACTTCAAGAACCCTTTCTTTTTGTTGTTGCCTTCTATTTATAGTTGAAAAGGGAGAGAATCGTTGCCGACGTCCCAAAAGTAAAAACTACCAAATGTTGGCCTTTGATAGCTCATGATCCGATCATAGTTTTTATTTGGTTGTGACAATATTTTCTCATCAATTCCCAATTGCCTCATTTATGTTGCTTAGATATTTAACAAAGATTGCCCTTTGTAAACACCCAGATCCTAGAAAATTGTTTGGCAAAAATCTGGTTGGCCAATCTCATGAGTTGACAACACCGACTCAAAAATTTTAGTTTAAACACAAGGAAGACCTGACATGCTTCAACAAACTCCAGAAAGATCACTTTCTTTAAAAGCAAAAATTGTTCAAAACGAAGAGATGACGTGTCGAGCAAGTGGAGAGCTTTAGAGTTATGAAGATAGCCTTTAGGGAAAACTTCCACCAAGCTGACATGTGTCATCGCTTTGCTCACGAAAGGGATTCGATAAACAAAATTCATGTAGCCACCACATGGTGCATTATGCACCTTTCAGAACCACCTTTTATTTTATGTGTGAATCATCCCGAAGCCAAAAAAGTATAAAAGTTGAAAATAAAAAAATACTAAGGAAAAAATTTCTTCATAGTTTTGTCGACTCACAGGGGGCCTTCGCTTGCAGAGGCAAAAACCTAGAGCTCTAAAGGTTCTTGGAGTTTGAGGAAGGCAAAATTTTGCACCTTCCAATCCAAATTGGTGGGTCAGATGAGAGTGTGAAGGATCATGTATGCTTTATCTAACTCAAATACTTCCTTAAAAGTGGCTCCCCATCTTGTAGAAATAGCTCCAAGGTGATAATAGAGACGAGAAAGGGGAAAGATCTCATTCTTAATTTCATCAATGGTGGGTGTCAGGCTCAAACCTAGGATCTCTATAGAAGTTCATACCTTTTGTTTGATTACATCCATGATTTTCTCAACTGTTAGCACATCTCTATTTGATGAAACAAGAGGAGGCAAACCGAAACTAAGCAAAATATTGAAATCCTTCTTAATCTTGTCGACCTTTCTGTTCAACATTGCTTGTCTTTATTTTCTCTTTGTTTCAAATTTGTGATAGTGGACGAACTCACTCGATTTACTTGAGGCGAGCCTCTGATTTGGAATCCCTGCACTCCTTAGGGCCTCATCAATAGCCAAGCAGAATCTAGAAAATAGATTTTTTGATTCTATGACTCAGGGAGTGTATATCTATAAAAGTTGGTTGACCAATGAGCCAACCTTCTCATTTAACTCCTGTTCATCCCTTAAAAACTGTAGTGTTGGCGTGAGAATGGCAACCTCAACTATGATATGTTCCCAATGTGTTGATATTAGCTTCTTCAATATCAAGAGGGTCCCAGACCCTTGTGCAGCTATTAACTCTTGATGGAATTGAAGCTCTCTCGCTCTTACATTTTCCTCCATTTGATTCTTCTCTTGGTGGGCATTTGTCAGTTCAAAGTTTAACCTTCTGATCTCCTGGTCACGAGCCTGCAAAGCGGACATGACCTCTTGTTTCTCTTGCATTATCCTTTCTACCTCTACCTAGGCTTTTTGTAGATTGTTGAAAGTATGAGATCAGACATTTTCCAACTCTCTTTGTATGCCTCCTTGAGTACCTTGGTACTCTACGTTTGTCTAGCGCTTAGTAGCAAGCTCAATTTTTAACTTTTCAATTTCAACATATAGTTGAACCTGTTCACCTTGGGCCTCCTTGAGAAAATTTGTTGCTTCTCCTTGTTGACCTTGTATCTATCTTATGTGGGCCATCTCAACATCTCTAGCCTTGATTTTCATCTACAACCTACTCATTGTTTCCCTTACATTTATCAACTATGCCTCATGTTTCTTCAATTTTCTCTCCAACCTTTCATAATCAATATACACCACCTTTTGGGTGGCCTTGGCTAAGACCACTTTGTTGCACAGATGAGTTTCGTTCAAATCCAGACCCATGACTTTGATGTCATAATCCTCCATTTGCATTTGTCCCTCGGATTTGGACATGAACGGCCTCATGGTAGTGATCAACAAAGAATTTTTCTCTTCATTGAAGAAAGCTTCAATCTTTTTGGTAGTTGGTTGCATCACATTCTTTAATTGCCTTTTTTGCTTTTTGGCCTGTCGAGGTTGCTTGGTTGCATCAAAATTCCCTTGGAGACTCTGAGGGATATCAATGCTTTGTGCAACAATAGAAGCATCTGGAGGGAGACCAAAAAGGGTGATAGAAGGAGAAACCTCAAATGTATGGGCATACAGGTAGGAAAATGGGAGTGTAATCACATGGAAAATTATGGGATACCAAATTGAGATTGGACAAGGGGAAAATTAGGTGGGGTGAAAAGAGAAATGGGAAAAAGTATAGATGTTTTCCCAGAAGTGAATGGACCTGGAGTGATGGGCAACATGGATGTTTCAACTCTCTCAATGGGTGCCCTTGACAAGGCAATCAAAGAATCAATAGCAGCAGAGGCGGATGCTAATTGTTCAACGTGCAGGGTTATTTCACAAGGTTCATTATTGATAATGGTTGGGGGTTCATTAAGGACCAAAAGAATAGGATCCATGGATAGAGGATTCTATCCCATAAATGGGGGTGGAGGATTAACCAAAGATGCAGAGGCATAAAGAAGAGAGGGAGCAAAACTTATATGGGCTACGATGGTCGAAATACCTTATAGAGTGGACTCCACCTCTTCTTCTCCTCTTGATGATACACCAGACCTTCCCAAATCTTGGAATCGCCTCCTCTTTGCACAACCTGAACTAGTATGTTCCAATGCTTTGGTGATCGATCCTGTCAAAATTTGGCCTTCGATAACCACAATAGACCTTCCTGGTGACTGTCGGGTTCTTTTCCATTTACTTCATGGACTGATAGAGGCCATGACTTGTGAGTCCTTTTTCCTTGATTTTATGATTCCTGGTGCTGGGAAGCATGGTGCAGAAGTACCTCCTGTTCAATCTAACGACTTGTCTCTGGATTACTATTGTCAATATCGACCTCTATGTCATAAATCTCGTTGAACCTTTCATCATGTGGATGGAAGTCTTCGAAAAAGGCATGGGGGAACTTCATGTCTTGTCAGAACCACTAGAAATATTCCTTCTTTCTTTCTGACCATCCCTAACACTTTAATTATGTGCTGAGAGATTTACCCATCGGGAGATTCCTCTAACACTCCGCTTGCACTATATAGAAATTCAGCCGTGTTGGTTGTTTGGATGGTATGCAGGAAAAATCGATGTATACTTCCAGCCTTTCCTAAGTCAGATTTCTTCTTGACTCAAAATACTCTCGACTCTCATGTTTCAAAGTGAGGAGGTGCCTTGTCAGATTGTAGTCCCATGCGTCATAAATTAAAACCAAGCTTAAGACCACCATTTTGTTGGTGAGCTCACCTTCCACCTTTTTCTTTGTCAATTTTACCTGACTATTGGCAATGTCAAGGGGAAGCAGGTATAACTTTTTTTTGTTCCCTCCAGCGCCATATGTGTCATCGGTGAGGGTTGCCTGGCAGCATGCCTCTAAAGAAAAAACTCTATCAGTTACAAACTAGGGGAGTCCAAAAGGCTCCCTGACAAAACCATGGAATCTGATAAGTGTAAAATCCTCACCTAGGAAGTAATCCACTGTGGGTCTACAAAATCTTCATCCATTGCAAGACCTCGGGAGAGAAACAACCCATAGGGTGTGGGGAAAAATCCTGAAGTACTGGCCTCATAAAATAATCCAAAAACTAGTAGTAGTCCCATGTTCTTTCAAGGACATGAGTCCATACAAAAATTGGCTAATAGAAATGATTTACATTGAATCTAAACAAAGACAGAGTCCTCTCCAAAAATTCAAAAATTTGATGCAAAATCAAGTGAACTAGGAAAGAAGAATACTTGAATTTATACTGAGTATTATAAGTCCTCAACTGGTCTAGCATGCCTTCAGCTACTGCATCAACAAAGTCATAATATTTTTGAAATTTCTCCCTTTTACGAATAAGAGCTAGGCTCATCTGAAAGGGATGGACCTCTTCATCATCATCATCAAGGCCGTAAATCCAAGCCAACATCGAGAATACAAACTATGTGTCCTTTTTGAAGTTTCTGCGAGCAAGAGGAAAAGAAAATGATCTATTTCTGGTCTTTCCTTTGTTTCATCCTCATAAAAATTTCCCTTCTTGGGTGCTACATCCCATAAATCTTCCATTTCTTCTTCATCAAAAGGTTTGGTGCCCCAAGTTGTAGGGATACATAGCATATCCTGTATGGGCGCTGCAAAAATTGTAACCTTGATTTTGTTTCCAATAATGACTCTTGTCTCCTTGTTGAATCTCTTGGCACATGCATCTACCAACTCAGGGCATGGATGCATAGTGGGCAACATGAACTATGATAAGCCACAATTCCAGAGCCAAGACATGAAATTTTCAAACGACCTATGTTGATTCATTCTCTGGAACACCCCCTCCCTAAGGTTTTTAGGGTTAGTTTCCAACTTTGGCTCAAAAACATTATCAGTGAAATCCTACACCACCTCTTTTTTGATACGATTATTTGGTTGCACTAACTTGGTGTAATCAAACTGTCGTTCTTCTGGAATTGGGGCATTGACAAATGAATTCCTCCCAAAGATTTTAGCGCAACCTAGCCTCTTGGACGAGGCTCCATCCTTTCTACCAGATATGGATGCTTCTGACATGGTTGTATCAAGAAGTTGTAGAAAAAATATTCAATGAAATGACCACTTGCCTTTTTTTCTACTTAGAAAAAATATACATTTGGGTGTAATTAATTCCTTAACACGTACATGCAATTAAGGCTCTATCACTACTGTTGGTCCACTAAATGCTACCATCAAGGCGATACATGTGGATTTGAGATCTATATCCCTTAGGAATGCCAAAAACATCACGAGAATGGATTAGTACATTCTCCCTGCCACCTCTTTTCACAAATAAGCTCATTGCCTTGGAGAGTGTGCTTTTAGCTATGACAGATGTTCTTAAGTAATGCAAGGTGCCTTTTGTTTGGTGTGGAGCCTAATCAGTCTCCAAGTGGGAGATTGTTGGTATGTGGCGACTGATCATTCTATACTGTACACTCTTCATGTATCCTTGCCGGCATTACCGAAAAGGGAAAAAAAACCCGATTTTGTATAACCCTAATTTTTAAGGGGTTTGAGATATAGTTACAGTATGATAAGAAATAGGCGATTATTTGCGATATTGTAATAGGTTTTTTGCACTGGTTAATAATATCATTGGATGGCTGTGGTTTGGTGGATGTAGCCCATATTGGGTAAACCACGTTAAATTCTCTGTGTTATTTTTCTGTGTGTTTTTATTTCCTGGTTTATGTGATAAAATCTGCATTTAGCTTTTAGATAGCTACCTTCAAAACCCAGCAAGTGGTATCAGAGTGGGTTGTTTTCAATTATCATCTGCAGGAAAGTCTCACAGTTGAGTGGGAGTCTCACAGTTAAGTGGGAGCAATGTCAGAGGAGGGTAAGTTGAAGGTTGAGAAGTTCAATGGGCAGAACTATCAGTTATGGAAGATGCAGATGGAGGACTATCTCTATCAGAAGGATTTATGGCGGCCATTGGAAGGGAAAAACAAGAAACCCACAGTAATGTCAGATGAGGACTGGGATATTTTGGATAGAAAGGCACTTGGTAGTATTCATTTATGCCTAGCACAATCAGTAACGCTCAATATTACAACAACAAAGACAACTCTAGAGTTGATGGAAAACCTAGCGAAGTTATATTAAAAGCTTTCCGCTTCGAATAAGGTATTTCTTATGAAGCATTTATTTAATATGAAAATGGTATAAGGTGGGTCATTTATTGATCATTTAAATGAGTTTAATATAGTTACCAGTCAATTAACTTTTGTAAAAGTAAACTTTGATGAAGAAGTTAGGGCCCTTTTGATTCTGTGTTCTTTGCCTAAAAGCTAGAATAACTTGGTAATGGTTGTTAGCAATTCTATTTCTGGTTCGAATACATTGAATTTTGATGATGTTGTTGGTGTTATTTTGAGCGAGGAAATTCGTAGGAAAAGCTTAGGTGGAACATCCACATCAGGCAGTGTTTTGAATGCAGAAAGCAGGCGTAGAACAAAGGAGAGAAGAAACAATTTTGGAAGTCGTGGGAAGTCACGAGGAAAATCAAGTTACAGAAGTCCCAATCTAGAGACAAGAGGGATTGTTGGTATTGTGGTAAGCCGGGTCATTTAAAGAAAGATTGTTGATCTCGAAAAAATAAAGGAGATGAAAAGGAAGGAAATAAAGAGGCAAATGTGGTAAGTAATAAATTTGATGAGGATGCTTTGATTCTTTCTCTTGACAATGTTGATGATTCTTGGGTGTTAGATTCAGGGGCTTCATTTCATGCTACGCCCCATAGAAATTATTTTCTTGATTATGTCCAAGGGGATTTTGGGCTGGTTTATTTGGGAGATAATGAACCCTGTCAGATTGTTGAGAAGGGAAGCATCAAGATTAAGTTGTAGAATGGGAATCATTGGCTATTGCATGAGGTAAGGCACATTCCAAAGCTAAAAACAAATTTAATTTCAGCAGGGCAACTAGATGATGAAGATTGTGTTGTTACATTTAGTGATAAAAATTGGAAGGTTACAAAAGGTGTGAAAGTAGGCACCTTATATCTTTGTATAGGTCATATTTTTCCTTCTACTTTAGCTATTGCAGATAAAAACCAATGTTCAAGAATAGTTGATGCAGTTCAGCATGAAGAAAATCAGATAGTTGCTGGGAATTATGAATCAACACTATGGCATAATAGACTCGGGCATATGAGTGCAAAAGGTATGAAAGTACTTCATTCAAAGAATGTTTTACCAGGTCTAAAATGTGTTAATATGGATTTCTGTGAAAGTTGTGTGTATGGAAAACAAAAGAGAGTTACTTTTCTCAAGGATGGGAAACAAAAGAAAGATGAGAAATTAGAGCTTGTGCATATGGATGTATGGGGACCAACTCAGGTATCTTCTCTTGGTGGCTCTCATATTATGTCGCATTCATTGATGATGCAACTAGGAAGGTATGGATTTATTTCATTAGGCAAAAATCTGATGTATTTGAAACTTTTAAAAAATGGAGAAGCTTGGTTGAGAATGAGACGGCTAAAAAGTTAAAATGTCTCAAATCTGATAATGGTGGTGAGTATTGCAATAAAGAGTTTGAAGATTATTGTTCCTTTAATGGTATTCATAGGCAAAAAATGGTTCCAAGGACTCCATAGGAAAATGGAGTGGTTGAGCGCATGAATAGAGCAATAATGGAGCGTGCACAGACTATGAGATTGCATGTTGGGTTGCCTTTAAACATGTGGGCGGAGGCTGTAAACACTGATGTTTATTTAATTAATAGAGGTCCATCTAATCCTTTGGGTTGTGGTATTCCAAAGGAAGCATGGATAGGTAAGAAGGTGAGTTATTCTTTTCTGAAAACCTTCGGTTGTGAAGCATTTGCACATGTAGATTCTGAAAATAGAACCAAGCTTGATGCAAAATCAAGGAAATGTATATTTGTTGGATATGGCATTGATGAATTTGGTTATAGGCTTTGGGATTTTGAAAATAAGAAAATTGTGAGAAGCAAGGATGTTATATTCAATGAGAAAGTGTTGTACAAATATCAGTTGCAGTAGCATGAGAAGAAAGAAAATGATTATACAGTGCTGGATGATACTCCAAACAATGAAGTTTCAGTGGATCCTCATGCTCCGCAACAACAACAACAACAAATACCACAAACTCCAGTGAATGTTAGACGATCTTCAAGGTTAATTAGACTTCCAGAAAGATTTTCTCCCTCCTTGTACTCTATTTTATTGACTGATGTTGGTGAACTAGAATGTTATCATGAAGCTATGCAGGTGGACACCAAAGTTCAGTGGGAGCATGGAATGGAAGAAGAAATGGAATCCTTGCTGAAAAATCAGACTTGGGAATTATGCAAGTTGCCTGCAGGTAAAAAGGATTTAGCAAACAAATGGGTTTATAGGATGAAAGAGGAGGATGGAGGTCAGAAAAGATTTAAAACCAGATTAGTTGTAAAGGGATTTGCATAGAAACAGGGTATTGATTTTGATGAAATATTTTCTCCAGTTGTTAAAATGACCTCTATTCGTACTGTTTTAAGTATTGTGGTTGTTGAAGATTTGCATTTAGAACAGCTTGATGTTAAAACTGTCTTTCTCCATGGTGATTTGGAAGAGGAAATATATATGGAACAACCACAAGGATTTCAAGTCAAAGGTAAGGAGAAACTAGTGTGCAGATTGAAGAAAAGTTTATATGGCTTGAAGCAAGCACCTCGACAATGGTATCTTAAATTTGATAGTTTTATGGTTAAGCAAGGCTACAACAGGTGTAATTCAGACCATTGTGTTTATTTTAAGATGTTAGGTGAAGATAGCTACATAATTTTATGTTTATATGTTAATGATATGCTTGTAGCGGGGTCTAACATGGATCACATAAAGGAATTAAAACAATAGTTAGCAAATTCATTTGCTATGAAGGATTTGGGGGCACCAAAACAAATCCTTGGTATGAAGATTATAAGAGATAGGAAAAATAGAAAATTGTTTTTATCTCAGGCTGATTATGTTAAAAAGGTGTTGCAGAGATTTCATATGGAGAATGCAAAAGCTGTTAGCACACCTTTGCCTATTCATGTCAAATTGACTAAGGATATGTGTCCAAAGACACAAGAGGAGGAAGAAAAAATGTCCAAGGTACCATATGCTTCAGCTGTAGGTAGTTTAATGTATGCCATAGTATGCACGAGACTAGATATTGCACATGTTGTAGGAGTTGTTAGCAGATATATGAGTAATCCAAGAATTAAGCATTGGAATGCAGTGAAATGGATTCTCAGGTATTTGAGAGGTACATCAAATAAACATTTATGTTTTGAGGGCTCCAATATAGATTTAAAAGGCTATGTTGACTCAGATTTGGCAGGGGATATTGATACCAGGTGGAGTACCATAGGTTATGTATTTACCATTGGTGGGATAGCAGTAAGTTGGATTTCTCGGTTGCAAAAGGTGGTTGCTTTATCCACCATAGAGGCAGAGTATGTGGCTGCAACAGAAGTAGCAAAGGAGATGATATGGATGTAACGTTTCATGGAAGAGTTGGGAAAACAACAGGTTGAAAATTACTTGTTCATAGATAGCCAGAGTGCTATACATCTTGCAAAGAATTTTGCCTTGCACTCTAAAACCAAACACATACAGTTGAGGTATCATTTCATTCGGTCAGTGTTGGAGGATGGAAAGGTAAAGCTAGAAAAGATACATATAGATGTAAATCCAGCGGATATGTTTACTATGGCGGTGATAAGGGAGAAGTTGAGCTCCTCTTCAACTTCGGTTGGCCTTCAAGGTTGAATTAAAGTATAACAAAGCAGCAGGGTCCAAGGTGCTTATTTCCAGTGGGAGTTGTAAGTACAACAGTGTCGTCCAGGTTCAGTCTCCATGTGGGAGATTGTTTGGTGTGGAGCCTGGTCAGTCTCCAAGTGGGATATTGTTGGTATGTGGTGACTGATCATTCTATACTGCACACTCTTCATGTATAACCCGATTTTGTATAACCCTAATTTTTAAGGGGTTTGGGATATAGTTACAGTATGATAAGAAACAAGCGATTATTCGTGATATTGTAATAGGGTTTTTGCACTGGTTAATAATATCATTGGATGGCTATGGTTTGGTGGATGTAGCCCATATTGGGTGAACCATGTTAAATTCTCTATTTTATTTTTCTGTGTGTTTTTATTTCCTGGTTTATGTGATAAAATCTGCATTTAGCTTTTAGATAGCTGCCTTCAAAACCTAACACCTTTAAAAAGATGTACCCATTTAATTTATCAAAACTTAACATGTTAATCTATGTATTTTCACATAAGTGAGCTAGTTGGTGTTGATGATGACAAAGGACACATGTTAATGATCAGTCTATGTGAACATTTAATCCCAATGCCCAAATTTAATTTTCAGGACCCTATGTCAAATTTTTACAATATCCATTCGAAAAAATAACATTTTAAGTTTAGCAAGCTTTTCTTGCTCTCTCCCATTCCATTATACTTGTTGCTTTTTCATAATATCGACTGGCCTAGGTAATCGTATTTGGCTTCTACCACAAAGGCCACAATACGCCTTTGTGGGGGAGGTCACCTGCGATAGACTTAAGCATCTAGTGAAGAAGTGTGACCACCTTGGTACCATTGTGTTCAAGTGGGTAGTCGGCCTGGACTACATTATCGATGAAAACTAGATGAGAAGCAACTGCAATGTCGTTTCCCACTTTTTCGCCTCCTTGCTCGACTTGAATGTTGCTAAGCCCATGATAATTGAATTATGTCACCAGATGTTTGACTCCATACTGCTAGAAGGGCTTGGCGAAATTGTGTAAGTGGCCATCCCTAGTGTCAGTATTTTGAGTGCCATGGAAATTCGTAGGCATGTTGACTATGGGATGGATGTGCCCTGGTTGTCATTCCTTTTTGACTTCTGCAATATGAACGTTAATGGGCATTTCTCATTGTCTCTATCAGTGGCCACTTACATGCTACACGAATATGGCATGGAATGTGTTTCAAGGCTCGACTAGAGGAATCACTTCCAGTTCTTGGTATACAACCGCGATAAGGAGAACTAAGACCCATGTTGTGTTGAGCCTGAGTGTTTTGTGTGTTGACCCCCCTTCCACGTTGTCAAAGAAGAAGAAGAAGAATCTGACTATGAGCAGCTTGCCTGTGTAACCATGGTTGGAGGCCTATCTTTTACTTTATTTTGCATGTTACCTCCATTTTCCTTCTTTTTCCTTTGGGACTCTTTTTGGGTTCACCAGAGAGAGCTTTATGTTTAAAATTGAGCCTCGGGCTGTGTACACTATAAATTTTTGATGAATATAATATAACACAAAATTAAAATGTATTTACAAAAATTTACATATGGTATATAACTATGAATTTGTTTTAAAGAACTTGCGCATTAATGGAACAATTTTAGATTAATACTGTTCATCGGTATATCCAAAGTGTTACCCTCCATATCTTCTAGCTCATATGTATTATTTTCCTTGCATGTGTTGATACAAAAAGGTCCCTTCCGTAGCACTTCAAATTTGGTATGTTGATCTAGTTTCATAGTGCACTCATTGTACTTTAGTACTAGGCTCCCTTCCCTGAAATCTGGGTTGGAGGTCCTTTTTTCGAACCATCGCTTTACTATGTTGGCGGTCGATCATGGCCCCATAAGCCTTCTCTCTATCTTCCTTGAGTTTGAGGAGTTCCACCAACCTTAACTCCATTCTGTCACTTTCTTCAATCTCTAAGGCCTTCAGTAGTTGCAAGGCAGGGATCTCTATGGAAATAGGTAGAACTACCTCTTTTTTGTATACTAGTTTATAAGGAGAGGCCTTTAGGATCTACTTGGGCATAATTTAGTCTTCCCATAGAGAAACTCATAGGTGTTTGTGTTAATTCCTTCGTTGCTTCGACCCGATGCATTTGATTAACCTAATTAGGTTTTTGTCGGTTGACTCTGCTAACCCATTTCCTTGCATATAGTAATTTGATGAAGTTTTAAGGTAGAACCCATGTTTGATAGAAAAATCTAACATCCCTAAACCTATAAAAGCTCGTGTGTTGTCATATATGATGGTTTTTGGCGAACCAAATCTGGTTACCAACTCTTCAAGAAAATTGATGATCTCACCTTTTGTAACATTTTTAGGGCAACGACCTCCATCCACCTTGTGAAATATTTGGTCGTTGTAAGGATCCACTTATAGCCAACACTAGAAATAGGATTTATCATCCTAACGAAATCCAAACCCCATTGAGCAAAGGATTCCTCAGTTACAATTGGGCTCAAAGGTAAGGCAAAATTATTTCTTTTGCCAACAAAATATTGGAACTGAGTACACTTTTGCACCAAATGGTGCAATTTGGAAAACATGGAGGGCTAATAATACCCTGCTCACATTATCTTTAGGGTGGTATTCTTGGTGGAGAAATGTCCACCCTCAAGACTACAATGGAATTCATTAAGAATCATATCCACGTGTGGCTTATTCAAGCATCGAAGCAGGACACCATTATAATTCCTTTCAAACAAGACACCTTCAATTAATACATACCTGGTGCCTTACAGTCGGTAGTATTTCCTTTTGTGAGGTGGAAGGTTGGTCGGGTACTACCCCTTTTGCATATATTGTGCTCGATTCGTCACCCAGGACTCGTTGGACTTGAACTGATTTGCATAAACTTGGTCTATCTCCTCAGTTATGGAACTTGATTCCTGAGCAAGATATTCACATAGACCTCTTCCCTGAAATAGCTTGGTTGGTCTAATATCGACATCATACTCTAGGATCTTGGTGATCCAATTTTCTCTCTTCTCCATTATCTCGCCTTCGATGATATATTCCCGCACACTAGGATGTGCAATGAGGATGGTGATTTTATTGGTTGACACCAAGTGTCAAAACATTTTTAGGATTTTAAAAATAGAAAAAACTTGCTTTTCAACAAAATTATACCTAGTTTCATACCCCTTAAGAGTTCTTGAGTGGAATCCAATAGGATGCTCTTCGTTATTCCCTTCATACTTTTGGGTGAGTACAAAAGCTATGCTATGCCGGTTGTTGTATACATAGAGTAGAAAATCTTTGGAAAATTTTGAGTTAGCCAGCATCGAAGTGGTAGAGATAGCTTCCTTTATCTGCTCGAAAGTTGCTTTGCCTTTGAGGGTCCATTTTAACATTAGGTTCTTCTTGAGCATCAACATGATAGGTCTTGTGATGCCTGCAAAGTCTGAAATGAATTGACTGACAAAGTTGATCTTTCCTAGAAAATACCATAGCCCTTTATGATTCACTGGTAGGGGTAACTCCATTATAGATCTCACCCTTTTGGGGTCTATTGCTATTCCCTCCTTTGATACTAAAAAACCAAGTAACTTACCTTGGGGTACTTTGAAAACACATTTTTTGGGATTTAAGGAATTCCTGAACTGTTGAAACTTCTATAAAACCTTTTCCAGATGATCAAAATGATCATCTTTTGATCGCTAAAAATTTGCATTAGCATTTGAAATTCTGAAGGGAATCTTTGTGTATGCGAACATTCCCCACTTGGTGGTAAACATCATTTTATGTTGGTCACCTTCCTTTACATATACCTAGTTATAGCTCGAAAAATCATCAAGCAATGAAAACATCTTTAATCCGACCATAGTTTGTAGAATCTGCGCCATTGATGGCAAAGGGTAGTGGTCTTTGAGCAATGCTTTATTCAAATATCTGAAATCAACACAAATTCTGATATTTACATTCTATTTTTGAACCGTTACCAGATTAGACACCTAGGTGAAATGCTTAATCAGATATACGATTCTTGATTCAATCAGTTTGGTGAGCTCTTGTGCCATCAACGCTTTGAACTTTGGATTGACTGGTCTTTATTTTTTTGAACGAGCTTTGATCCTTCAGACAGGTCAATAGTATGTTGAATTATGCTTGGATCATACCCTCTAAGATCATCATAGGTCCAGGCTATGGCCTCATCGCATCTAGAACATAGATATTTTAGTCTTTCTTTATCCTTCTATGGACCGTCCTATTGACAATGATTTCACTCGTACCAACAGGGTGAATAAAAAATATTCACAGACAAACCGTAAAGAATCCTATCCTTCTCGAAAGATATGGAACAAGATAATATCAAAGGGGAAATCTACCTAAAAAGAACAAAAAAGATTGACTTAGTTCAATCCTAAGTCTCCAGTAACCAGGTCATGATCATACTAGGTTCACTTCAGAGTATGATTTAATTTTTTTGTTAATCTCAAAGGGAATATGTTGTTTAGAATTGCATATATACTAGACACCGAGTTTTCAATTTGAATCTCAAGAACAAGTATCATGAAATCGAAAGTTTTGAAATAATATTTCATGAACATCAACAATTTCATTTGTTATCACTTAAGTAGATTTAGCTTTAAGCATTCAACAAGTTTCAATATAAAGTGGAAGATTTTCAATAAATTTCCATCCATTCATCTATTTTTTGGAACATTTTCAAAATTTAAGCAATCTATTCTAAAATAAAGCATTAAAATGTTGAAATTAAAATTTCTCTCAATTATTCTCCATGCATTCCCCAAATAATTAATTAAATAAAAGAAAACTACTTTATACTTCACTAGATTGCTTCACAGCTACATATAAAATGATGCGATCTTTTAAAGAGAGGGTTTTAGTTTGGACACTTAGTAGGTTTTGTATGCACCCTTAAATGACACATCATACAGTCTTGTTTGGTTGAACTAACAAAACCAGCTACAAAGTATTCATGAGATAGGTAGCTATCAAATTGGCTCTGATATTAATCAATGTCTATGTGCATACAAGTTTTTAGACCGGAATGATTCAGAAAACATGAAAAAAGAACAAAACTTAGAGAAGTTTTGGCTCTTCCAACATCCACAAATTCTAAACTTAACTTGAAAAAAGATATCCTTTGGCCTTTTATAGAACACAAGGCACATACAGGATAAGAAAAATACATGAGAGAGAATCTAAGGGACTAATCATATCAAGGCACATGGAAGGTAGTGATTGACCAAGAAATTACAATTGAATTCAATGAAGATCAACTTCAATTGCTCATTGAAGCTCTTCAAGTTCTAATCTTTTATTATTAGGGTTCGTTCTCATAACCAAACCAATATGCTCATTTGAGTGTAAGAAGTTCCCATATATTTAGAATGATCTAGTGGAAATTCAATTCCTACACTCTAGGTTCATTCTCGGTTTGAACATTATAGGAATAAATAACTCCTGGAATGAGTACACTTCTCTGTTGCATGCTTAAACTCTAGAGTTCTAGGTTCCCGATATCTGGCACTTCTTTGCAACAAAATTTATTCGAGCATGAGTCTCTAAAGTGTATCACTAAACTTGTTAACACCATCGAATCCATTTACAAACTTGATTTTCCTAACCGTTCATACCCGAACTTTGCATCCCAATTTGTATTTCCTGCAATCACAAATTCCACACATTAAATCCCTTAAAAAAAAACATTTACAAACATCTCATGTAAATAAACCCATTATTTAACTGTTATAACACAAATTTCCATAAATAACATGCTTTCCAAGCACATTATAAATACTTGTATGATTATCCTCTACATATATCGGATTATCGGACTATCAAACTCATTAGATAATCATAAAATCTCAAAAATTCACTTTATATCGCAACTTGGTACCCGGTACCTGGTATTCAGCTTTACCCATAAACCTTCCTTGGACTTCGATTTTACCAGACTTCCATCTATCTCAGGCTTCAAATATCAGACCAGAATGCTTAGCTCATGTCCTTATTACCCTTCCCACCTTTCAAACATTCTCGATTCTTGGTATTTAATACCTGGAACACTTTATTACGAAGTACTCTTTAATCAAAGATTTCTTTTACCTCTTTTTTTTTTTTTGGTGATCTTTCAACTAGCTAGCTCATACCATAAGATTTAAAAAAATAATTTGGGTCCCCAAGCCTTATCATCTTGGGGTGTGTTGTGAGACCACACAACACGTCCCTTCTAACTTTTAACTTTCTGTTGCCTTCGACATCAAGTTCTTCATAATCTCTCACATCTGCAGTGAACCTCTATATGCTATTTCTTGCATCCTCACAATCAAAAAGATTTTCCATGGAAATTAATCCTTGAGGAAGCTTATTGAATTTCAATTGAATAACTTTCTCTTTAGGAGATTTCACTTTTGGCTGTGAATAGTCAGAAACTCCTTCCAATTTTTGTAAAAAAGATGCGATCTAAATATCATCCTCAAACACTTGCCAATTTTGATCACTGCCAGGAATTACTGGTCAAACCATGATTTGTACTGCATTCTACTTTATTGTCGAATTAGGAACCGATTCAAATTGTGAACTAGTTGAAGCTATCTGATCAGCATCACTATTTTGAGATCAAGGAATGACTTGTATATTAAAAGCTTTAAAGCTGTCAATCAAATCCCATATCCTATGTATGTACAAATTCATTCTTATATTCTTCACAGCTACTTGCCCTTGAACCTAGCTCACAACCAACTTTGAATCTTTGAATTCTTGCATCCTCTTTATGCCCATTCACTCCACAAGAATTAGATCGTGGACCAAGGATTCATATTTTGTGTCATTGTTCGAGCATGAGAACTAAAAATGATAGGCCTTGAGGTTCTCCGATCCTATCGGGGACACTAGTCGAACACCTGCTCCAAAACTGGCTTTGCATTTGGCGCCATCAAAATATAGGGTCCATAAATGATTGTTACCTGAATCATCATATTCTTCCCGATATTTCATCAATTTTGAGAATACTTGATTATCATTGAAGACCACGTATGTGCCCAATCCTGTGGCATGAAAATTGTCGAATGGGTCAGAGTTGTTGAATTGGTTGAGGAGGACATCCTCTTTGGGGGTTTGATCACTCATGTCTTCATCATACCCCAACATCTCTACACAATGTCCCTCCCCTTTTGAGAAGGTGGTAGGTGTTGCTTCAAAACATAGGACTGTATTATCCGCTGTGTTCTAGATGCAAAGATTTGGACAAGATTTTCATCTTCACCCCATGCTTAGTCCTCAATATCAGGTGGGACCAATCGAGAGCCAAGTATCCACCAAGCTTTGCAATGAAATCTCTTGAAAGACACATCCTGAAGAGTGGGAGAATGTCTATCACCACTACTTCTTGCATGACCATTTGACTTGGACATGAGAAGAGGGTTAAGGACATAGCTTTAATACGGTCGATGGTTGAAACCTTCTTCTCATCTAGTTGCATGATTCCTTTCTCAAGGGGCTCATACTTAAGTGTCAAAGCATCAACCACTTGCTTTGGCATGACCATTATACTAGCTCCCGAATCAATCATCTTATTATGCAAAAGCTTATCTCCCATAATAAGTGTTAAAAAGAAAGGCATGGGCTTTGGCTTGCTTACCTCTTTCTCTTTTGCATTGTTTGCATCATTTACATAAGTTGTGAGCTTCAAAGCTTGAGGGTCCAACGCGGGTAATTTATCTTTATCTTTATCACATGATGGAGTCAAATCCATTGGTGATACTTTTTATTCATTCTTCAATGCTTCCCAAAGCAATGTCTTTTGTTCAAGAATTGATATGACATCACATAGGGATACATTAGCAGGTTACTTCTTCAGTTGTTCCACCACATTGAGTGTTTCGATTGGCTGGACCTTGGGCTTAAAGAGTGGTATCTCTCTCATCTTGGGAGGAAATCAATCCATCAAGATTGGGCTCGACATCTTATCCAACTCCTTTGTTGGAAACAATGGAATTCATAGTTGCTAAGTAGGTCAACCAGTCACCTGTGGAGCCTTCTTTTCTTACAGTTGTGGTTGTCGTAACTAAGGTCATAGTGGAGCCTATTGTATGTATTCTTATGTGAGCCTTCTTTTGGATCTTGTGTTGTAGTCCAACTACACTTGTGGAGCACTAGTCATCAAAGCTTCATATGTGAATATCACATCTTCTTCCTCCATCCATGAAAATAGTATCTAGTCTGGCACAATATCTAGTTCTTTCTTTAAGGACATCCCTTGCATTTGTGCTCTAAAGTGGGCATTTTCCATTTCAGGGGACTTGCATTCTTCCACATTCGGGAATACACCTTTGATTCTTTGTTCTGCTATCCTCCTTTGCATATTTCCCCTGGGGAAATTTTGGGGCATGTGACTATCATGGGAAGCACCATAAGTTCTCATCTTCTACCAAATTGTTTTGGCCTGTGATCAACTCTTTACTTTGGTTGTCTTTGACCATCTATAGTGGCATAGTGATCAGAACTATTTGGTTTGTGGATGCCATTTGTTGACCTCCTCCTCTTGAGGGTCCTTGGTATGTGTCTACTGATAGGATGGCATCCCTCCCTGATAAGTCTAACTAGATTGCTTTGGAGGTGCCGCTTGTTGCTACTTGATGAGAACTAACTCGTTAACAAAATACTACATGAGACTCTTCATATCATTGATGTCCACTACTAGAGAGGAAGAGCCTGATGTGCTTGGTTGCATGGTGGGATACACGTACATGGATTATGGGATGGTTGAAGTCATCACTTGTGTAGTAGAAGTTCTTAGAGTAGCTTCTTATTAAGGACCATTGAATATTTCTATGAATACGTGCATCAGAGGTCATGGTGAAAGCTTTCCAGTGTCGATCAAACTGTTCTCCATGCGTACAACCAACTCGTATGCATCGGGTAGGATATTTCCTCCATAGAGGTTATCATGACAACGATGTCTAAATTAAAAGCCTTTAGGTAGAAAATAAACATCATCACAGCTAGAAGTCAGGCAGTCATAGGGATTCTTTGCTAGGTTTTGTGAAACTTGGTGTTGAAGTTGGTCATGGCCTCTTGTGAGGTTGTTTTGATAGTGATTAGTTGGTGTAGTAACAACGAGTGATCTCCCTTCTCTAAGAAGCATTTGGATAACCTTTCTCTAAGCTGATCCCAGGAACAGATAGAACCAAAAGCCAAAGATTGATACCAATCTTGTGATTTTCCTTTGAAGGAGGTGGCTAACAGCCTAAGAGCGATATTCTCCTCCACTATGTTATGCACTCTACATACCTCCACTATATCTTGGAGGTGCTCGAAGGGGGTTGTGAATTCTTCTCCAAAAAAATTGTAATAGCTTTGAGGGCATTAGCGAGTATGGCAGGCCACACGTCTAGGAGAATAGGTGGTTGTAGTGGACTACCAGTATCCTAGGTTACAAAATTTCTAAGAGTAGGGATAGGTTGTGAGCCATGGAGAACAGATTCCTATGAATTGGGTATACTGGTATTCTTATTTAGAAAATTTGGCCTCCAGGCGGAGTAGTAAGGCTCTAGATTCTAGGCTCTTACTTCTTGCTCTATTACTCTTTATAGGTGATACATAACCTGTAAGTCTTCTTCTCCTAGGTATCAAAGTGGGTAACTAGGAGTACTGTAAATGGACTCTTGAGGATGCTCTTGTTTGGACTATGGGCATGAAATTTCCAGTTTCTTTTCTTGGCCTAATTTAAGAAATATTTTGAACTTCCAATCAGGCATTCATAAAACTACGTGTCCCATCGAGCATGCCAAAAAAGAACTTTGATCATCAAAGCTTCTGCCTCTTTGACAACCTTATGGGAAATTCAATGAGTGGGGGACCAATTTGTGCATCATTGAATACCTCTGGGATTTTTATAAAAAGATAACTCTTCTCTGAGTTTGGGAAAAGGGGTAGAAGAAAATGAAGATATCAAACAAAAAAAATGGCGATGTGCCAATTCTTTTACAACATTTCAAAACCCAAATTATTTTTTATGAATGATATATTAGACACAGAATGCCACAACCCTTCATTGTTGGGTAGAGAACAAGCAACAAAGGCTAAATACAAGCACAATGCAGTCTTTCAAATCTCCCTGCAAGAAGTGTTCATTAAGGTCCGATCAAGCATAAAAATTCCAAGAGTTTAATAGAAAAAAATTCAAAAAGTTGCATAAACCCTTCCTCTTAAAACATTATAACAAGACAAAACGATAACCCTTAAAGAAAATAGAGAATTTCAAGGACATAATCCAATTTCTACAGGCTATTAGTTTATTATATAAGCTTACAACATGAAAATCAACTAGCCAAACTATTCAAATTAAGCTTAACACAGTGTTCTATTCTGAACGAAAATATAAAGAAGGAAACTTGACAAAGGCCATATCATGCATAGTTTCAAAATTTCGTCCAAATAAATCATATTTAAATATCAAATAAAATTTAAAGCAGAGGTCAGATGCCAATCCAATAATAGTCTGAGTTAAAACAACATAACATGCCAGAGAGAAGTAGTTTTCTGCCAACTTTCAATGAAAATACTTCTATAACTAAGAAAAACTAAAGAATTTATTTCCAAAAGGGAAAACTTCAGGAACCCTTTCTTTTTGTTGTTGCCTCCTATTTATAGTTGAAAAGGGAGAGAATTATCACCGACATCCCAAAAGTACAAACTACCAGATGTGGACCTCTGATAGCTCATGATCCGATCATAGATTTTATTACGTCGTGACAATCTTTGCTCATCAATTCCCAATTGCCTCATTTATGTCACTTATATATTTAACAAATATTGCCCTCTGTAAACACTTGGATCTTATAAAATAGCCTGGAAAAAACCTGGTTGGCCAATCTCATGAGTTGACGGTGCCTACTCAAAAAAATTTAGCTTGAAAACAAGGAAGACCTAGCATGCTTCGACAAACTCTAAAAAGATCGCTTTCTTTAAAATCACAAACTATTTGAAATGAAGAGATGATGTGTCGAGCGAGCGAAGAGCTTTAGAGTTATGAAGATAGCCTTTAGGGAAAACTTCCACTGAGCTGACACGTGTCATCACTTCGCTCCTAAAAGGAAGTTGATAAACAAAAGTCACGCAACCACCATATGGCACATTACGCACCTTTCGAAACCACCTTTTCTTCTATTCACAGATCATCCCAAAGCCAAAAAAGTATAAAAGCCAAAGATAAAAAAAGACTAAGGCAAAATTTGATTCATAGAAAATATAGACAAGAAGAAAATCATCGTATTTGGTTGGTGAAAAAAAAGAATTAAATAACCTGTTTAAATTTCATAACCCAAGAGAAATAATATTTATTGAGAGGAACTGTATATATTACATGATGTATTCTTGCTGCATAGTAAAAATAAGAACAAATGGATAGCATATGTATATGCACACAACTAATGACCTATGTGTTAGCGCCAACCATAGACGTACTAGGTTTGACCTGAACCGTACTCTTCTGTTCCAGATATGCATATTTTTACTGTGGAAAATGTTGCATAAAGGTAAACTAGAAATGATCAATCAAAAAATAAAACACTTATGTAGCTAGTTGCTTGCACCCGCTACCCAACATTTACCCTACAAGGAAACTAACCAAATTAGATGTAAATTATTTTTAAATTTATATATGCAAAAATATTTCAAATAATATATATATATATATATATATATATATATATATATATATAATCTAAATGTTTTAGGAGGGGCGTAGCCTAGCCCCAGCTTCTAGCCGCAAGGGGTGAGGTCCCATGGAGGTAGCCACAATCCCCATCATGGGTTTTGGCCCCCATGGTAGGTTGCCCCTGTGATTGATATTTTCCTAAATCCAACAAAATGAATAGATAAAATTCATCCTTCAAACGTTCAATGACGACTACAAAAGAAAAACAAATGTAGTAGCTACACCATTATTGGGTAATGCAAACCAATGACATAGAATGCAAAGAAATAAAAAAATGGGGGCAACCTGCAACTAGTTGTGCAATGCAAATCACCCTCATAAGCCCAACTTTAGATCAACCAAGAACTTGTAATGATTGAAATAGTATTTGATATAAATTTTCCTCTCAAGAATCATGAAGGTGAAGCAACGCTAGAAACTTGCAATAAAACCCCAACACCATGCCCTATTTGATGGCACAAAAGGCAACAATGTTAAGATGAATAGAATAGTATTAGGGTAAAGGCTTCGAGGGCCATTTATGGAAATTGGAAGTGGTGATCCAGGGTGATTGAAGGGAATATAAAATTAGATATAAATATCACTGATTGCAGAGTAAGGGAAGCATTTATAGCACCGCATTCACCTAAAAACTGGATATGATTTTACAACTACGATATTTGATTTGCTATGATTTTATAGATACAAGATTCGATTTGATATGATTTCATATTAAATTGCAACTCTCCCATATGTTGGCATTGCAACTCTACATTTATTCGTCAATATACATGCGAGCAAAAGTAATTTACAACAAACCTGAAAATTGTTTTCTGGTAGCCTTGAATAGGTTTAACGACATAAGACAAGTGTATCAACATTTGTGGACTCAAAAGTGCACAATAGAAGCCTATCGGCTAATTAGTTTTCACAATCATTATTTATATTTGTACAAAGAATAATATCTCTTAAATGCAATCCATCAAGCATTAGTTGTTCTATTTAATAGAGTTAAAAGATAATTGTAATATATATACACAAAAATGAATATGAGAGATGAGAGTATTTAGCTTTAGAATTGATGATAGAAGAATAATGTTGATAGTTTGAATGGATTTGATACTGTCATAATATTATTTACCTTCTTTAATATGATTGTCTTAAATTTTGAACTAAAACATGTCGATTAACCCCTAGCCCCACGAGTTCAATCTTGACTATAATAAACTTTATCTAGACTAACAAAATGTGCACCTAAGAATTTGTTCACATTCACCTTCTATATGTCTAAACCTATTATGTACCCCATTGTTGATTTACCAAATTGCTTTTAACTTTTATGTTTAAATATAGTTTTAATGCATGGAGATGCCATTATGGTATTTAATGATTGGATGATATATATATAATCATTTAAAGAAAATTCATCACATTATATATATACATACATATATATACATGAATCATAGAAAATATGGATGGTAGGAAAGAGGATTTGAAATACAAGAAAGGAATCCCTAATCCTTAATTTTTCCTTTATAAGGGGAATGGTTCATTCAAGGAAACCTAGGATCCCAAATTGGATTGACTATCAACACAAAGGTGAGTGAATTGTCAACAAGGGAGACCTAGGAAGATTCCTTAGGCTTTGAAGGGTTCACCACCAAGCAATAGTTTGGAAAAGACAACTTGATATTCAACTCATGAAACCTAGTAATGCAAGCCAAATAATGAGTGCAAATGACAAAATTAAGTAACAACAAGTTAGGATGTATGCACTTGGGAAGTCTAGAAAGGTGATAAGGATTCTAGAAATCCAAAAATGTTGTCAAAATATGCTAGGGAGGACAAAGATTCCCTTACTGTTGTCGTAGTCCCACTGTTATTTTTCGAGGCAGATGCAAAATCTTCGGATGTCAAAATAGAATCTCAAAGAATCTTTACAAAATACCACTTGGAGGACTAAGAAGCCCTTACTGCCGACTTAGTCCTAATCTAACTTTCTACAACTTCAAAATGTGATCCCGAGGTTCAATGGACCTGCACTTCCTTCTTCTCAGATCTCAAGTCCTAAAACCTCCAGATTTGGGTGTGGGTGACTTTTTGTGAAGATGACAACTTTGCAATGCAACTTTGTAGCTTTACAGCTTTGCATTTCAAATGATCTTAAAGTATTCAACCTAAATTTGCAAAAACAAACATACAAGAGAGGAAAAACTTGTTGATTATTAGTAAATGGGGGTTTTACTTGGTCAAACCCCTTGTTGGTAATTAAACCTTGGAATGAAATGAGATAATGGAGGGAAATAATGAATGAACAAAATGCTATGTTGCAACTCACCAAACCCTTGTTATGAAATCTGCAAACTTGTGTGAAGTGGCTAGCTTGAATGTAGATCTTGAATTGCTTGAATGCTTGACAAATCTTGACTTGAATTGCTTGCTTGAATCAAAACCCTATATCACAAATGTTAGCTCAAAAACACACATGATGCAAGAATGTCTTTAACATGATACTTGAATCTTGATGATGTCTCCAAATACTTGATGAATTGCTCTTGAATGCTCTTGTGAACTTGATTTTTTCTATAAAAAATGCTCTCACAAAATTCTTATATGAAAATGAGTGAAATAACCTTGTATTTATACTTATCCATGCTTAATATTCGAAAATTACACCACAACAAGCCAACATATGAATTCATTAATTAAAGGAGGCTAAATCTCGCCAAGATTTGAAATTAGATCTCAAAAATCACTTAAGGAGGACTAAGATGCCCTAGGTGGCGTCTTAGTCCTGAGGCTCAAAATTTGAGGCACAGATTCCAAAAAGGGGTTATTTTAAGGTGCTTTTGAAATCAAGGTCCCAATACCTTTAGGGGACAAAGACGCCCTAGGTGTCTTATTATTAGCAGTCTAAAAATCAAGGACACACAACTAGAATCATTAAATTATCATTTATCCTTTAATGTTTATCGAGATTAGGCATAAAAAGATATAATTTATTAGGCTTGTGGATGCAAAATAGGACCAATTAAGACATAAATAGGGAGAAATAAAGCAAGGTGGGCCCAAACAAGTGTGAAAATGCAAGGGTATGCATTTTATTACACTACATTTAACCCCCACTTTAGTGAGAGGATGAACTTGCTTCAAACTCACACTAAAGTAGCCAACCACATAATTAAGAGGGATTCAAATGTATTAATGCTAGTAAGATAGGATGCCAATAACCAAAAGGGTGGCCAAGCCCCCAAGATCAAGATCCTATGACATACCAACATAGGCACAAAGGAACATGCTTGCGGGTGATATATGAAGCCATAACCAGATCACCAACATACACCATCAAAGATAGAAAAGGGAAAAAGGGAAAAGAAAAATGCAACAGATCAAGCTTCGACTAGTTGTCCAACACGTTGTGGACTAGGTCTAGGTTGTTTGTCCAGAAAAAAAGGTTTACAAGTGGAACACATTGTCCACTATGCAAACAAAAATGCATTCTCACAAGGGATAATGAAGTTGTTTGTTCACTAGGTGAGCCACAAGAGATCCACATCAAATTCATACCCCCATGACTATGATAAGGACAAAAAGAAAATGCATACTCACAAGGGCTAGTGAAGCTAGTTGTTCACTAGGTGAGCTTCAAGGAACCATATCAAAACCATACCTCTATAACATTAATAAGGTACAAAAATGCAACATAGCAAGAAAGAGAGATGTTAAAAGGGATTTTTCTTAGTTTGTGCAAGGTTTCTTCTTAGGGAACACTATGCTTAATGTCTCTAAGAGATGACAAATCAAAGAAATATTACAATCTCAGAGGAAATTAAACCCAATGACACCACCAAGAAAAAAATGCATCATAGGAAGAAAGAAAATCGTACAATGAAACATGAGTGTTGATGTATTCTCCAAATTTAAAGAGGTTGCTAACACCATTACTGTGAGCAATTTCTTTAAAGTAGAAGAAGACATTGTCATGCCCAATTTTTGCACCAGAAAACCTGACTATTTTTTTTTTAACCATATATTAAGCTAATTAACGACTCCTAGTATTTGAGAGGTACACTAACCATGGTATACATTGAGTTAAAGAGAAGAAGTTACTATAATTAATCATACAAACAATTTTAACTTCAATTGAGCTGCCATTGATTAATTGACATGCAACTCACACAATAAGGTTAGCACCAAGTTAAAACAACAAGCGAAGATAACACTATCCTTTGACTTGCCCCTTAATATTACTATCATCCTCCTTATTGATATTATCGTCCATTATTCATTAGTGTCTAATGGTATTATTGCTAATGGATTTAAGATTAAACATCGATATCAATTTTACTATTAAGCAATAATACAACAGTAATAAAATTGATAATAATAATTTGACACTAGACATTAAATATTAAACACTATCTTTGTTAGAAAACATTAGATAGTAATATTGAGAATGTATAATAGACTTAGTTGCAAGGGTGAAATCAAAATGATAGTAATAATGTTTAAACTCCACTACTAATCATATTATTATATTAAATAAAGCAATAATAATACTTTCAACACCAATATTAATACTATTATCATTACTTTAATCACTCTGGATAATAATATTATCTTTAAATACTCAACCAATCTTTACTAAAATTATTTACTACCCTTTTAATCATTTCATGGAACATTAACTTTAACCAGTAGCCCCCAATACACTTTGTGATAATAACCCCAACATTTAACATTTAACCTCAAAGTTTGAATATGAAACTGTATAGGATATTTATAATTCACAAGTTAATTACTAAATCTCCATTACTCATTAATTTTATTTTTAATTATTATTAACTTAATTATTTAAAATTATATATCTACTTTATGAAATAATTTTAAAGGTTATAAAATTAAGAAAAGTATTGTGTGTGTGCGATGAAACATGCAAACCGCTTTATGTTAGCAAAATGAATGGGTTGGTAATGAAGATGTTATGAGGCTTAGGGGTATAATAAATGAAAACCAAGTTGTGTATATCCAACCCAAATAAGGTAGTACCATACTCATTAAAACAAATGAGCATAATTCTTAAATACAATGATAATGCAACTCCTCGAGCTATGTTTGTATTGGGCATGACACTTGGTATCAGAGCCCTAGGTTGCAACTCTAGGGAACTCTGGGAACAGTGTGGGCATTAAGTATTGTGTGTGTACGATGAAACATGTAAACCGTGTTATGTTAGAAAAATGAATGGGTTGGTAAAGAAGATGTTATGAGGCGTAGGGGTATAATAAACGAAAAATCAAGTTGTGTATATCCAACCCAAATAAGGTAGTACCATACTCATTAAAACAAATGACTATAATTCTTAAATACAATTATAATGCAACTCCTTGAGCTATGTTTGTATTGGGCATGACAGACATGAGAGCTTACTCGAAAATCCCTATGCCAAGTCATATGTTTCCAATAAGCTACATCATGAGAAGGGAAGAGGTTGCCCCCAAAATGTATAACTCAATACGTCACATGTGAGCCAACTTAAGGCATGTCATCCACATCCCAAGCTTGCTCTTATATATACATGAAAGGTGGTCAACTAGCAAAAAGATACAACGACAAGTGACATACGAGGACAAGGGTATATAACCCCTTGCCCCCACTTAGTGCAGGGAAAACATGAGCCAAATAAGATGAAAATAAGTATCAATTAGAGGAACTAGGGGCTTACACATAAGAGAGAGAACCACACTCCTTAGAGTGTTGAATTTAATCACTTAAAGCCTTACATTCATTAGTAGCATGATCATGAACTCTCTGATATGCACAAAATGAATTCTTGTAGAAAAATTTCTTTTGTGTTCTTGGAGGGAGGGATATCAAAAAATCTTGGAGGAGTCTCAACAAGATACCCTCTTGATCAATGGTAGATGATGTTCCTTTATTTTATGACAAAGATATCTCTTGCTTAGTACAAGGTGTCATACCTACACAAGACACTTTAGATTGTGAGATTTTGTTCTCTCCTTTACAGGAGGGTGTAAAATCTAATGAATTCAAACCATTAGTGTTTTTCATGATGACATTGATGTTAAGCAAGGATTTATTTGTTTCTTTCAAAGGATAACAATCAAGATCACTAGTGTCCATCAATTCAGGATGCACTATTGTTAAATTTGGCTTATAGGAATATTTTATAATAGTGTTGATATTGAGTGAAGGCTTGTTTATGTCTTTCGAAGGAAAATAAACAAAACCACTAGTTTTTTCTTGTGTGTGGGGCTCTATAGGGACACAAATACCTTGTTCATTTGTGCCAAATCCTTTTCACTATAGCCCAATTATTTCATAAGCTCATAACCTTTTCCATAGAGCTTCTTCATCTCTTTTAGATTCGATGGTGGCTCATAATTTTTTTGTATCAAAAATCAGTAGTGTAATTGTTGCATGTTGAAAAACTTTAAGAATGCAAACAATGTATATCCAAAAGTGAAAAGCACTTTTATCAAACTCATCAAAGTTTTATGAATGTAAATATTGTATATGCAAAAGTGAAAAGTACTTTTATCCATATTATGCAAAGTTTTAGAAATGTGAGCTTTTTTATATTTAATGATTCTTGTAATTGAAATGATTTCAAAATACAATTGAAATGAAAGAAATTGGAATAACAGTAATTTTGAAAACTGTAACAAAAGATTGAAAGCAACAAACAAAAGCACAAAAAAGAAGATTTAAACCTTGAAAACTGCAACTTCAAAATCAATAGGGACCAAGATGCCAACAAGGGCGTCTTGGTCATGCTAATGAAATTTTGAGGTCCTGAAAAGTGGAACAAAAAGAAATCAACCTAGACATGATTTTGAGGCAAAAAACCACAGAGGGACTAAGATACCAATAAGGGTGTTTTAGTCCAAGTAGAGGGTTTTTTCAAAAAAATAGCAAAATATGGATTGTTTATGGTGTTTCCAGGTTGCCTACCCAGGGACCTAATGTTTAGAAACAAAAAAGTGTGCAAATGAATGCAAGAAAAAATGACTAATGACAAGAAATTGAATGCAATAACAATGTTTCTAAATGCAATTAGGATAATTGACTATGCACTTTTTCAGATTTTCAATGAGATAAGTTGATGCAAGAAAGAAAAAATGCAACCTATATGCACTTTCACTAATGCAAATGTGAGAAACCCAAGATGCACTTTCACTAATGTAAGATGCAATGCAAGAAGGAATGCAACCTAGATCTAGGGTCTTAGTGAACTCCAAATCAGAAAATGAATGTCCCAAAATGTCAAGCTCACCAAAATGAACCATAGAAAATATGGATTGTAGGAAACATGACTAGCAATACAAGAAAGGAATCCCTAATCCTTAATTTTTCCTTTATAAGGGGAATGGTTCATTCAAGGAAACCTAAGATCCCAAATCAGATTGACTATCAACACAAAGGTGAGTAAATTTTCCACAAGGGGGACCTAGGAAGATTCCTTAGGCTTTGAAGGGTTCACCACCATGCAATAGCTTGGAAAAGACAACTTGATATTAAACTCACGAAACCTAGTAATGCAAGCCAAATAATGAGTGCAAATGACAAAATTAAGTAACAACAAGTTAGGGCGTATGTACCTGGGAAGTCTGGAAAGGTGATAAGGATTCTAGAAATGCAACAATGTTGTCAAAATATGTTAGGGAGGACAAAGACACCCTTACTATTGTCTTATTCTCTCTATTGTTTTTCAGGGCAGATGTGGAATCTTCGGATGTCAGAACATAATCTCGAAGAATCTCTGCAAAATAACACTTGGAGGACTTAGATGCCCTTACTACTGACTTAGTCTCGATATGAATTTATACAACTTCAAAATGTGATCCTGAGGTTCAATGTTTGCACTTCCTTCTTCTCAGATTTCGGGTCCTGAAACCTCTAGATCTGGCCTATAGGTGACTTTCTGTGAATATGACAACTTTGCAACTTTACAACTTTACAACTTTGTACTTCAAATAATATTCAATTCTTCAACCTAAATCTACAAACACAAACATACAAGAGAGGAAATACTTGTTGATTGTTAGTAAATGGGGGTTTTCCTTGGCCAAACCCCTTGTTGGTAATTAAACATTGGAATGAAATGAGATAATGGAGGGAAATGATGAATGAACAAAGTGCTATGTTGCAACTCACCAAACCCTTGTTATGAAATCTACAAACTTGTGTGAAGTGGCTACCTTGAATGTAGATCTTGAATTGCTTGAATACTTGATAAATCTCGACTTGAATTTCTTACTTGAATCAAAACCCTAGATCACAAATGTTAGCTCAAAAACACACACGATGCAAGGATATCTTTGACATGATAATTGAATCTTGATGATGGCTCCAAATGCTTGATGAATTGTTCTTGAATGCTCTTGTGAACTTGATTTTTCTATAAGGAATACTCTCACAAAAGTCTTATATGAACATGAGTGAAAGAACCTTGTATTTATACTTATCCATGCTTAATATTATGAAATTACACCATAACAAGCTGACATATGAATTCATTAATTAAAGGATGCTAAATACCGCCAAGATTTGAAATTAGATCTCAAAAATCACCTAAGGAGGACTAAGATGCCCTAGGTGGCATGTTAGTCTTGAGGCTCGAAACTCGAAGCACAAATTCCAAAAAGGGATCATTTTAAGGTGCTTTTGAAATAAGGGTCCCAAGACCTTTGGGGGAAAAAGACACCCTAGGTGTCTTATAAGTCCCAATTTAAAAATCAAGGACACACAACCAGAATCATTAAATTATCATTTATCCTTTGATGTTTGTCGGGATTAGGCATAACAAGATATAATTTATTAGGCTTGTGGATGCAAAATAGGACCAATTAAGACATAAATAGGGATAAATAAAGCAAGGCAGACCCAAACAAGTGTGAAAATGCAAGGGTATGCATTTTTCTACTCTACAATACACACACACACACACACACACACACACACACACACACACACACACATATATATATAGATAATGTTTAAATGGTTATATGATGCTTAAACAATATTGTGTTTATGTTTTAAATGTAATCAACTAACTACCTAAATATTTCTCTAAGTGAAATGTAGGAATGTTTGTGCCCTCTGGAGGGGGAGGGAGAGTATCACCTAGGAGAGGAGTTGGTATATGATTCATTTGGTATTGCTATTTGAGTGGACACACACTCACTCACTTAGGCTATTTAGAAACCTCATCAAGTTTGTTCAAGCGTCAATTTGATAAGTCTTAAACCTAATTTGATAGGTTAAGTATCATAAGAGAATGTAAAACTCCTATCATTTAAGATCTTATTGAATTGTCAAAATAAATTGATTTCAAATATCTTTTGTAAATAATAAATATAATGTATATAATATATATATGTGTGTGTGTATGTATGTATATATATGTATATATATGTATGTATATACAAATATATATAGATATGATATAATCATAATATTTATGTATATTCATATATATACAGATACATATATGTATATGATGCAAATAAATATATATGTATATAAATATATTATATTAAATGGTTGCATTTTGAATGCCATATTAATATGGCAGAATTACCACTCATAAGTCATGGAGTCTTAGCTGATTTATAAGTGTTTTGAATATATTTTTAAAGGTTATCATGGTGCCATAATATAGCACCAGATTGGACATAATTGAACAACTTGTTAAGCCACATAAGTGGTTTTGCAACCACACATTAAAGTTTAAATTTAAACCATAAAGTGGCGATGGGAATCAATCTGCACATGTTCCTATTCTAAAGGTATTCAAGGCTTGGGCGTTGAGTTTTTCAAGTGTTGTGAGTCATGGCATGGTTGTTATGAGTTGTGCCTTTCAAAGAGGCTCTTCCTGTAGGTTTCCAACTAAATTTAAAATGCATTGAATATCAGAATGTGGTCGTGCATTTTAGTTTTGGAAGGAGACTTAGTCAGTGCTTTTCATGGTAGTCTTAAGAGCTACACAGGTAATCATTTGAAATTATATTCCTTTTTCCATCACCATCTAAACAAACCGTGGTAGTAAAGGTAATTGGGATCGAGCCTCCAAAAAAGGAAAAAACTTTTTATTTTGAGAAAAATATTTTATGAGTAGTGGTAAACTGAATTAGGAAAAGGAATAAGTATCCTTTGTTGCTTATTCCTAAGGGCCGTGAGAATAGATTTGAGAAAAAGGTTATGAGCAAGTTTTAAGAAAGTATTTATTTTAAGAAGTTTTCATATCTGCAAAAATAGAGTGCCGTATTGGGTGAAAAATTTATCTTCTATAGCTCAGTTTCCATAGTAAATTGGTTTCTCATCAAACACAATTCACTGGTCTAAGGCTGGAGTTCCAATTGCTAAAGCTAGAGACTGTGTGTAGGGTTTGTAAAGGAAAACAAACCTGAGTCAGTATTGTTGGGTTAAAATCAAGAAATCTCAGTACATAAGCCAGGATAATCTTTTCCAGGCATGGATAATACTTTTCTTCCTCTCTTCTTTAATCTGATAAAAGTTCATCTATATTTTTGAATTTAATTATGCCAGTGTAAATATGTAAGTTTGTGGTTGTTTTGGATTCATATAAGGAAGAGTATAAATATACACATATATTCTAGATTATTTATGCTTATTCATAAGAGTATAAAAGATGGCATGAACTATAAATAACTAGATGGATAGGCTGAGTGCTCACACAAGTAATTGTATTTTTTAATCAAACTAGATATATGAGATTTTGAGTTAAATTATAAGAAATATCTTAAGGGAAAAGCTTAGACTCTTTAAGCTAAGTTTTACCAAACAAACTAGCTTCATATATGGAATTACTAAAGAATTGTTAAATACATGGAAATGGTATTTCTTCCATCTAATAAGACGACGTCTTTATATATATTATTATTATCACATTTTATATTATATTTTCAATGAAAATAATCTTTAAGAAATTTGAAGAAAGGTCTAAAATACAATAGAGAAGATGTAGTCTTTATTATTGTTCACACTTTATAAGTATTTCATGTTTGACTAGGAGTCATTATTATTATCTATTGATTTGAAATCAAATATCTTGAGTAGAGGACATTATATTCTCATCATAAACCAAAGACCATAATACTAGGAGAGTAGTTTACTCCTTTTGGCTATTTAAAGGACTCAAATAAGAGGCATTTGCCTAGACCCAGAATGTTGTGAGTACGTAACATGGGTATTTGAGTTAGAAGTGTTAAACTTAGTCAAATAAATGACTTTAGTAAAGTCATCGATTTTTGAAAGAGAATCTATTTGAGTAAGTTAACCTTTGGTTCAAACCAATAGTTGAGTTAACCATAGGTTAGTAAGATTTCCAAGTTGATTTAGAGGTGGGTGAACTCACGACACCACTTCCTAAGAAAATGGATGAATATATTCATCCACTTTGGCCAAAGTAAGTGCAAAAGTCTCTACTTGCACTTGTCAGTTCACCATGCTCCAGGTTTGCATAACTAGTTAGTAGTGTCATACTTAGAGAATGTCTATAGTTGTATGATTGTACTTGTTATGTAGGACAAAACACTAGATGCTTAGATGGAAATACTAGAGGTTCCTATACTATACTCTTTTTTGAAGGGTAGGGCTACTTCTGGTTAGAAGGTGTGCAGGGGACTATCGATCTGTGGTTGGAGGTAAAGTGATGCTCTCCCTCTTGCAGACGACATGTTGAGGCTTATGAAATAGAAGAGTAATCCAGGTAAGGATATCCTAACCTTGTTCTCATTTAAAAATTATGAAAGTATTTTGTTTATAAATCTTATATGCAAACTATATTTGAAAAGATGTGTTTCATTTACATGATGTTTAGTTATGTTATTTCAATTATGAAATATATGATTTTCGTTATGCATAATACAAAATGTGATATTAGAAAAGAAAAAAATTACCTTTATGTTTTGAAGGAATTGAATTATTTACTTCATGTATTAAAACCTAGGTGAAAACAAAAAGAGTATGGCTAGAGATGTTACGAGACCTATCAAGATAGTGTTTAGAACATCATTCAAGAGTTTGTCAACCTAATAAGTGAAGGGTTCTCCTAGGATAAACCCTTTGCCAAATTGAATTAATGGTGATGAGAAATATTTAGGAAAGTATTCATAAACATGAAAGTGGCCTATCTAAAGAAATCCTAAATGTTATCAAAGTCATATGTTGATTTTTTCCATGAGAGTGTGTTGTGTTGACATTATGTTGTCATTTGTTTCAATTATCGAAGTATAGATTGATTTCTAAAATATTGAGGGTAACCTCTTTAGTACTCAAGAAGACCACAACCATAAGGGTCATTTGTTAGCCAAGGAGGACATTTTTAAGGGCATTTCTAAGATGGTAGAAGTGTGTTGGAGAAGCAGCGGTAAAAATTCAAGTAAAGATTCATTAAACCATACTTTATAAATTATTTCAATGGAAAGTAGAAGATCTATGAATGCAAGCACACCTAGAACTATTCCAATCCATTGTTTTTGTGAGGATAATGAAATACTGGTTGATGAGAAGGGTAATTTCAAATTTCCTAAAGTTATTTCATGTTTGCATTGAGAAAAATGTATTAAAACACAAATGTTAACTATGTTGTTAGGTAGTCAGAGTTGAATCTACAAGTTATTATTTAAGGCCTAGACATCAAACTTGTCTATTTACCTTTTATTATTTCCAAAGATGTATAAAGATGGTGTAATAAGGGATATTTTTATGTACATTTTTCTTATGTAGATATTTGTATACATCCTTAGTTTAACTATGATATATGTGCTATATATTTTGCTACTCTAATAGATACAAGATGCAGAGTATGGGATCACATTGTAGTCTAATTTATGGGAAAATTGTTGAAAATGAAGGTAAAACTGTAGTAATAATGTAGCTTAAAATTTGTAAATCCTGTGTAGTTGTAGATTCAATTTTAGTATTCTTGTCACAATCTCTTGTGTATGATTAATCTTGAATTTGATCAATTTTAATGTTGTAGAAAGTAGACAGAATATTGATAGAAGAAATATAAGACAAAATAGAAAGGACACAACATGTACGTGGAGAAACCATTTCGGGAAAAAACTCCACCAAAATTGTTCTTGCTTGTATTATTTAACCTTTGAATGAGCTACAATAATACTAATTCAATTCTCCTTGATATGCTTCCTTGTTCTTCAACAAATCTTCTTCACAACCTGTAATATTTTCTCACAAAACTCTCTCATACACTTGCTGTAATAATAGACAATTATCTTGTGTACAAACTCATAAGAGTTATCAAATATATAATCACAAAGCCTCTTGAGAAAATCCATGCCTAGGGTTTCCAAGTTGAGTTCTCATATGCATGCACAAGTCAAACATGATTCTCCCTCAAAGTTGGCACCCAACACTAAAGTGTTAACCTCATAGTTGTCAAAAATATCTTATGCAAGCTCATCCTCAAAGTAGGCACCCAAAATGGGTCCCACTTAATTGAGCATTATAAATATATTTTCCATGCAATAGTTGTAACTCAAAGATGCCAACTTGGGCGCCCAAGGTGGGCCCAAGTTAATCTTGTTTAACTGAAACATATATGTCACTGATTCATGCAAAAAAATGTGCATGCATGATCCTCCATCTGTTAATTGAATGTATCAACCTGTTATCTGTCCATGCAACTCAAGTCAACTGACATGCAACTCAAGTTAACTAACATGCAACTCAAAGTAACTGCATGCAATTCAAGTTAACTAGCAAGCAACTCAAATTAACTAACATGCAACTGAAGATAATTGAAACATAACCGAACTGAACTAAACTGAACTGAACTTCAATCCCTATCTTATATGAACTCAACATGCATAAATCAAAATCCCTATTTTTTAGGAACCTAAGATGCATTTATGAAGTGTACTCAATTCACCAACCAGTTAACTAAACCAAGATGTGTCCCATCTCCCATGTAGGTGCCCATTTGCTCCTATTTTGTAGGAGCTCTCACAAGGTGTCCCCACATGCTCCTATCATTTAGAAATAACTACAAATGTCACATTAAATGTTTATTTCATTCCAAATTAATCTCTTCCTAATCCTAGTGTTGTGTAACACATTCCAAGGACTTGGGAGATACATGAAATATGATTAGAATGCAATTAAATGGCATCCTATTCCCAACAAAAACTTGATAAAAGGATGGCCAATGTTATGTATGAAAATATTTCACTCTCTTTAGAGATGATAATATTAGTTCTATATTTTGTCTATTACTACAAATTCAAGGAGTTGATTTCCAACTAGGACCAATATATTACATAATAGGTCGTTGATGTATTTACAGATTGTTGAATATTATTTTCCCACCAAATTTTCCAATAGAAGTATCTTAGCATATAATAAATCCTTTCTTAATGGATTATGGTCATTATCCTCTCAATTCTTAAAGGCTACACTATCATATCTAAGCAATAATCCTTAATTAATGGATACATTGGTAAGGCAAGTCAATCTCAAACAAGCTTTGACCCATAAAGAAGAAGATGATTAAGAGTGATCTATATTCCTTCCTATGAATATAGATAGGTGCTACATATTTGAATTCAAGGTAAATAATTTCTATGAATTCCCACCTACTAAGCTTAAATATTCAAATTCCCAAAGAAATCTCATTTTTACATAAAAAATATGCACTTTGATTTTTTTCCATGGTTATAAATTTTCTTATTGAATAAACCTAAAAATTATTTCAAAATTTCTAAGAGTGATCCAAATTCATTACCAATTTCCCATTATATAAGTTTGCAACAAGATATTTGATTGTAGGTGGTTGATTTCTAGGGATTTCAATAGGGTGAGTCATTTCCATTTAAGTTTTTTATTTTAAATGAGTTGATTTATTTAATTTTTATTTTGTATCCTCATCATACCTATCCCTCACACCCTTTAAATCCATACTTATCAATTTCTACTACCTTTTTAATCTATTTTTCCATATCCTTCTCTCCCCATTTCTATTGTTGAATCCTCATCCTGAGTTTTCCATTTCCATTTTACTTGTCAAATCCATCATCAAATCATTGTCATGAATCAAATTTTTAGACTACATCCCCTCATCTTTCATTATACTTAAGCCATCATGGAGTCATTTTACCATTTTTTTATGTTTCTCATCAACTTTTTATTATTGCAAGCCTTTATTTGACACCCTTTGGAGATGCGATCTATTATCATATCAAAAAACAATTACAATATTTAATAATTATGATTCTACTTTGATATATCTATCCTATTTTATTCTCTATAACCATTTTTAGATTGAGACAACACCTTATTTCTTAAATGATTCTCCTACCCCACTTGTCTTGTTGAGTTTTCATGTACCTTTTACCATCATCCTATAGGTTTTAATGGTTATGATTTGATTAATATTAATGTATTTTATTTATTAGTATTTCAATTTGGAATAATCTTTTAAGTTCCATAGGGGCACTGACTAAATCAAACTCCCCCTTAACCTTTGTTTTTGTAGGGTTCCCCTTATGAAATTCTACTTGCATGTTAGTCTCATTAGATTTTGTAGAGTTCAAAAAAAAAGTCTTAAAATTAAATCACCTCTTAAATTAGTTGAAAATCCTTAAAAATAGTTGCATAAGTCTATTTGAAATATTTAAGGCCATCCTAAGAGGTTATGACCATGTTGTTGGCTATTAAGATAGGTCAAGTCTACCATACAAATCTATTTATTGTTTTTTATAGTTTATTTTGATGATTTTATAATTATGTTTGTTGTCAAAGATCTATATCAATCCTAGGGATCCATAAATACTTATAAAATAAAGTTTTATGAGGTGAAACCATTCCAAAATATTTTATCTCTCTTCCCAATGAATTAGAACCACTAGTTTTTAGTCTATTTTGATGCTTCTTTTATATATTGATACTTGAAATAACCTGGTATTTTTTCTCAATATGTTACCACTAATATTGACCAATTTCAAACTTCATCATTCCATTTACCATTTGAAACATCTCTAGTTCTCCTACTTGAATTCACTTTACCGTCCATGTTTTTTAGGACCTCTTAAGTTCTATAAATTTCATGCCTTCTATTGGTCATTGATAGGAAAAAACTTCTAAGGAGTTAGCACACTCTATCAAGAAGCTCCCTAAAAATATTCAAGTTTGTACCCACTCCATGGTCAAGGCCACCCTAGACAATGTTGTCGCGGTGATTGTTAAGACTAGTCAACATAATAAGGTAGATCATTTTGCATAGGTTCACCTTGTCCTTTTGGTTTAGTGACTCTAAAATTTAATATATTTCATCAAGAATTGATTCTAAGAGACTTTCATTTTTACCACTTCATGTCCAAGGTGTATTATCCCACTTATTCATTTTTATTTATTTTCGATACATAACCAAATTTGTTGATTGCTAATTTCTAAGGCTTACATATTCCAAGTGAATAATTTTTCTAATTTTTAGTCTAGTCTAGAGTCATAAATATCATGGCTATGGATTATGGTTAGGCTAGTTGTATGTAGCCTCAAGTAACTTTAATTCATGCTTAGTTTTCACATATAGCCACACCTCAAAAATAACACATGCAAATCCCATTTTCAAAAAGTTTCATTATTAAGGTTCTTTTAGAATCATAGTTCCTATTAGAATTGTGAAAGCACACACAATATAGGATCACACAAAACATAATAACACCTTCCATGCATGAGAGTTGCAAATAATGATTTACTATTTCCTCAAAAAGAAAAACTTGTAAGAGATTGAAGAGCTTTCATTGAACTAAATAATACAATGAAGGAGAGTGCTTATAAGAGAAAATCCTAAATGAGAAAGGGATTAGATCAATGAAAAGTATCATCATTCTATGTAATGAGATGGAATGAACTAATAATAGCTCAAGAAAAAAGAACTAATAAGTTTAGCTTAAGTGCATAAAGTGAATTAGACTAATAATTAAATTAAATATTAATTACTTATTAGCTAATGAATGATTGCTCTAACACCCCCCTTAAGTGTAACTTAGGGATTAGCTAAAAATCCTAAAAAATTAATTCATAAAAAGAAAAGAATGCATGAATGGGTCTCGACAAACAAGGCCTGATCAAGTACCCATGTACAAACAATCTAATTTCTCATAAGTCAAGAAAAAGGAGAAAACCTTATGGGAAAAATTCCTCCAAAAGAGATAAAGGCAAATGAAGGAATAAGAATCCTTCAAAGCAATGTATCAAAAATAATAGGAACATGAAGAACATTGCTAAAGCATGAAAAATCTATAGACAACTATCACAAGATTACTACTATAGTGATGAAATGAAGAACCTCCTCTAAAATAGATAATGATCAGGATCAAGAAGACAATAATCTGTATGAGTTCCCCTAGTGATACTACTCAAACAATGATCAAATGGAAAACAAGGGCAAACATCTAATAGTTGAAGATACAAATGATACATGAATATGCATGAGTGACCCCAAACAACAGTACTCAACCATGAAAGATGCAAGTCGAAAATACATGTACCAATAGTTTGAAGATAATTGATAAAGTAAAAATAGAAGGTTACATCCATAAAATAGGAATGCAAGAGTTTCCATATGGAAATTTATCCATGTCATTAAGATACATGGGTAACAAACTATTGCATCTGCCTAGTACATAGGAACAAAAAATAGATACATAGATCACTCCAAAATGAAACTAAGGAAGCATTAGCACCAATAGTATAAATATCCCATAATGTGGACAAGGGAGAGCCATGCCAATTCCATTGAAACTATGTGTCACCAAAAAGTGCATGAAGGAGAATAAAGGACATCTGAATGTGCACATGAAAGTGCCTACAATTGAAAAAGGGTGTACAAACAAGGCACACTCGCATGAGGCAAGAATCACTAGGATTCGATGATGTCATGGAATTGACACCTTGAAAAAGGTGTGATGGAAAAACAAAGACACTACACAACCCCCTATGGTACTTTATAAAATAGTGTGAGTACAAAAGGCACAACAGGATGTATGAAATCCCCCCAAAAATACACCAAAATGGCTCTTTGACTCAATGCATCTAAAAAAGAGAAAGTCCTTATAAAAGATGTTTGTAATACCTAAATAGGATACAATGATGGAAAGACATGTAGAACAACCAAAAACAAGTCATCCCACACAAACATCAGGAGTTCAAATGCCCAAGTAATTTACCAAAATATGAAAACACAAAAAATGTACTTGGTGAAAAATATAGAAAAAGTAAATGGATAGCTATGAAGAGTATTTATAGACCTTTCCAACACCGCAAGAATCACGAAAAATAGAAAAACTAGTCAAAATTTATGAGCTTGGGAGTGAAAAAAACATCTACCTTTGACATGCTTTAGAATGCACCACCAAAAAAATCAAAGAACAATACCTACACCATTGGATAGTGCTTGAAACCATATTTATGATGATATCTCATTTGCCTAATTTTGATACTTGAGTGAAAAGTTATGGAAATTTTCCCAATCTTAATAAGTTGCCAAAAAGGGAAAAAAAATAGGCCCCTAGCCTAGGTGTTGATCGCCCATGCAACCAGGGGTGGGTTGAAACTACACTAAGCACTAGCAATTATCACGTGGTTTCCTGGCGGCTAGGTAGCTACTAGCGACTAGTGGTTAAGTCATGGTCACTACTGGTCAACTGACTATGACAACCTAGCCACAATAGCTACTATAGCCACTAGGCTAGTGCTAGCAATTAGCAATATGCATTCAATGCTTAGCGCTTAGCACATAAATGCTAAAAAAATTACTATTTTTTTGAAAAAAATCATATGGTATGATGCTTGGGGGTTGTATGACCTCCTAAATATAAAATATTTTCCTCAAAAGCTCCCATTATCGAATATAGGAAAATTTATAGTCAAAATTTGTGTATTCAACCTCTTAAATGTAATTGTGAGCTTTGCTTTTCTCTATTACAAACCAAAAAATATTTCAAGTCCAAAACCTATAAAAACTATGAATATTTTGGATTTGATGCCCCTATAACCCTAGTTGAAGAAATCCCTCAAAATTTGAGAAGGGGTTTGTTGAATGCATGCTCTAATACCATCTTAGAATTGTGAAAACATAGACAAGTTAGGATCAAACAAAAAATGAGAACACTTTCCATACATGAGAGTTGTGAACAATGATTTACTATTTCCTCAAAAAGAAAAACTTATAAGAGATTGAAGAGATTTCATTGAACTAAATAATACAATGAAGGAGACTTCTTATAAGAGAAATTCCTAAATGAGAAAGGGATTAGATTAATGAAAAGTGTCATCATCCTATGTGATGATACATAATGATCTAATAATAGCTCAAGAAAAAATGGTTAGAGTAATAGTTAAATCACCTAACTAATTAATTCATATTGATTATTTAATTAGGCCCCCTTTGCTTTACTCACTTAAACTTAGGATTTTATTTTTTTGCATTATTAAATTAGCTTATGTTATCTCACTGCATAGGATTGTGATACTTGTCACAAGTCGATTTAATCCCCTCCTAGGGTTTCACTTCTAGGGCTTGTATCTTCTTTCCATAAGGATTGGTTCATTATTGTAATTAATCATTTAGGTTATTTTTGCATCAATTCATTATCTGGTTGTTGAGCATTATCGTGCCTTTGATCTCCTCTTTTGTGATAGGATATTTTATTGTAAGTGATTTTTGGGTTCTCTATAGTTGATTTTGCAACTTCAACATGGTATCAAAGCTTCAAGTCTATAGCTTCCTATTCAAATTTTGAGAGATATAGCCTTGAGAAAAAATTTAGGTGTGTCTTGGAGAAAAATAGACCTCACCATTGCGTTCACAGCGACCAAAAACCCACAAATCAACTGTCATTTTACAAAAAATGAAGAAGTTGAAATTTAGGGGAAATTTTTGGAGGACATATATTTTGAGAAAAACTCTATACAACGGTACGAATCCATATAGTCGTATGCATCCATACGTTGTACTTGTACAAATTCCATTAATGTTTGCACAAGCATGAAATAATTCATAGGGTTTCAAAAAAAATTAGAAAAAACTAAAATGGTAGTGATTTTTTAAAAACGATTAGTTTTTTAAAAAACTAGTGGCCCCTTTTAATTTGAGAATAGAATATTCTTGCTTGGTGTTGTCGAAATCCTTCGTTGTTTCTGATTTGTTTCGTTGTGACACTCCATTGAGCCACTCAGTCATGTTACCCCATGCTTCAACCCTCGAGGACCTCTTCACCTAGGCCCATAGTCATATTGATGACCTAGGTCTCTGCCATTAGCCCATGTGCCCAACAAATGGACCTGTATGCGAGAAGAGGCTGGATTTTTAAGCCCCCTACTTGGTTTTCTAAGGTATATTGAGAAAATTTTAGTAAATCAGGTATAAATCAGGTGTATGATCACTATTTAAAAAAAAATTATATCATCAAAAAGTTGGTTTCGAGCTCAATCCAGTGGTTGAGGAATTTTTTGCAGATTTTATCTTAGAAATGTTTATAGTCAATTGAAGTCAAATATTCTTTTCTACACTTCTAGGAGCATAAATCGAGCATACATACTCTATTTTCTATGAATGAATAATGTTCGTGAATTTTTATGTAGTTATTAATTCATGCTATAACATTGAGATAGTGAATCATGTATGCTTCTAGCATTGGTATTTCTCTTCGAGATAGTTGATTTGTATGAAATTTTAGTAATCTCTCTCTATAATGCTTCTAGGATAGATCAAGGAGCAAGAGGGGGATGAGAGATCACATAAGAGGAAGAGATTGAAGCATCTTGTCAGGAAGTCATGCTGACTGGAGAAATGATCAAGCATGGAGTCATAGCTTGCAGCCATGGGACTGAGTTGGTGGTTGAAGACATCTCTTGAAGATGAAGAATCTATTCAGGTTGTCTTTGTGATTAGTTCTTCAAAGAGGAGGAATTAACATTCAGAGGAATTTTTGTGACTCGCTGAGAAGAAGTGAAGGTTGCACTGCTGCAAGGTCAGGTGCTAAATCCTTGAAAGACCTCTTCAACATTTGAGATCAGAATTGCTCAAGATAGTCAATCTAGATTTAACATTGGTAGCTCCGCAAACCTATTTAGAATAGAGTGATCTAGGATGAGGTCGAAGAGGATAGCCCTGAATCTCTATGGAGGTGCATGTTGGAAACCATTTCTCTAAAGCAAGAATTGTGAACAATCTTGGACAAGGAGGTTAGAAGGTTGATGCAAGTACTTCGAAATTCAGAGGGGGTCTACTGAACTAGAAGAGGATGATGATCTAGTTGAGCCTTTTAGAACTCACTGATGGGCCTACTAACATTGTTATTGGTCGAAAGAGACCTCTATGGGATAGGAAAACAATGCAGGAGGTAGAAAAGTTTGCAGTCCCTAGAGGAACATTTAGAGAAAGCATAAGACCTTAGAAGTTCTCAAGCTATGTTGCATTGATGAGTCAAATGATTGAATCTGAGCCCTCCAGTGTTGCAGAAGCTTCAAGTTAGCAAGTATGGAGAGATGCTATGGTTGAAGAATATCAATCTATCATCAAGAATGATGTTTGGGACATTGTACCTAGACCAAAAGGAATTTTTTTTGTATCTTCTAAGTAGCTTTTCAAGATCAAGCATGCAGCTAATGGAAGCATTGAGAAGTACAAAGCTAGATTTGTGGCTAGAGGATTCTCTTAGAAAGAGGAAATATACTATGAGGAAACCTTTGCTCCAGTTGCTCGTTATACTTCCATCAGGACAATCATTGCCATTCCAATAGATAAAGGATGGAAGTTATACCAGATGGACGTGAAGATAACATTTCTAAATGGTGTAATTGAAGAAGAAGTATGCATTGAGCAACTTGATGGCTTTGAATTTCATGGGAAGGAGTCTCATGTTTGCAGATTGAAGAAGGCTTTGTATGGCCTTAAGCAAGCTCCTCATGCTTGGTATGAGAGGATTGATCGATACCTAATGAGCTTGGGCTTCTCCAAGAATGATGTTGATTCAAACTTGTACTTCAAGGTAGTTAATGGTGAGGCATTAATCTTGGTTCCTTATGTTTATGATCTATTTCTTACTGGAGAAGAACATCTCATTATCAAATGTTAGAAGGAGTTAGCTTCTAAATTTGAGATGAAGAATCTTAGATACATGCATTACTTCCTTGGTTTAGAAGTATGGCAAGGCCCTAATGAGATCATTCTGAGTCAAGGGAAGTATACGATAGACATCTTGAAGAGATTTGGTATGATGGATTGCAAATCCATGTCTACACCTATAGAAACCAATTTTTAGAAAAGAGGTTGCAACTAGTTTAGATCTAGTGGATCCTACTATGTACAGGAAGTTGATTGGATCATTGATGTATCTAGTCAATACTAGACCAAATATTTTCTATGCAGTGAATGCACTTAGTCAATTCATGTGTGAACCAAGGAAAATACACCTAGTTGCAGCAAAGCATATCCTAATATACTTGTGTGGCACAGTTGGGTATGGCTTGAGATATTTTTCTGGCGTGGACTTGAAGTTGCGTGGTTATACTGATTTTGATTGGGTAGGGTGTGTTGTTGATAGGAAGAGCACCTCTGGATGTTGTTTTAGTTTGGGGTCTACGATAATCTCCTGGTGTAGTAGGAAGCAGTCTTCAATGGCACTGACCATCGCAAAGGTCGAGTACATTACAACGTGTGTGGTAGCTCGAGAAGCAGTGTGGCTTTGGAAGCTCCTTGCAAGATTGTTTGGACAATCATTGGAGCCAACTGCCATTCATTGTGATAATCAAAGTTGTGTGAAGATTTCTATCAATCTAGTGTTTCATGACAGAACCAAACATGTTGAGATCAAATACCACTATATCAGAGATATGGTATTGAGGAAAGCAATCTAGTTGAAGTATATTAGCACTGATGAGAAGATGACAAACATTCTCACCAAGCCTCTCTCTAGAGTAAAGTTTTTGTACTTTCGAGACAAGCTTGGTATTGTGGAGAATGAAGCCCTAGTTGAGAGGGAGACTCATCTTCAGTGATCTTCTATGACTTTCTCTAATGCATTTTTCTTTGTGAGATATATTTTAGGTGAAAGCCCTTATTTACACCCTATAGGAGTAGCCATGGTGGATGTCACAATGAGTGACTCCATGACAACATCACATGAGAGATTCCATGATGATTTTCCTATACTTGTGTTTATTCACCCTCTGGGAGTATCCATGGTGAACTTCATGTTGAGATGAAGACATCACATTGAGTGATTCTGTGATGGGCACTTGTGCACATATGCTTTAAACCATACATGGGAGTAGCCATGATGGTTGATATCATGATTGAGTGAATCCGTGATGAGCCCACTCCACATATGGGTGTAGCCATAGTGGGTGTCATGTTGAGAGATTCCATGACAGTGTGTATCAAAAGTATTCCTCCCTAGCTAAGAGGGAGTGTTGATGTTGTAGCTTCGGGCTACATACTTCCTCCTTGCTTGTTGAACAATAAATTTCATATAGTCTAACAACTATTTATTTATTGAATCTATTAAAGTGAAGAGGTTCTTCACTTGGCATAATATTTATTATGTATTTGGGCCAACATCTTTATGATGGACAACATATTTAATTATTGTAAACTCCTAATGAGGCCAACCTCATGAAGATTCGCTTTGTTTTGTATAAATACAAGGTGTTGATCTCTCATTTGATCATCAAGTTCATTCATCATATTCACACTCCTAAAAAAAGTTCGTAGTTGAGCAGTAGATCATCATCTTGAGCAGCAGATCATCATATTGATGGAGCAGATCGATCTCAAGGAGAAACTTATTCATTTTTGTATCTATGCATCTAGGAGAGGTGCTATTATTCATTGTATCAAATTCGGCCTTGTGTTGGGCTTGAGTTGTAAGAAGATTTCTGCTCTTATTACTCAAATATATAAGTGATATATTTGCTGGGTTTTTCCCCTCAAGTTGGAGGGTTTTCCTAGGGCATCTTATGGTTTTGATTGTCTTATGTGTTGCATTTTTTGATCCTACAACTAACAGGGGGGTATTTTTCTTTCCTTTTATATCTACAAACATCAAAAAACAACAAAACCTTACCATTTTTTTTTGAAAACCTTAAACACTATAGTAGACACCTCTTTAGTTGAACGTCTTATGCCACACAACTATCACATCTAGAAAGCTCATATGACTAGATTGATCATGTACAAGGGTTTATGGTTCACTTTGGATCAAGCACAACCAACATTGACTCATCAGTTTGAGATTCTATAGCATAGGAACAAGATGGATGAGGTCATGGGACGGATTTCATTACATGTTTTAGACAATCTCCTATTTCATCTTGAGTCTTGCACTACTCCTAAGGCTATGTGGATGAAGTTTAATGTTGTTTTTGGAACCATCAATGAGTTTTGAGCACTTCATATTGAGGAAAATTTGACTTCTTTGGTACCTGATTCCTTCTCCTTCATTGAGGATTTTCTGGTGAAATTTAAGTCCCTTAGATCACTTTTATAGGGTTGTAGGAAGAATAAAATTGATATAGGGTGCATTTACCTGATATTGTTTATGCTTTGAGGCCCCTTTCAGGTCTTCTCTTCCACATTTTACTCTACCATGGATGTGTTGGGTAATTATTTTATCATACCTACCTTTGAGGTTTTCTACGAGCATTTGACATAGGAATAATCAAAGTTGGTTTAGTTGGATTCTCTTTCAAGTTCTAAAAACCATACCTTGGTAGCTCAACCATCTAAGGGGAGACAAAAGAAGAAACAAAAGCCTAAGATAAATTCATCACGTAGTGAGAATCCCTCCAAGCCACCTCCAAATTCAAAACAAAAACCACATTCTAATCCCAAGCATGATAAGTCTTCTAATTCTGGCGAGTCTTCCTCGAAGATAAAGAAGAAATCAGGTGAACCTTGTAGTTTTTATGGAAAGGAATGATATCCACTTACCAAATGTTGGAAGACATGAGAGGCTTTAGAGGAATCTATGCAGCAACATAAAATTTCCACACCTTAGTGTTCTTCCATACATACAGGGAAATGTCATGCTCTTTCTACATGGTCCTTACCTTCAACATCTACATGTATACTTGATTTTGGTTCTTCTCACCACATGAAACATACCCAATATTGTTTTTGCACCACTCTTTCACATTGTGGCACTTCACAGATTGAAGTTGGTGACTCCACTCAACTTTCAATTTTGGGTTCAAGTTCTATTCAACTAGAAGGTGGTTGTCTTCAGAATGTACTTGTTGCTCTTGAAATTTCAACCAAACTTCTCCCAATTTATCAAATTTTTCATTATGGCACTAGTAGGATAGTTGAGTTCTCACTACATGAAGTGGTTATTCGAGACCTCCATGATCCTAATACTATTATGGTTACTAGGAGTGTTGATTGTGAATCTCGGCTATATAGATTTGATGGATTTAAGAGCTTAGTTAGTTTTGAATCATCTCTCATAGCACATGCAGATTAAATGAGTAAGATTTGGCATGAGCATTTTGGTCATGTCAATTACATTAATCTACAATAGATGAGTATATAGGAATTGGTGTCTGGGCTCCCTAATATTTCTTGTACTAATGGTTTTTGTTGAGGATGCTTTCTTGAAAAACATCACTAAGATTATTTTCCTATAGGTAGAGCTACACATGCTAAGGAACCCTTAGAGTTCATACATAGTGACCTCATGTCATTTTTGACTCCTTCATTTTCATTGGCCAAATATATGGTCATATTTATCAATGGATTCTCTAGGTGTACATGGGTGTACTTATTCCAAGAGTGATGTATTTGATTCTTTCAAGATCTTTAAGGAATTTGTGGAGAAGAAATTTGGTCTTTATATCTGGTGGATATGCACAAATAATGGGGATAGTATGTCAATAAAGAATTTAGGGACTTTTTCACTGAGCATGATTTGCAACATCAACTTACAGTTCCCTACACCCCTCAACAGAATGGTGTTGTTGAGGAAAGAATAAAACTTTTGGAGAGATGGCCTATTGTATGGTTTTGTCTTGAGATATGGATTCTTCATTTTGGGATGAGGTAGTGAATTATGTCGATTACATTAAGAATCAGATGCCTCATAATGCATTATGACATATGAATCTTGAGGAGGCTTGCACCCTTGCTAAGCCCTATGTATCTTCATTCAATTTTTTTGGTAGTGAGGCTTAGGAATACATTTTAGATGCTCAATAGAAAGCCACGGAGAGGAAAATATACCATTCATATTTGTTGGCTAATATGAGGATCTTAATGTGTATAGGTTATTTGATCCTGATTATAGAGATGTCTTCTTTCAATGAGATGTCCAGTTTGATGAGAACTTCCCCAGATGGATTCTTTATCACCAGATTCCCCTCACTGCCCACTCCTCCCACTTCATCTCTTGAGGTTTCCTTCTCTTGAGGATGATGATGATGATGATCCACCTTCACCACCACCTCCAGGTATTTAGGATTTACCCAAGTATGCTCACAATAATCTTGATGCAACTAGATCTTTGGTAGGTTATCCTTCAAATTCCCATCGTACTTGTTCATAGACATCAGGTGCTAGTCTTTTGAGTCATGCCATTTTAGATGATATTCAAAAATTTTAGATGTGACAAATACTATTGAGTGAGATAGGACCATGGAGGAGGTGTATTCTTCACTTAGAATGAAGAATAAATACTTGCCCAGGATCTAGTTCCTCTTCCTAAGGGAAGAAAGTTGGTTCGATGTGAGTGGGTGTATCATACCAAATATGTTATAGATGGTTCCATTGATAAGTATAAGGATTTTCTTGTTACAAAGGGGTTTTATTAGGTTGAGGGAATTGACTATTTTGAGACCTTTTCTCTTGTTGCCAAGATGAATTATATCTGCCTGGTACTTTCTCTTGCATCTTCATAGGGATGAACAATATGTAGATGGATGTGAAGAGTGCCTTTCTACATGGTGATATTCATGAGGAGATATATATGGAGCAATGTCAAGGGTTTTTGTAGGAATCTTCAGTTTTTTGTAGATTTTTTTGTTCATTATATGGTCTCAAACAAGCCCCTCAAGTTTGGTATGAGAAGATGAACTATTTTCTACTTTCTTCTAGCTTCACTCAATTTCATTATGATCCCACAATGTACATTTAAAGATAGGAGGGTGATCTTTTTATTCTAGTGCTATATGTAGATGATTTGATTCTTACAAGTAGATCATCCTCCATGATTCAAAGTGTTTAATGGGAATTGATGGAGCAGTTTGAGATGACAGATCTGAGCCTTTTGCACTACTTTCTTGGTTTATAGGTTATTCAGTCTTCAGAGGGGATTTCCATATTTCAACAAAAGTATGCTCTTGATATTCTTCAAATATTTGGTATGCTTGATGCAAGCCTATCCCCACACCATTTTAGTTAAGTGTTGTATTGTATTCCACTTGTACTACTCCTTTAATAGATTCTACATTATGCATGCATTTGGTTGGTAGTTTGATATACCTGACACATTCATGTCCTAGTCTTTATTTTGTGGTTGGTCTTTCTCTAAGTTCTCACATGATCCACATGAGACCCATTGGAAAGCTTCCAAATGTATTTTGAGGTATATTCATGGCACATATCATTATGGAATTCACTATATATCAGGAGCTTCTCAGATTATTGACTTCACTAACTCAGATTGGGTTGGTAATGTCAATGATAGGAAGTCTAATTTTGGATTTATTCTTTGCCGTGGTTCTAGTCCCATTGCATTATCTTGCAAGAAGAAATCTTCTATTTCTTTATCATCTAATGAGGTTGAGTACCAAGTAGCAATTATCCAACCATGAGTTTCTATGGCTTCGTTAGTTGATGACTGAGTTTATTTTTCCTCTGATAGTCCCACTATTCTTTGGTGTGACCATCAGAGTGCCATTCACATTTCTCACAACCCAATGGAGCATCAAAGGATAAAACACATTGAGATCCACATGCACTTAATTTAACAAATGATTTAGGATGATTTCCTCATCTTGGAGTACATTCCTACAAAGGATTAGGTTGTAGACATCTTCACACAACCTTTAGCATCGCCTCATTATCTTTAATTTTGATCGATGCTTGGGGTGAAGCAAGTTGCCCTTGGGGGGTCTTCATGAGGCCTTCCTTCATTCATGTTTTTTCATGCATGTTTTCATCTCTTTTTGGGAGAGGAGTTTTTCCCATGAGTTTTTCTCCTTTTCTCCACTTTTGAGAGATCTTTAAGTGTACATGGGTGCCTCATCAGGCCTAGTTGTCGGGACCCATCTTTTCTTTTCATGCATTCTTCGTTATTTTTTTTTGGCTTCTCCCTAAGTTCATCTTAAGGGGGATGTTAGAGTAATAGGTTAATCACCCAATTAATTAATTCATATTGATTAATTAATTAGGTCCCCTTTGCTTTACTCACTTAAGCTAAACTTAGGATTTTTATTTTTGCATTATTAAACTTGCATATGTTCTTTTATTGCATAGGATTGTGACACTTGTCACAAGCTGATTTAATCCTCTCCTAAGGTTTCACTTCTAGGGATTATATCTCCATTTCATAAGGATTGATTCATTATTGTAATTAATCATTCAATTTATTTTTACATCAATTCATTCTTTGGTTGTTGAACACTATTGTGCCTTTGATCTCCTCTTTTGTGATAGGATATTTACTTGCAAGTGATTTTTGCGTTCTATGGAGTTGATTTTGTAACTTCAACAAATAATTCTTAATTTTAACTTAAGTACATAAAGTGAAACTAGACAAGCAATCAATTAAAGATTAATTAATTGTTATTTAATGAATTATTACTCTAACAATTCCAATTATTGAGCACAATGTGTAATAGAATATTTATCATTGATAATGAAAAATGAAAAAAGATCCATGCCTTTTTAATCCTCATCAATTTATTATTTACAATTACTTTCTTGAATCTTACTAATTTAGGTCTAATGATATTTATTGCATTAATCAATTAGTTCCTTTGAACTTATTGTAGGGTAATTTATTTCCCTATAATAATCTATATTAAATTTCTTTTATATGCCAATATGAGTCATCTTAATTTTTTTCATATAATCTGAATATTTAATTAATTTAATTTTATATATCATACTATTCAATTATATACTTTTCTTAATTATAAATCCCATTTTAATCAATTGATAATATAGTTATAGTATAAAGATCTTATGACCAAGATAACATTTTGAAACAATTGATATAATTTTTAAAATAAATTAATAGTATTTTTACTTGGACTAATTTAATATTTATGTTATTATATATTTTGAAAAGAAATAAAATACACCCTCTTCAAATATCCAAGTGATAATAAATGAATAAATCAATTAAGCATAATTATACACTAAATATAAGAGCTCAACATGTAAATGAAGCAATATTTAGACATTATAGTGTTGAAAAATGTTGTCTATGACATTTTCACACTTGTTTGGGCCCTCCTTATAAAATTGAGCTTGATGTTGCCTTTATTTAGTGTTGTAATGTGATTAACACATTCACATTAGGTCTTGGGCCCTTGTGAACTAATGAACCTAATTGTACCTTATTTAGGGTGTTGTAAAGTGTTGTACCACACTTTCACACTAATCTAGAGTTATTATTATTAATGGAGCTCCTTTAAGCCTTAATTGGCCTTATTTTACATCCATAAGCCTTAATTAATGCATCTTTTTGAGGATAATCCCGACATAAACCAACATCTAATCATAATTCAAGTGTTTTTGGATTGTATGGTCCATATTTAGTGATCTGGGACTCATACACCCCCTTGGGCGTATGGGTCCCACCTAAGTTTCGGGGCCTCAATCTTGATTTCACATGAATCTAAGCTTTTCTCGAAAAAATGTGTCCCATAGCCTAGCCTAATGGGAATCATATACCATTTCTGGCATATGAGTCTCATCTAGCCCAAAATTAAATTAAACTAAAATTCTTGGTGGGATTTTATCCTCCTAGATTTGATGTCGGCTTATGTAGTGTTGTAATTTTAGAAAATTTAGCATAAACAAGTATAAATGCAAGGTTATTTCACTCATTTTACACCTAGCAAGTTGAACAAGCAATCAAGTGATTCTTATAGAAAATTTGAGTTCATAAGAGCATTCAAGTGTTTACAAGAGCATTCGAGAGCATTCAAGGGTTGATTATCAAGTGTTTTAGAGCACTATTCAAGTATCAAGCATCATGTTAAATTTATCATGCATCACGTTTGTTTTTGAGCTAACAATTATGATGTAGGGTTTCATGATTCAAGCTAACATTCAATTCAAGATCTATCACATTCAAGCAAGAGTCAAGATCTACATCCATTGGAGCCACTTCATACATATTTACAACACTTTATTACTAGGGTTTGGTGAGTTGTAATATTAAATTTTGTTCATTCATCATTCCTTTATCTCATTTGATTTCATTACAAGGTTTGATTACCAAAATGATCCTCTTCTCCAAGAACTTGACAAGATGGATATTCATTATCATTAGATTTTATATTACCATACTCAATTTACCTATGCAACATTAACCAAATATCCATATTGTACATTTGTTCACAAAAAGTATTTTACAAACTATCCTTTAAAGCTTCACTAAGAAGTTTCTTGTAAGTATATATTTATTCTTATCCACATTCACTAACAATAAATTTTTTCACTAACAAAACAACATATTCCCCTCTCTTTGGTGTGTGATTTAAAAATCTAGGTTGAAGACCTTCTCAGAAGCAAGATTGGAAAGAAGGTGTCAAGTTTGCAAAGTTTTCCAAATGGTCACCTTGCTTTCAAGATCATTAGAAGACATCTACAAAGTAGAATTTGTCATTTCAGACTTGGAAATCAAGTTGAGTAGATAGAATAGAGATTGAAGAGCAGATTCGAGTCCCGATTCTCTGAAAAAGCCAAATTGGATTGATATGCCACTTCTGGCATATGAGTTCGAGTACAGTTAGATTTGCAGGTTTCAAGAGTTCCAGACATATCCCTACCAAATTTATGTTCCTACCCAAAAACCCTAATCTGGGACTAAATCACCTAGTCTAGCGTATGAGTCCTAGTCTACATTAACTTCAATATTTTTAGCATCTCGGATCTCCATTCAAGCTCCTAAAAATTTATAGGTGCACACCCTTGATCTCTCAGTTTGTTATTTTGTATTGCATTCATTTCTAGGCCATCTAGTAAAGTCTCCCATTTCATTAGGTTTTATACTTGGTCTTGTATTTCATTTATCTTTCCAAGCCCTAGCTTGGTGGTGAACCCTCTTTTATTCTCTAATCATACCCTAGGACATCCTTATTACAGATCTCTTTCGCCTACTACATCCTTGGATTGAGATCTCTAGGGTTTCCTTGAATGAGAGTGAAGAAGATTATTGTTCTATGTCTTAAATCATAAGCAGCGATCATTTTCCACCTTTCATTTTGGTGAACCTGTATTTAGAACATCTTAATTCTGATTTAGAGTGCATCATCATCTTAGATATATCTTGCATTAATATTGCATTAGATTTTTCATTAGTTAATTGGCATCTAGGGTTTCTAATTCTTACATTAGTGAAAGTGCATTTAGGTTGCATTTTTGCATCTTGCATCACTGAATATTATCTAAAATCTGCATTTTCACTTAGCCTAGACATCATCCAAACCATAAAGCATAGAAATCATTCAATCTTTTTTGAAATTAAAGCAAAAACCCTAGACTAGGACTCATACGCCCCTCTAGGCGATTTAGTTCCAATATAGATTTTAAATTTCATTTTCCAACATTAAAAACTCTATTTTTGTGCTTTTGTTTGTTGTTAGTTTCCTGTTTCAATTTGTAGAGTTTCTTTCTTCCTCATTTTATTGCATTTAGCTTCATTGCATACATTGCATAATCTCAGATTTGCATTCTAAGTTCTTGTATTTCATTTCATCATGGATATATGCTTTAGTAAGCTTTGGATGTCCTTGAAGTCCTTAGTGGATGTTTCAAGTTGTGATTTCGGGAATGACCCTAATGAAATTAAACTTACTCATGCTCACTCAACTCCTAATGCATGTCCTCCTCATGATGTTGACATCATTGGAGAAGATGATGATAGCATGAATAAATTCCTAAATTATTGCCTTAATAAACTTGAGACTAATGCATCCTTTAATCCATCCATGAAAAACCAAAACTACCTATAATACCACCACTTGAGATGTTTGGTTACCTACACCCTAAAACTAGAAAACAAACCGAACCTAAGTTCCCTACAATAGGTGAACCTAGTTCCTCTAGTCAAGTAAACATTCAACCATTCTATGTTAATAAAGTGACCAACACTCCCATCAATCTAGAAGAGACATATAGAAAAGGATTCACGATCTTGAGAAAACAAGGATGTGATACAACAAGTGAACATGAAATTCATCAACTCTTAGAGAAAATACCAACTGAAGATACTAAAGGGTTAGGATATCAAGATCCCCCTCCTGACATGAACATCCTTCTTCCTAAAGAACAACCAATGCCTCCTAATGATGATAAGGATGATAGGATCATCTTAGGTCCTCCTCCTCCACATTTAACTAGAGAAGTTGGTGAATCTAGCAAGCGACGAAGGCCTTACAAACTAAAGAAACTAAAATTCCATTGTCCACCAACTGCCACTAAAAGAAATTTATAAATAATTTTAAACCAAGGACTGATTACATTACCACCCATAAGAGAAGACCGATCTCTAAATCCTAAAAATACAAACACATCACATTGTCGATACCATAGAGTTCTTGGACATAGTATTGATAAGTTTCATGCTTTAAAAAATATATTTAAAAAGTTTGATATCATAGAAATAGTCCCTTAAAGTGAGACCCTTTCACTCCTTTTCATGTAATAGTTGTAGAATCATCATATTGTCACTATTGCATGCTTCACATTCATTGCAAATCATTCTAAGATGCAAGGAGCTCTTTCCCATCACCTACCTCGGCTCATTCTTGCCTTGCACTCAGTGGGGGCAAGAATTAGATATCCTTATCCTAGTAATGCATTTTTCGTTGTCCCTTTGCCGAGTTGTTTGTCTTCTATATATGATGAACATGATTGGGATGTAGATGAATTGCTAATAGGCTAACTCACATGTGCCTTACTAGCTCTTGCATTATTTCTTTTTATTTTGTGTGATTGCATGTGTGTGATGTGATCCCCCATATTGTTTTCTTTGATGTATCTCTCTCTCTTTGTGACATTCCTCTAATTGCATCTACATTCTTCTCTATGTCATAATCATTTTTCAATTTTCATGTGTTTTCCTTTTGAGGATGACACAAGGTGTCAATAAATTCATGTCTCTTCCATGTTGAACCAAAAGATTTTTCTTTTCTTTGTATTGTGTTTTCCTTTTGGGGATGACGCAAGGCATTGAGACATTCATGTCCCTTCCATGTTGACCTGAAAGGATTTTTCTTTGTTTTCACTCTCTTTGTGTCATTCTTCTAGTTCTATGTGTATTTGGGGAATGATGACAATTCTGAGCTCTCTAAAAAAATTCTAGCAAGAACATACTGACCCCAAATCCATGGATCTCTCATGTGTTTGGAGTTTCATTTTTGGGGAAACCCCTCTCTTCCTTTTCATGATGTAACTTTATTTGGAAACATATGACTTGGCATAGGGCTTTCCAAGTAAGCTCTCATGTCTTCCTTCTTGTTAGCATTTATCATTGGCTACTTTAAAGTAATTTCTCACAACATGGTGTTTAGCAATTTCTTTAAAGTGGGGTCATACAATGGCATTATTCTTTTGCATTTCATGTTTCATTGTGAAGTCTTCTTACTTCATGTGATGTGTCTTTTTATTTATGGTGATATTGGGGGTGATGTCCTTCAAGAACACGATCTCTCTTAGCATTTTATATTCCTCTTAATAGCATGTGCGACACATTGCATCCCCTAAGTTGTGAATATTTTATTCTTTGATTGGTCCTCTCTTGGAGATATTAGACACAATGTTCCCTGAGTTAAGACCTCACAAGAACTAAGAAAAAATCCTTTGAACATTCCCTATGTTGCATTTAAACTTTTTATTATATGGACACCTTGTATAACACACTTTGATTACCTGTGGAGCCATCTTGTTTTTTCATGAGTTTCAAGCATATGAATATTTGCTTGCCTCATGAAGCTTGAAGTTCATTTTTGTGTGGCACCTTATCAAAGTTATCAGGAGGTATAGCTTTGGCCTGGTTGAACAGGAAGTGAAACTTAGGCATGAATTTCCCATAGCCTCTTGCTTGTGTGTGTGAGTGCATACCGACTGTGTGTGTATTTGTCTCACCACTTTGGATACTCACCCAACAGATAACCTAAAGTTTTTTTGCCTCAGAATGAGTGTGCATTTTTGGACAAACAACCTAGATCTGATCTACAACATGTGAGACAAATTATCAAAGCTTAATCCACTCCTTTTTTTTTTTTTTCCTTATGTCTTTGGGAGTGCATGATTGTGCCTTGTTATTCCTTCTTATATCATTTTTCATGTGTGTTATTTTGTGCCTATGTTAGTTTTCTATAGGACTTTGATCTTGGGGGCTTGCACAACCCTCTTGGTCAATGTTGTCCTATTCCAATAACATCAATATGGTTGAACCCCTCTTGATGTGATATCATCTACTTTAGTGTGAGTTTGAAGCAAGTTCACCCTCTCACTAAAGTGGGGGCTAAATGCAGTGTTGAAAAATGTCATCTGTGACATTTTCACACTTGTTTGGGACCTCCTTATAAAGTTGAGCTTGATGTTGCCTTGAATTAGTGTTGTAATGCGATTAACACATTCACATTAGGTCTTGGGCCCTTGTGAACTAAATGAACCTAATTATACCTTATTTAGGGTGTTGTAAAGTATTGTACCACACTTTCACACTAATATAGGGTTTTCATTATTAATGGGGCTTCTTTATGCCTTAATTAGCCTTATTTAATGCATCTTTCCAAGGATAATCCTGACATAAACCAATATCCAATCATAATTTCGGTGTTTTTGGATTGTATGGCCCAGATTTAGTGATATGGGGATCATACACCACCTTAGGCATATGGGTCCCACCTATGTTTTGGGGCCTCGATCCTGATTTCACATGAATATGAGATTTTCTTGAAATATGTGTCCCATAGCCTAGCCTAATGGGACTCATATGCCACTTCTAGCATATGAGTCTTGTGTGGCCCAAAATTAAATTAAATTCAAATTCTTTATAGGATTTTATTCTCCTAGATCTGATGTCAGCTTTTAGTGTTGTAATTTCGAGAAATTTGGCATAAACAAGTATAAATACAAGGTTATTTCACTCATTTTACACCTTGCAATTTGAACAAGCAATCAAGTGATCCTTATAGAAAATTTGAGTTCACAAGAGAATTCAAGAGCATTCAAGAGAATTCAAGGGCTGATTATCAAGTGTTTTGGAGCATTATTCAAGTATCAAGCATCATGTCAAAGTCATCATGCATTGTGTTTATTTTTGAGCTAATAATTGTGATGTAGGGTTTCATGATTCAAGCTAACACTCAATTGAAGATCTATCACATTCAAGCAAGATTCAAGATCTACATCCATTGGATCCACTTCATACATATTTGTAACACTTTATTGCTAGGGTTTGGTGAGTTGGAACATTACATTTTGTTCATTCATCATTCCTTTATCTCATTTGATTTCATCACAAGGTTTGATTACCAAAATGGGGTTTGACCAAGGCAAACCCCTTTCCACTAATTTTTTTTTTTCCCTCTCTTTAGTGTGTGATTTGCAGATCTAGGTTGAAGACCTGCTAAGGAGAAAGGTTAGAAAGAAATTTGCAAGTTTGCAAAGTTGTCCAAGTGGTCACCTTATTTTGAAGATCATTGGAAGACATCTACAGAGCATAATTTGTCATTTCAGACCCAAAAATCAAGTTGAGCAGACAGAGTAGATTCAAGTCTTGATTCTTTGAAAAAGACAAACTGGACTGATACACCACTTCTAGCAAATGAGTCCTAGTACAATCAGATTTGCAGATTTCAAGAGTTCCAAACATATCCCTGCCATATTTTTGTTCTTGCCCAGAAACCCTAATTTGGGACTAAATTGCCCAATCTAGTGTATGAGTCCTAGTCTACATTAACTTCAGTATTTTCGACATCTCAAATCTCCATTTGAGCTCCTACAGATTTCTAGGTGTACACCCCTAATCTCTTAGTTTGTTATTCTTTATTGCATTCATTTCTAGGCCATCTAGTAAAGTCTTGCATTTCATTAGGTTTCATACTTGATCTTACATGTCATTTGTCTTTCCAAGCCCTAGCTTGGTGGTTATCCCTCGTTTAGTCTCTAATAATACCATAGGATATCCCTATTGTAGATCTCTTTCCCCTACTACATCCTTGGATTGAGATCTCTAGGGTTTCCTTGAATGAGAGTGAAGATTATTGTTGTTCTGTCCTAAACCATAAGCAACGACAATTTTCCACCTTTCAGACATATCTTAAAAAGTGATATGGATTAGGGTTGCATATCTTAAAATTTTAAGTATTTAGTCCTTATTATAAGCTTCCCAAAAAGTATAATTTTAAATAAATTTAATTTTATTATTATATTTATTTTTTATTTCTTGTGAATGTAGGTTTTTCACCGAAAATCAAGCTCTTTGTTCTGCACATGTGGAAAAATAGCAGATTAAAAAAAGAAAATTTGAAAAATATCAGTGCACTAGATATTGAGATCCTTGATCTAACAATTTTTTTTTTAATTTTGATACATACAAAAAAATTTATGTTGTATACAGTCCGCCTATGTCTGAATTGTAATTGGTTTGAATTTGAAATTTTATTAAGAAAAACATATTCAATAAAACACTATGAAACCAAATGAAAGCACTAGATATCGTAGTTACAAATCTAAATTCGAAAAAAGTAGAATTTTATCCTTCATGGAAAAAAAATTTATGTTGTATACGATGAGCATCACTCCTTAAAAATGGTGTTTACTGAAAAAAACTAGTTTTTGAAGGAGATGGAAAAAGAAGTGCAATTTGATTCCAATTTTTTTGAAAAAAAATATTTAGAATATATAGACAAAATCTCACAAATCACTCTTTTGCATCATCTTCAAATTCCTCACGATTTAGCCGCTATAGGTGCCTGAAAGTGAAGATTTAGTTAGAAAAAATCAGTTGAGTGTCCAGTTTGGCCAAAAATTGTAAACCAGTATTGTGGGATCACCCTAGTATGTGAAGGTAATCCATTCTACATGAGAACTCTCTCTTTTGACATAGATATGTATTATTCATTAGATATTTTCACTTATAAGATTGAAATCTCCATATTTTACTAATCTCCCTCCTAAGTGCCTCCTTGTAACATAAAATAAAATCATACTTTCATCTCTATATGCTGCTCAACTTTTGTTTCCTTTATTTTTTTTATTTTCTCCTTGTTTCCCAATAGATATTTATTAAATTGTTAATTTTTTATCTTATTAATGAAATCACACCATGCATTCCTTCTTCCCCTCTCTCTCTCTCTCCACACACATACATAAAAAAAAACTACAAATCCCAACACTAGGGACATTCTAGATCCTTCTCCTCCTAAAAAATATTCAAAATTCCTACACAAAATAGTTGAGTGTTGAATTCATATAGCTAATGCTGCCTACACCTTCTTTGAATCTCCAAATTATATTTGGGTAATGTCAAATCTTCCCCTTAGGAATCAATTGTGATTTATATAATTCTAAGTATATGGCAATGAATCTAGAAAATAGATCAAATTTTGTTATCAAAATAAATGTGTTCCCTCATTAAGCCCATGACCCTCTTATTTTGAGTGCTAAGGTTAATAATTAATGTGAAGTGAATCCTCACTAAACTGACATCCTTCTCAAATATCATGTAAACCTTCCCTATACTTTTAAGGCACATTTCAACATTCACCTCATGGTACAATGGCTAGCTGAATATAAATGTAATAAGTATTTGTTAAGTGTCTTCCCAAAATAAGGAATGGTTGAATCAAAATTTTGGTATTTATAGCCATAATTAATTATGCTCACATGCTAGATGTGATACAAATACATGAGACTCCTAGGGTTATAAAAATTGTGGTCCCCTACTCAATACCAAAATTATATGGATGCACCTCATAAATTATTATTGTAACTAAACTTATAGCTCAACTACCATAGTCTTCTTCTATTTATGCATTTTCATCATGTTAGGACTAGAAAAATCCATCTCATTTTCCACAAAATTTCATTTTTACCAAAATTCCCCATCACCGAGTCCACCATCTTTTAAAATTTATCATTCAAAATATTGCGTTTATGCACCATCAAGTCACCACCTTAATAAATTTACATTCATCATCTTACCCGTGCAAGATATAATTTATGTCATCGAGACTACATCACATCAACAGGGCTCACTTCAAGGTCTCTTCGAAGAAGCGATCAAGTGAAACAATGTAAACATTTTTGAAGAGAGTATATCATGTTGGGGAAACCTATTTTTGTGTCCCCCTGACAATCCGATCAAAATTTTATCAAAGACACCTCGATACATCGAGGGGTAATATTTCGGATCTCTTCGACAACCCGATACATTAATTATCAAGGAGTAAAATGTTTCAATTTGTAATTACACCTCAAAATTCCCTCTCAAACATGATTTAGTAATATGTCGAGATGAAAAGAAAATATCAAAGTAAAAACACATGGACCTGACAATCAAAGAGACTTTGACATGAGTAATTTATGAGCCAAAAAGGAAGAATTTATCGAGAAGAACTATGTATATTGATGGGACAAGGACAATTGTCTCTTTGATAAAGCGATAGCTTTTATTATGAAATAGAACACAAGAAATTCAAACGGGATATGAAAAGGTTCCAAAAAATCAGAGCAAATAGGTTCCTAATCTCCTCGAAAACCAAAAACAACATATCAACTAAGAGAACTATTGATAAGATGGATATATACCAGTGAAAGTCATGGATCAAGGCCTTCAAGCAAGAAATGAACAACTGAACCAAAAATTCCATCGAAAGGAAGGATGCATTTTAGAGGAATAAAGATACTAGTCCTCTCGATAAAGTGATGATATTTATTGCCTCCGTAAATTTGTGAACATAAAAAAATATCGAAGAAACCACTTACAAAGAGGGTTTCAATAAGACATGATGATATCAGTATGAAGCCATAAGAGGTCCCTCTAAAGTCCTGAAAGATTAAAGAACCTAGCATTTATTGGGGAAAGAAATGAATATTGATAGGGGTATGAAATTAGTCATTTCGATGCAACAAAAGCATTAAACTCACTTGAGATGACAAGACAAGTGATATCTCGAAGAAAGAAATCAGTAGTGATGGAAAGAAAATCAATGGTTGATACTAAAAAATAGTAGTTTGAGGAATTGTCTTGCACTTGGGAGAAAAGAGAGTAGGAATCCAATGATGATTGTGGATGCAAAGAACTAGAAGGAATGCAACCAACTCAAGTAAGTAACCAAGCTTGAATTGAATTCATTCTACTCAGACCAGTAGAAGAATAAGAGAAAAGTAGGGTTTGTATCATTCTGTAAATAAATGGAAAGTATGTCAGAAACATCCAAAGTTAAAAGGAAGAAATTAGACTCTAGGCATTTAAACCAATATTTAATCGACCAATAACCTGGTTTTGGATTGAGGTCCAGAACAAATGTCCAATTAAACCTGGGAGATGAGAAGTTAGAGGATAAAAAAAAGGGGTTAGGAGATGTCTCGACTGAAAAAAGGGGTTACAACCTATTCATATACCATTACAAGAAAATGTATAGACATAGGCCAAGTATTTGGCCATCTTCTCATACATAGAGTGGGAGACACTGATCCCATGGAGACTAATGACTTGAATGTCAATGTTGCAAAATTTACCAAGGCACAAATTAAAAAATTAGTGAATGATAACAAAAAGTACATTTTTGAGAATGAGAGGTTGCAGCAAGAAGTAGTCAAGTACAAGGATAAATTACCTTCTTCTTCAGGCACCTACTCTCCATTGGTAGAATGTGAGAATAAGGTACTAGAAGCTATGTAAGAAACTATATACTGGAAGCATAAAACTAAAAAGTCTCAAAAGAAGTGTGAATAATTGAAAAGAAAGATGAAAATCACCAAGTTTGATATGGCCTCAGAACTAATCAGAAGGAGATTTGAGAAGGTATTAGGACAGGCTGATCAATTTTGGATAGTTCACACTAAAACATATGAAGCTTTTCAAGAACACAAAAAAATTTGGCACCAGATAATGGAAAAGAAAGAGGAGTTGATGGCTAAAGAGAATATGAATGACCAAGCACTTAAAAATCTTAATGAGATAATCGACATACATAATAAGTTTCAAATTACAATCATTGAGGAGATGGATGATTTTGATCAACAGATGGCTATCCCATTCTCATCTTTCTTTGATGATACAAGTAATATTAAACACCAAAGTGAATGGAAAGATGAGTTCATGTAACTACTGTCATAGGCCTTGAATATGATAAATGATGAATTCATAGTGTTAGACAACACCCATTTGCAACTGGAAGGGATGCTTCATATGGAATACATTATGAAAGATATAATTAATAATGTGGATACATATGCCAGTGAACAATATATAAACCATCTTTCCAATTTGAATTTGTTTATTGTTGGAACAAAGTAAAGAGAATAATTCATCAAAGTTACACAACACCAGATACATTATCATGAAGCATGGACCTTGAATAGATCATTAGTGATCACAGGTACCCAATGAAGACTAACGAATTATGGTGTGTCATGAATTGTTGCGGACTTCCTAAGTTATCTCTTGTTTACTGTTAATTACATTGTTAGGGTTTTAGCAAAATACAAATAAAATGAAACCACTTTTTATGTAATGGAATGAAGCTTGTTGCTTCCTTATATAAGAGAATCCAAGGCTAATTTTTGATATCATCATCAATAGTAGCATCATTAGCATAGATATTTCTATAGCATAAATTTTTTTTGATATATAATGTATCATCTTTTGAAGTAATATAACGTGCAAGAAAGTTTAATTTGGTGGTCGAATTCTTGGTGTTCAATTGTTTTATTGATTCAAATTCATATAAGTTATCCTATTGTCTCTAGAATGATCTTTCCCTGTTATTCAAATTAATATATCAAGGATATACTTAATTTGTCAAAACACATTTGTTGTTCATGTGTAATTCATTTGACTAGCTCCTTCAAGGAAGGATTAAATTCTTTTAAGTAATCAGAGTAACTTGGAAAGATATCATTTGGATTCACAAGAAGAGCTTGGTAACTGATAGTCTTACACATTTATACAAAGTATAAAATTCCTAAAAGTGTCAAAACAATTAGAGTTAAGCCAAGAAGGAGAATCCACACATCATACATATCTTGAATCCATCTACCCAATAGAGTTAGGCACTGATCATACCCACTACATTAGATAATTTCATAAAATCTTATTCATACATTCAAATTTTAATATTTACCAATAGGAGTAGCTATTAAAGTTCACATCTATTTCACATTTACATGCTAGTGTTGATATATCATCAAAGCTATAGAATTCACACAACCTTTAAATCTGCATTAATTGTTAAGGTACACCTACCTAGGTTTAGCAGAGCCTAAAGCACAGGGGGTTCTCAAGCACATCAATTAACCCCGTTGGCTAGCCAAAAATGTTGTAAGCCTAACCATAGAGCCTGAAATCCTCTTAGGATTTGCAACCTACATTTTTGAGACCTAACAGCTTGGCGACTCTACTGGGGAGCTTAATCAATACTGAATCTAGGCCTTTTTCTATAGAGTCATAAAAATTCACATTTGTGTAATTGCACATTCACCTGACTGAGTAAGAGATTTCATTGGGGATAAAATAAAAATAATCTCATTCAGACCTTAGTACTAAATTTTTCCCACTTTTGGAAAAGTGGGTGCGACTCTACCAAATATTTGAGATCATTGTATGACTGATAAATTGAACATTAGATCAGAAAGATTGGATCTTAAGCATCAAAGAATTACAATATCACCCAAAATGGCTGGTATAATATCTCTACATAAGGGAAGTCCAAAGAAAAACAATGGTAAGTGGACAGAAAAAAATGGGTCCTCCCTTCAAAAGCCCATATTACTAAGAATGGAGCAACATCAAAGCAACCAGACGTCACATACTGTGATCAAGAGAATACATCAGAATGGACTTTCACAACACACAACAATTTTAGTCCATTACATGAATCAAAATTCCACAATAATGATGGGTTGCCGTCAAGAACTTTTCATATCCAACTTGAGCAAAATAGCTTAAGTAATATTGTTCTTGATTTCAAAGCCAACCCTTAGAAAAAAAAGTGAATTCAATGCTCGTGCAAAAGAAGAAATGATATGAAACCAAAGAGAGTATGATTATAGAATGGCACTTGAACAAGGCAAAGAAGCCCAATATTAAGTCACAAATTAGATAGTATCCACAAAATCTCATAACAGTCCACCAAAAGATACACGAACTGTTGAGGAGGTACTACAAAACACACAAAAGCTACATGAAGAGCTCAGGTTAGCTAGACTCAAGGATGAAGAAGAAAGAGAAAAATAAGAATTGAAACAGATAAAATCTCAAAGTACAACAAGCAACTCAAAATATATATCGCCCCACAAATAGGGTGGGCATGCCAGCACAAGTAATTTATAGGGGTCACACCAGAATACAGGTGTTCCAAAGGTTCCAAAAACACCTCACAGTGTAGTAGGAAATCCAAATAGAATAAATTATGTGCAATAGAACATTCCACCACAAATCTCACAACTGGAAATATCCATACCACTTCCCAACCCATGGCTAACACTTATCCACCTCCTGGTCAACAGTATGTCGCACTTCACGAACATCATATACCTCAACAAAATGTGCAAGGCAATGTATACCCTCACCAGAATGCACAACAACATATACCTCAACATCAATATCAACCCAACCAACCTAACCAAAACCCCTATTTACAAGGACCCCTAAATATAAACAGATATAGAAAACTAGATTTATCTAGATATCAGTTATGTCCAGATCTAATAAGTAATGAACTAAGAAATGTGATCCCAATTTTTTTTGGAAATCATGCCATCACAACATAAGAAAATATAAGGAATTTTGATGTAGTTATGGATGACTAAAATGTACAATATGAAGATATCTCAATGAAGTTATTTATGATGTCCCTAATTAAGGATGCCAAGGACTGGTATAAGAACCTGCCCAATGCATTTATCAATTCTTTGGTAGATTTCAAAGATCAATTTAAGGAATAATATGGAAGTCATTACGACCCAAATTTCACTGTGCATGAATTAACAAGCATCCAAAAGCACCATAATGAATTATTCATTGACTTTAACCAAAGGTTCTTAAAAATATGTAACAAAATTTCACTTGTATCAAAGCCCTTAGATGGTATGTCCTTGGCCATTTACCTAAGGCCTTCAACCCTAAGACTGGGTATAAACTCATAAATAGAGCTCCCAATACCCTTGCAGAAGCTCAAAAAGCTGCCATACACATTGAGAATAACAAGAAAGCTCTGGGAATGATGAGAAAAAGAGATAATGCCAAAATCCCACAAAATCCTAACAACCAGCAAACCAAACAAGATAATTACTATAGAAATGAAAGGCCTAGACTACATGACATGCCATATAACACTAACTGGAAGGATGGGAGACCTATGGATAATAATCAGAGATAATTTTAATAAGGACACCCCAGACCCTCTGAAGAAACATGGGACACACATGGTAGAAAGTAGTCCATGGTGTTTAGCATGCAGTTTATCACATTTACCAAAATATTGTATAGTAGATCAATCCCTACAATAAAATGAATGGTCATATGATTAGAAGAGAGATGATCATACCATAAACAATAAACATGTTATGGATGGGACCCTATCAAATTGATGAGGAATACTCATCTTCTGAAGAAGGGTTTGACTATGATGTAAGTAATAAAAAATATAATGTCAACATGGGTTGGCAGGAAATCTTCTCTGATTAGGAGGATGATGAAGATATTACTTATGCATCTAATGCAACACCACCGTTCGAGCTAAGGACACCAACTGAAGAAGAGAAAAAGGCACTTACGTTAGCTGATGTGGCGCAGGCCAAAAGAAGTTACAACTTGAGGAACAAAACCATAAATTCAGATAATGGAACACCTAGAATCCTATTCATAAAAGATCAAAAGCATAAGGAAAATGCCCCAAACAACCAAAAGAAAGGTGAGAAAGAAAAGACTCATAAAATTGTGCCAAAAGAATCAACAAAGATAGAGAAGGGGAAGATAAAGGACAATGCTAGGATACAAGTGAAAGAAAATAATGCCACTAAGATAGAGAAGACTGAACAATCAATGATTACTCCCTCATTTGATATAACACAAGCATTGTCTCAGATCAATATGTTTGTACCATTGTTGGAGATGATGAGAGTAGATGAATACGGAGATAGTGCTATCAAATTAATCTCTAATATGTCCAACAAGTAATAGAATCAAAATAAAAATGAAAATAAAGGAAGTAAGGTGAAGAATGTTGAACAACAGACCACAAAGACACCAAAAGTGTTCCTTGGTGACACTTTAACAAAGAATCCCTCTCAAGTAGACCCATTCTACACTACACTACTGGTTAACAATAAGTCGGTTAAAAATTGCATGATCGACTTAGGAGTTGCACTAAACATCATGCCAATGGTTGTTATGAAAGAACTGGGCCTATGGGTGAACAATACTTATGGAAAATGCTATACGATGGACAATAGGTCTGTCCCAATGGTCAGAGTTATATGGGATGTAGAGTTGAAGTTGGCAGAATACCCTGAGGCAATGTATAGAATTGATATCACTATTGTGGATACTCCTCCCTATTATGGCATGTTGTTATCCATGCAGTGGACTATTGCAGTGGGGGGAAATGTTCAATTAGACCTATCGTATGCAACAATACCAGTAAATGGGAAAGAGGTCAAATTGTATAAGGAGCCCATATTTGAGCATGTTATTGAGCACTTTGATCCAAACCAAATGAATTGTTTCTATGATGTGGATCTTGGAAATTTTAGAATTGAAAAGTCACAACCTGAATTGCAAAGCACAAAACCAATCAATAAAGAAGCTCAACTTGATGAAAATGTTGTATGGAAAATTTATTTTGATGGTGAATGCAACAAAGGAAGGAATGGGGTAGGAATAGTATTCATCTCACCCACTGGAATTTTTTCCAAGTACTCATTCTTGTTAACATTTGATTGTACCAGCAATATAGCTGAATATGAAGCATTGTTGTTAGGCTTGAATATTGCTACAAGATATGGGATTAAGTTTTTGGTAGTCTATGGAGACTTTGAGTTGATTTTCTCTCACGTCAGAGCCAAGTACTCATTAAAAAATAGAAGACTAAAACAATATAGAAATGTAGTTTGGGACACCATTGAACTCTTTGATGCATTCTCAATATATTGGATAGAAAGATCCAAAAACATAATGGCAAATTTATTAGCAAATATGGCTCTAAAAAAGGATGATATTACATTAGAAGGAATAAAAAAAGTGGAATTCAAAACAAGACTTGTAATCCCAGATAACATATGTAATTGGTAGGTGTTCAATGATGATGAATACCTTATTAAATTTATCCATTGTATTGATCAGTATGAATCTCAAGAGATAAACTTCAATGCTTTTGTTGAGGAAGTAGATGGCAAGGAGACTGTCTTCAAACAAGAAGTGGTACAACTTAAGACAAATAAGATTCCAAAGGGGATCATGGCATTAGAAAGGGTATTTGATGGACATGATAGATTCAACCTGAATCCTACATCTGTTAAACATGAATATATTGAAGAAATTAATCTTGGGATAGATATTTATCTTAAGAAAATTTATATTGGCAAAAGAATTAGGACCCTAAAGTTAAAGAGATGCTTATAGTCCTGCTTCAAAAGCATAAGAATGTATTTGCCTAGTCCTATGATGATTTGAAAGCATACAAAGAGGATATCTTCCAGCATGAAATACCATTTAAGCTTGATGCTAAACTATTTTGACAAAAGAAACGACCCATAAACCCTACATTAACATCGAAAATGAAAGAAAAGATTATGAAACTAAGATATGGAGACATTATCAAACCAATTAGACATTCCTCTTGGGTATCAAACCTGGTACCTATAAGGATGAAAAATGGAGACATAAGGTTGTGTATGGATTTAAGGAATTTAAATATGGCATCACTCAAAGATAATTTTCCTCTTCCAAACATGAAGGAAATGCTACAAAGGGTGATGGGTTGTGAGCTACTATCTATGATGGATGGATTCTCAAGGTATAACCAAGTGAAGGTTAAGGAGTTGAAAAAATAAAAAACTACCTTCATCATGCCTTGGGATACATATGTTTATGTGAGAATGCCTTTTGGACTCACTAATGCTAGAGAAACATTTCAAAGGGATATGGATGTAGCCTTTGTTGATCTAATCAATCCTATAATGGTGGTATATCAAGATGATCTAGAAACATACTCCAAAAATGACAAAGATCATTTTTGACATCTAGAAAGGATTTTCATTAGGGCGTTGGAATATGGCATATCTCTAAATCCAAAGAAATGCCATTTTATCGTCATAGAAGACAAGTTGTTAGGAATATAGTCTCAAAGGATGGAGTGAGGATCAATCCTGAATGAGTGGAAGTTGTTGGCATATGGCTTGTAAGTGTTGTCATTGATGGAAACTTAAGTCATACATCCGGTTTATAGTATAGTTTTGGTTTACACCGGCAGAACAAAGTGAAGAACAAGGCATCCGATTAAGGGCACAAATGTTGATATGAATACCTTACCAGACTATTATTTTGAGTTTTCAATCTCTGAGGAAGGTTTGTTGATGTTTTTGTTACCTTATTCAAGAATTATACTGATGTGCATTCCCTAGTATGCGATCTAGGAGATCCAATGCACTAATTTATTGGTTATCTATGCTAGAAAGCCGACTTGGCGAATATAGTAATCGAGGATGTATAAGGAGTAATTAATTAAATGTTTTCAAGCTTGGTTATGTTTGTTTGGGTCCTCTCTATGTCTTAACTAACTTTGGAGGATACACATAAAGGTTTTATTAAGGATCTAGCTGACAGTTGTAAAGAACTTAATGTTTTATCAAGCCGACATGTAAATGTTCAAATCCTTGATAGCGGATATATTTATGAGATCGATTTTATAATTTTGAGAGATGGATGAGTGTGAGAAGATAGCGAATGTTTCAAATGTGAATATGGTGCGAAATTTAGTAGATTAATAGTGTGAATTTGTCTATGTGTGATGCGAAGAGTAGAAAAGTGCATAGCAGAGTAGAGCGAAGTGCAGAGTTAGAAAAAGGATCCAGAATATAATCTATGAGCTTCACTGGATCTTTAACCTGGCATGAATAGATGCTACTATCTCAATTCATCCTTCAGTGAGCCTTCCTTTTGAGCAGTGAGCTCTAGGCAGTGTGCTTGAATGCAAGTGTATTCTCTTTTGTAAAACTTGTATTTGAGTACTCAAATTGTGGATTAACCTCCATCCTGGTTTTTCCCCTAATAGGGTTTCCATGCAAAAATATTTTTGTTATGGTGTTATGAATGTTTCCTTTGATTTCTTGCATCTTTCATTTAAATGCAATGTCAGAATGGTTTAAGTTTTAGATTAATAAAGTTAAGATTTGTTGAACACTGATTCACCCCCCCTCTCAGTGTTCCCTTGAGTCCAACAATTGGTATCAGAGCTTATGGTTCCTCAGAAGAATTTTAGTAGCTTGAGGTGGATCTTGGAATGTGATGGAATCTAGCAGTCTTCAACAAAAACTTTTGGTGGCACTTGATTACCTCGATCAGTCTAAAGCAGAAGTCCAGGAATTGAAAGCAAATCTTAAGGATGCTGAGAAATTCATTTAGTCATTGAAGGATCAGATTGTTAAATCTAGGGAAAAGAGAAAGGATCTCTATGACCAGATACAATAACAAGAGAGCAAAAACATGGATGATGCTCACCTAAATTAGACCTTGAAGGAAATAATTGAAGAATGTGAAAATCTTGCCAAAAATAATGCTACCCTAAAACATGAAATGGAATCTATTGTGATGAAGCTGACTAAAGAGATTGAAGAAAGGAAGAAGAATGAGGAGAACCTTGCTCAGTCCCTAAAGGAGAAATCTGATGAATGTAGAAGAGTAAATGGAGAATTCAATCAGCTAGAAAGATAACTGCAACAATCCAGAAATAATGAAGAACTTGGTAAACAAATTGTTATTCTAAAAAATGAACTTACTACCGCAAATGAATACAAAGAGAAGTTTAAGATTAAACCAGTAAAGCTTGATGAGCTAACTCAAGGACATAAGAGTGGAAATTCTAAGATAGGTCTTGGATATGAAAAAGGAGAAAGTTCCAAACTTAAACAAAAGAATTTCAGACAAGGAAACCTGATGAACAAAGGTAGAAGGTATCCGGTAACACAACCTAATGCTAAAAAAATTAATGGATACTCTTTTTCTTGCAAAAAAATTGGTCATGTGGCTACTCAGTGTAGAAGCAATATGAAATCAAGAGATTCATCATTTTCTGGTCAGTGTTTCAAATGCAAAAAGATTGGTCATAAATCAATCGAATGCAGAAATGTGTCAAACTACTCTGTCAATAGAAAGAATGTTGAATGTTACACATGTGGAAGATTTGGAAATATTGCTAATCAATGCAGATCAAGAAGAAATCAGTGGAATGATTGGTCTGGACAAGGAAATATTGTGTTACAATTACAATAAATATGGTCATATTGCAAGATTCTACAGAAACAAAAATGTGGATAGAAGAGGTCCGGTATATAGAGGCAAAAACATACAGGAAGATGACAAACGAAAAGGAAAAGCGATTGCAGATGAGATAAGAGATGAGATGAAGAATATATGGGTAAGGAAGAATGAGTCTGATGCTAGAAATGGTTCTGCACCGGAACCTGCTTTCGGTAATTCTTTTAGAAACTGATTTCAGGCCACTTGCCTAGGGGGAGTTTTTCAACAAAATATTTCCTCCATTGTCCATAGATGGTACCGAAACATGAAGAATGGTCAAAAAGGTGTATCAATGACATGTAGAGGTTTTGGAAAACTTTCACAAGAAAATTCAAAGAATTCATAGGTCCGTAGAAGAATTTTTTTGTCGCTATCTGAGAAAATAGAGTACCCAGAAAACTTAGGGAAAATGCATTTATTGCACATGTGCAAGCTATAAAAGTCAAGTTGGAACCATCATTTGTCACTTTATATCGAAGAAGAAAAGAAGGAGATAACTCGGTAGTAGAATTTTTAAGCAGAGAAGTTGATTCGCCAACGAAAATTGAAATCTATCAGGTATTTCAATTGTTTTCAAAATCTTCATATAATTTGGTGTGCAGTTGTTAAACCTAAAGTGCAAAAAGAAAATGGAACAAATAAAAGGGTCAATCATTTTGGACGAATACAATAGTGGAAAGATTAGGTCCATGAGGAATTTTTTGTTACCCAACGAATTGAAGCAATTGAATGAAGCCAAACACAAGAATTTGGATATTTGGAATGAGTTTTCGTACTTTGAGAACACAAAATTTGTTAAATTCATCTTGAGAAGATTGCATGATGATAATTTAACTTTGGAAAAACCCTACATCATCTCGAAGGAAATAATTGAGAATTTGATTGGATTATGCAAAGTCGAAGATATACCAAGGAAGAAATCCATCTGGAACAAAGAAGTTGAAATCCTAACCATACTAATTGGAGATCAGAGGGCATTGATAATTGTGATAATCAAGAATCCTATTAAAAAGTACATTGCGCATGAAATTTCATATAAAGTCTTTTTTAGAAACTGAGAAGGAGCGACCTCGGCTGGCGCTGTCTATATTTCTCACAAGATGATCATTGAAGGTCAGGACTTTCACCTATGCGGGTTGATAAAGGATCAACTAATGGAGAATGTGAAACTAACAAAAGAGATAGGCTACCCTTTCAGGTTTGGTACTTTGATCATATGTTTAGTAATGTATATCTTGAATTTTTTGCCAAAGATCGACAATGTGGTGTGGAAAGGAAACGAACCAGTATGCAGGCAAATATACTCATATTCTAAGAGCTTGGTTGATTGGGATCAAGAATTTGAAATTTTCTTTAAGAATGTGCTTGGAAAGTGTGGCTCAATCAATATTCCCCTTCTGGTAAGAACAATTGAAGTTGGTTCCTCTTCCGGTGGCATGGAGAAAAAGCAAAAAAGAGAAAAATAAATTGTTGAATACAACCCTCTAGAATGCAAAGTTCCTAGAATTGAGGGAAAAGGAAAAGAAAAGGAAATTGTGGATATTCCAGATGAAGAATGTGATGAAGAAATTGAGGATCCACAAAAAAATGAATCGGAACCAGAAAAAGCTAGTGAGGAAGAAGATGATCTGACAAAGGAAAAGCTACAATAGCTTATTCTGGAAGAAGGTGGAATGCAGAAGATAGATAAGTTATGATCTGTTAGACCATCATATGATCAAGATATGATTTTGAGTGTACTAAATGCTCATGTTGAGCATTGCAAGATCAAATTGGAAAGTTTGCAAAACATTCTACCTGAAGAAATGATTGAATGTAGTAAAGAAACAATGAACTCTAAGGATAAAGACAAAGAAGAAGGTGAAGTTATCTCACTTAAAGGAGCAGTTTAGGCTATCAATTACCAAACTTAAGAAGAAAATGAATGATTTGAGGAAATGCATAAATTCATCTAATAACATCTACAACTATTGCATCTGTTGGCCTCATGCTATTAGTAATTACAAAGATAAATTGAAGTAGATTGAAATAGATTTGAATGGAATTGGAAAAAGATTTGACATGTATCAGGATCAGGATGGCACCATCAGGAAAAGAATTTGGGAGCTACAGTCTGAACACACAAAAGTTCAATCCATCAAGAATACACTTGTGGATACTTTCTGGAAGGTGAAGGATCTAACCAAATGCATATTGGAGCAAATGGTGGAGATACTAAGGAAAGGTGAGAAACTAAAGAAAGCAATTACAATTCTAGAATCCTTAACTGAAATTGTCAACAAGACATCCAAGAACAATAGCTTGATCATTATCATTGGGATCTCAATAGATGCTTGGAAGAAATTCCTTCCAAAAATGAAGAAAAATCATAAGATAATTTTCTAAAGTAGCAGTTGCTTGTTTTCAAAACTTATTCAAAATTTTTAAGTTTTAGTCTAAGAGGGAGAATTGTCGGTATATAAATTTTGAAGTTTTAGAGATTTTGAACACATGTTTTGTCTTTTTGGCATATGGTTTCTCTGCTTTGTCATTGATGTCAAAGGGGGAGAGAGTGCAGTGAAAAATGCTTCATCAATCTTAGGGGGAGCTATGTTTTTGAAGCGTAAGGGAGAAAGAGCAATAAAGTTTGGTAGTGTACTTATAATGATTCTGACACTTAGTCATTTTCACTAAGTTTTTCCATCAATGCCAAAGGGGGAGATTGTTGGCATATGGATTTTAAGTTTTGTCATTGATGGCAACCTAAGTCATACATCCGATCTATAGTATAGTTTTGGTTTACACCAATAGAACATAGTGAAGACCAGGGCATCCAATTAAAGGCACAAATTTTGATCTTAATACCTCACTAGACTATTATTTTGAGTTGTGGATCTCTGAGGAAGGTTTTTTTATGTTTATATTACCTTATTCGAGAAGTATACTGATGCACATTCACTGGTATGTGATCTAGGAGATCCGGTGCACTAATCTGTTGGTTATTTGTGCTAGAAGGTGGACTTGGCAAATATAGTAATCACGGATGTATAAGGATTAATTAATTAAATGTTTTCGTGCTCAATTATGTTTTTTTGGGTCCTCTATATATCTTACCTGACTTTGGAGGATACACATAAAAATTTAATTAAGGATCTAGCTGACAGTTGTAAAGAACGTAATGTTTTATCAAGCCAACATGTAAATGTTCAAATCCTTGATAGCGGATATATTTATGAGATCGGTTTTATCATTTTGAGACATGGAGGAGTTTGAGAAGATAGTGAATGTGTGAAATGTGAATACGGTGTGAAATTTAGCAGAGTAATAGTGTGAATTTGTCTATGTGTGATGCGAAGAGAAGAAAAGTGCAAAGGAGTTAGAAAAAGGATCCGGAATGTAATCTATGAGCTTCACCAGAACTATAACCTAGCATGAATAGATGCTACTATCTTAGTTCATCCTTCAGATGGTTTTACTCTGAACTTTTGTAAGGCAGTGAGCCTTCCCTCTGAGCAGTGAGCTCTAGGCAGTGTGCCTGAATGCAAGTGCATTCTCTTTTGTAAAATTTTTATTTAAGTACTCAAATTGTGGATTAACCTCCATCATGGTTTTTCCCCTAATAGAGTTTCCACACAAAAATCTTTGTGTTATGGTGTTATGAATGTTTTCTTTGAATGCTTGCACCTTTCCTTTAAATGTGATGTCAGAATGGTTTAAGTTTCAGATTAATAAAGTTAAGATTTGTTGAACACTAATTCACCCCCCCCTCTCAATGTTCCCTTGAGTCCAACAAAATCTATTGATAAGATTCTCATTACAAAAACCGTAAAAGCTATCCAATCATTTTTTAGAAAAAATAATTTTGTTTGGAGATTCATTTCAAACTTTACAGAGATTGTCAAGACAATCTCAAAAATGTTAAAGAAAGGCAAAAATGTTGATTGGAAAAAGAAAGCCATTGATGCATTTGTGTCAACATATTTCAAATATTCTCCTTTGCATCATTCCATACAGTGGCGGTCGTAATGTTACAAAAGAACAAAAAAGGATATGAACAAGCTATCTCATTCTTTAGCAAGTCACTTTAAGTGATAGAGCTGAAATATGACATTACTAAAAAACAAGCATACACATTGAAGAAGGCAGTAAAAGCATTCATGCCTTACTTGGTGGGGGTAGAAGTAATTGCATATGTACCAAATGCTACAATAAAAAAAAAATTCTCCCAAACAAAAGTCACTGGAAGGAGATGTAGATGGATAAATAAAATTTAGGAGTTTAATATAGATATTCAAATTACTAAACTGATAAGAGGACAAGCATTAGCAAAATTAATGGTTGAATCCAATCTAGAAGCGGTATAAGTTTGTAATGTGGAAGAAGGAGAAAAATGGGTGTCAAGTATTGATCATACACCCTAGTACACCAACATAGCATACTATATTAAGCGTAGGAAGTGTCTTGAATGCCTAAATGACAACTAGAGAAGGAGCTTGAAACTCCTTGCAATGAAATATGTCTTTATAAATGGAGACCTATATTAGAAGGACAAAGATGGTGTCTTATTACTATGCTTAGATGAGGTGCAAGCAAAGTATATCTTAAAAGAGACACATAAAGGTGTGGGTGGAGGTCACTTCTCAACGAAAACCACCACCCACAAGATATTAAGAGCAGGCTATTACTGGCCTAAAGTATTTAATGATGCCCAAAAATATGTGAGGAAATGTGAAGAATGCCAGAGATTTTCTGGTAGACCAAATTTTCAGGGAGCCTTACCATTGAGACCAATGAAAATTGAAGCCCCTTTTAATCAATGGGGAATCAAATTTATAGGAGAAATTATAGATAGGTCCAGTGGTGGATACAAATGGATCTTAGTAGCCACTGATTATTTTACTAAGTGGATATAAGATGTTCCAACAAAGCAAGCCACTAGTAAGGTGGTGATCAACTTTCTATTAGAAAACATCATCACTAAATTTGGGGTACCTATGAGACTCATTAAAAATAATGACATGTGCTTTAGATCAGAGGGGTTCAAGACATTTTGTGATTCATATGGAATAATAGTTTCATACGCCTCACCATACCACCCCCAAGAAAATGGGTAGGAAAAGTCCAATAACAAAAGTATCATAAAAATAATCAAAAGGATGTTGGACAACAACAAGAAAGCTTGGGATTCCAAACTAAGACTGGCTCTATGGGCAGAAAAAATATTGTAAAGAGGGCTACAAGAAAATATCCCTTTGAATTAGTATATGGATCCCAAGCCAAACTCCCAATACATAACCTCTTGCCAGTTTCTAAGTTCATCCTACAAGAAGATATAGATATCCCCGAGCCTATGGAAGAGAGGATGGAACAATTGGCTGAATTGGATGAGGTTAGATCACAAGCACAAAATAAATATAACAAGATACAATTACAAACCAAGTATCTATTTGAAAAAAGGGTAAAATATAGAAAGTTCAAGGTGGATGATATGGTCCTTATGTGGAATGCAAAAAACCAGGACAAGGGGAAACATGGAAAATTTGAGGCACTATGGCTGGGCTCATTTGTCATCACTCATAAATGCGGGGAAAATTCATACTACCTTCAAAAAATGGCCACTGAAGCTCAAGAATTGCTAGTGCATGGACAATTCCTGAAAAGTTTATTTTCTTAGAATCTGACATTATTTTCCATGCACAATAGTTTAGGGTTTTTTGTTTCTTTCTTTTTTTCCACCTCCACCCCTTGGTTTGTGTCCCAGAGAAAAATTATAGATTCTTGCAATGACCTCATAGTCATTCATCCCCAATTGGAGCAACTGTCAGGATAGAAAAATATCTCATTTTCCACATTTTTTTTTACCAAAATTTCCCATCACCCAACTCACCATATTTTAAAATTTATCATTCAGAATATTTCACTTACCTGCCCTCAATTAATCACCTTAATAAATTTACATTCATCATCTTACACGTGCAAGAGATAAGTTATGTCACCAAGACTACATCACATCGGCGGGGCTCACTTCAAGGTCTCTTCAAAGAAGGGATCAAGTGAAAGAACACAAATTTTTTTGAAGAGAGTATATCATGTTGGGAAACCTTATTTTGTGTCCCCCCAACAATTCGATCAAAATTTTATCGAAGGGACCTCGATACATTGGGGGGTAATATTTCGGGTCTCTTCGACAACCCACTAGACATTGATGATCAAGGAGTAAAATGTTTCAATTTATAATTACACTTCAACATTCCCTCTCAGACATAATTCAACAATATGTCAAGATGAAAATAATTTTTTTGAAGGAATAGCATGTGGACCTGACAATCAGAGAGACTTTGGCATGAGTAATTTATGAGCCAAAAGGGAAAAATTTATCGAGAAGAACTATGTATATCGATGGGACAAGGAAATTTGTCTCTTCAATAAAGCAATAGCCTTCATTATGAAAGAGAACACAAGAAAGTCAGAGGGGATATAAAAGGGTTCTGAAACATTGGAGAAAATAGGTTCCTAATCTCCCCCCCAAAAAAAAAAACATTTCAACTAAGAGAACTATCAATAAGAGGGATTTATATTGGTGAAAGTCAAGGATTAAGCCCTTCAAGCAAGAAATGAACAACTGAACCAAAAATTCCATCGAAAGGAAGGATGCATTTTAGAGGAATAAAGATACCAGTCCTCCCGATAAAGCGATGACATTTATTGCCTCTGTAAATTTATGAACATAAAAGAATATCGAATAAACCAATTATAAAGAGGGTTTCAAGAAGATATGATGATATCAGTATGAGGCCATAAGGGGTCCCTCCAAAGTCCCAAAATATCAAAGGACCTATCATTTATTGGGGAAAGAAATGAATATCGACAAGAGTGTGAAATTAGTCATTTCAGTGCAGTGAAAGCATTAAAATCACTTGATATGACAAGGCAAGTGATATCTCGAATAAAGAAATTGGCAGTGCTGGAAAGAAAATCAATGGTTGATATTCAAAAATAACAGCAGCAACATTAAAGTTGGCATCATTCATCATTTATGAACCAGAGCCGAGCAAGTTACAGATAAAAAGTCTACTTCACTCTAGTTTGAGGAATTCTCTTGCTCCTAGGAGAAAAGAGAGTAGGAATCCAACAGTGATTGTGGATGCAAAGAACTAGAAGGAATGCAACCAACTCAAGTAAGTAACCAATCCTGAATTGAATTCATTCTACTCAGACCAATTGAAGAATAAGCATAAATTAGGGTTTGCATCATTCTATAAATAAATGGTTGGTACATCAGAAACATCCAAAGTTAAAAGGCAAAAATTAGACACCAAGATTTAATTGACTAATGTCTTGGTTCTAGATCGAGGTCTAGAAGAAATATCCAATTAAACCTGGGAGCCAAGAAGTTAGAGGATAAACATAAGGGGTTAGGAGATGTGTGGAATAATAAAGGGGTTACAACTTGTTCATATACTATTACAAGAAAATGCATAGACATAGGCCAAGGATTCAACCATCTTCTCATACACAGAGTGGGAGACATTGATCCTATTAAGAGTACTGAACTGAATGGCAATGTTGCAAAATATACCAGTGAAAAAATTCAAAAATTAGTGAAAGCTAACAAAAATTACATTTATGAGAATGGGAGGTTGCGGCAGGAATTATTCAAGTACAAGGATAAATTACCTTCTTCTTCAAGAACCTACTCTCCATTGGTAGAGTGTGAGAATAAGGTACTAGAAGCCATGCTAGAAACTATGTACATGAAGCATAAAACTGAAAAGGCTCAAAATAAGTGTGATGAATTGGAAAGAAAGATGAAAATCACCAAGTTTGAAATGGCCTCAAAACTAATCAGAAGGAGATTTGAGAAGGTATTAGGATAGGCTAATCAATTTTGGACAGTTCACACTAAAACATATGAAGCTTTTCAAGAACACAAAATATTGTGGCACCGGATAATAGAAAATAAAGAGGAGTTGATAGCTAAAGAGAATATGAATGACCAAGTACTTAAAAATCTTAATGAGCTAATTGACATACATAATAAGTTTCAAATTGTAATCATTGAGGAGCTAGATGATTTTGATCAGTAGATGGCTATCCCATTCCCATCTTTCTTTGATGATACAGGTAATCTTAAACACCAAAGTGAATGGAAAGATGAGTTGATGCAACTACTACTGTAGGCCTTGAATTTGATAAATGATGAATTAACAATGTTAGACAACACCCATTTGCAACTAGAAGGGATGCTTCACATAGAATATGTTATGAAAGATATAATTACTAATGTAGATACATATGCCAGTGAATGATATATAGAGTATCTTTCCAATTTGAATTTATTTATTGTTTGAACAAAGTAAAGAGCATAAGTAATCAAAGTTACACAACATCAGATACATTATCATGGAGCATGGACCTTGAACGGGTCTTTAATGATCACGGGTACCCGATGAAGACTAATGGATCATGGTGTGTCACGAATTGTTATAGACTTCCTAAGTTATCTCTTGTTTACTCTTAATTACATTGTTAGGGTTTTAAAAAAATACAAATGAAATGACACCACTTTTGATGTAATGGCCTGAAGCTTGTTGCTTCCCTTATATAAGGGAAAACAAGGCCAATTTTTGATATCATCATCAATAGTAGCATCATTAGCATAGACATTTCTACAACATAAAATACTTTAGATATATAATGTACCATCTTTTGAAGTAATATAATGGGAAAGAAAGTTTAATTTGGTGGTTGAGTTCTTGGTGTTCATTTTTTTTTTAATTCAAATTCATATAAGTTATCCTATTGTCTCCAGAATGGTCTTTCCCTATTATTTAAATTAATATATCAAGGATATACTTAATTTGTCAAAACACATTTGTTGTTCTTGTGTGATTTATTTGACTAGCTCCTTCAAGGAAGGATTAAATTATTTTAAGTAATCATAGTAACTTGGAATGATATCATTTAGATTCATAAGAAAATCTTGGTAATTGATAGTCTTACACATGTATACAAAGTATAAAATTCCTAAAAGTTTGAAAACAATTAGAGTTAAGCCAAGAAGGAGAATCCACATATCATACATATCTTGACTCAATCTACCCAATAGATTTAGGCACTGATCATACCCACTACATTACAAAATTTCATAAAATTTTATTCATACATTCACATTTCAATATTTAGCAGTAGGAGTAGCTATTAAAGCTCACATCTATTTCACATTTACATGCCAGTGTGGATAGATCACTAAAACTAGAGAATTCACACAACCTTTAAATCTACACTAATTGTTAAGGTACACCCACCTAGGTTTAGCAGAGCCTAAAGCATAGGGGGTTCTCAACCACATCAATTAACCCCATTCGTTAGCCAAAAATGTTGTAAGCTTGACCATAGAGCCTGTCATCCTCTTAGGGTTTGCAACCCTCATTTTTGAGACCTAGCACATCATAAGCCACCTCTTCTCTTTGTAAATATACCTAATATGATGTTATATCTAATTTATATATATAACATACAAGGTATCCACCATAAGCACACATATCTTAATTCTTGATTCTTCTTGGTGATATGTGTTGATGCCAAAAATTGGAAAGGTAACAAATCTTTGTGGGAAACTCAGTTAAAGGGGGAACCTATTCCGCTAAACTGAGTAACCTCCAAATTTTAAAGAAGCTGACTCTTCTATAATTGGGGTTTCAAATGGGAAAAGGAAACAAATATAAAATAAAAGGATCTAACTAGGGCGATGCGCTGAGACTTAGATGTAAAGCACGATAGACCTATCTTGTAGATGCGATCTAAGGGCCCATTTAGTAATCTACTATGCTCAAAATAACAATCATAAAAGGGAAAGACCTGAATAGTTTATTTCATGACATAAAATAATTTGTACAGAGCTATACTGGAAAGAAAGAGTCAAAGACATGGTTCCAAATCAGCATTTTATTCAAATCATTGAAGTTGCAAACAAACTATTTCAAAAACAACATAGTATAGAGTTATCAATAGTTAAGAGACAAAAAGGCCAAATTATAAGGGCACGGTCTGAGAGTCTTTTACAATTATCAAATGAAATAAAGGCTTGGTGTCTTCCTAATCCTTCTATAGATATTCCGAACTAGCAATAATCAACTCTATAATTGCTACTTCAACTGCTTACTAACTAGCTAGTAGAAAACAACTCTCTCTCTTACTTTGCAAAAGAAGTAGTATATATAGCCAAGGGTATCCACCACTTGGAAGATCGCAAAAATATATCCATCATGAATCATAATGCTTTCAACAATGATTCATTATGGTCGTTGTAATAAAAAGATTCCCAAGCATGAATCCAATCATTCGCCAACCAAATACATTCCATGTAAAATGATGGCAATAGTCCCGATCAATAGTGTCCAAACAAGTGTCACCCCTTAGCGAAAGAAGTTAGAGCACGCATAAGTATGGTAGCCCGGTAATTTCACCGCTTCTCTCTATATACATTTGCACTAAAGGAACACATGGTGAAATTTCACAACATGTAGTTCGTTCTCCTCGTCCTTTGATGAGAGCTTGCGATGAGATGACATGTGGCAGCGTCTCTGTTATCGACACTGCTTGAGGGGCCCGTCAAAAGTTTACATGGGCAAAGGCTATGTGACAGGAAGTTGGGATCCAAAAGAGAAGGGAAGGGAAGCTCCCCTTCAATTAACATTTTGGTGACATGTGACGACATTTGTTTGAGGGTGCCGAAAGACTGTCAAGAGGCTTTCAAAATAATTAGAAGCGGTCGGAAGTCGAGCAAGACATAAAAAATAACCCAGAGGGAGAAATGGGGGTATATAAATATCCACAATATGTAGAGGATAAATTATAAATTTCCACTAATGACTCTATATTTAGTAAAAGTTTGAAATCCTATTTTCCCCTTTTGTTCTTTCTTCACCTCCTAAAACAACACTTTTAGCCTAATATGTGACTATATTTACATTGCTAAATAATTTCTCCACTTGTAATTTTTTTCTCTTCTTGTTGTAATCAAACAACCACCTTTGTATCATCTAAATTAATGCTTTTCCTATCCTTGACACCATACTTGACTCACCCATGATTGTAGGGCCATTTTCAACATGAATTTTTATCTCATGGTTGATTTTAAAGGAGATTTTTCTTCTCACCACCATTCACCATTTCTATTTATATGCACTTCTCCTCCACATATCTATTTAGTAGTCTAAACCACAACTCTTGATCCTTGAGTGTAAATTAATTTCCTAGACTCAATTCTAGATGCATTATAAACTTGAACAACCTATCCATTAACTATCCCTTCTCACTATCAATATCTACTACAACACTACACCAATTATTGTCCTCCAAGTTGAGCACCCATTTTAAAAAAATTCTTCCTCTATTTTTTCTACTTGCAATATTATTATACTATTACACTCTACATTTACTTGCATCATTATGAAGATTTCACCATTAGCATATTCACCTACACAATCAAATCTATTTTCTATATGTACTTGCAATATCTCTTGTATATCTCATTTCTTGCATTTCTTCATAGTACTAGAAAAATCTCTCTACCATCCCCCTCTATACCCATTATCACCATCTCTCTACTATGTTATGTTGATCTAACTTGTAGTGTATCTAGAACTAAATTAGGTCCAATTGTAGTTTTATGTCTACATATTTTTTTCTGTTCCACTTATTTGTATAATCTCGTACAAAAAATATTCTTTGATCTCTTTTACAACACTTACAACATCTTAGCTACATCAACTTGTAGCTATTTAGTGACCTTCTTCATCACCCTTGTAAGCTTACAAGCATATTGATTATTTATTGCACTTACTTATAGTACCTTGGGAACCCTTTTCCCAAAATGCAACCTGTTGTCTACATTTTTAATTTGTGCCTTTCTGAAGACATCTTTTATTACCTTTTTTATCAAGTGGCAAGCTTCCTTGGTCTAACATTATAACTTCAAAACTTCTCTTACTACTACCATTTCTCTACTCTTCCTCACCAAGCGTCTCTAAACTTGTACATCCATTCCTTACTATCAATATTACTATCTTGTTGACTCATCCTCCATCATGAATATTTCTTCATCTCTTTCATCATATTGTTCTCCAAAACCTACAAAAACAAATGCATTACAAAAGAACACAAGGCTCACTTTTACCCTTCTTTAGTTTCTTCACCATAGTTATTTTCTCAGCCATCTTAGCTGATGGGTTTCCTCCTCTATCATAATTATTTTAACAAATCCTTGTAGCATGTGGGTTACACTCTCTTCTTCATCCTCATCCATAAGGTCTCTCTCTTATTTTTCTTCATTGTCTATAAGGTCTTCCTTGGGTTGCACATGACCCATATCTCCATATGAAGGTTACTCACATGACATCTCTACTCATTGCTTTCTCCTCAAAGAAATCTCCTTCATACCCTTCTATGTTTTTTAGTCTTCCTTTTTGTCCATTTATCTAGAAAAAAAGGTGTATGTTTATGGCCTCCCACTCAACTCTTCTCTAAAGAATACAACTTTCCTTTATCTCTCTTAACATCTTCAACACTACTAATTTTAACCTATCTAAAAAATTTACTACTCTAACTTATATTGTTGTTGTAGGATAGAGTTAAATTCATAATCAAAGGTAAAGATTAACTAGTAGCAACCACAACTACTTAAATCTAAACCAAAATGACCCAAATCCAAACAAGAAAGTACAAAGCAGCAAATGAAATCATATGAAAGCAAAACTAAATCAAATTCCCCATGCTAAACTTGATTCATCTTCCTTGCATCTCCTCCATTTTTTCGTGTGTGCAAGCTTGCCCTCAAATTTTTTTGTGTTCAAATACCTGCAAGTGACAGTGATGTGATAGCAATAATTTCAGAGATTGTGGTTGTAAGGTTGGAATGAGGGAGAGAACTCTCTTTTATAGAAAAGCTACTTGAATGAACAGTCGAGATCGAAAGACAACATGATGCCAAGATCAACCATTGAGGATATCTACTTAACAAATAAATCAACTAGACAAGTATACTCCTTTTGATTGGAAATGTGTTTTTTCTTTGATCACTAACACAGTTGATGAGCCTAGGATTGTAAAAGATTTTATGTGTATGAATTATGTAGAGTCTTAGAAATTTTCCATGAATGAGGAGATGGATGAATCCAAGAAAAATGACATATGGGACCTAGTTCATTTTCCTAATTGATGTAAATATATTAGATGAAAATGGGTGTTCAAAAAGAAATTTGGATTAGATGATAGTGTTGAGAAGTACAAGGAGAGATTAGTTTTTAATGGATATTCCCAAGCTGAGGATTGATCACGGTGTTATTTTTTCCCAAATTTCCATGTTGGCATCCATTCATTTTATATTATCTAGTAATGTAGTGTTTCATAATAAGTTTGAGTAGATGAATGTGAAAAATAAATTTATTTAATGGTGATATGGAGGAAGAGATTTTATGTCATAGCAATAGAACTAAGTTGAAGAATATTTGTATGGTCTAAAGTAATCTCCTAGGATGTGGTACCAGAAGTTTGATTCTTTTGTTATGTGATTGAGATTTTTAAGTCCTAAATTAATTATTATATTTATTATAACATGGATGATGATAGTTTCCTTATTATTGCATTATATTTTTATTATATATGTATTATTGGTGAATAGTAGGATTTTGTAGACTATCCTAGGCTAGGTGACACTACAAATGGGGGTACCCTATCCTCTACACAAATACACTACACTAACATGAATAATCAAAATATATGAGCTCAATGGAATAGTAGAGGCATAAAGCCCATAATCACAATGACCTAGTAAGGGTTTGGAACATGAAATTGAGAAATTTAATCATTAATAGATTTTAATGCAAATGGTTCAAATCCACAAGTGCAATTTCCTAGTAAGGGCACAAATTGTTGAATAGGACAACTGAGAGCGGGGGTGAATCAATTGTCACAAATTTAACCTTTAATTCATTCACCAAAACTAATTCTTAACATTTCTTAAATGATTAATCATCAAATGCTAATGCAAAAACTTAAATCCAGCACATAAACTCAATAACACTGGATTTACGTGGAAACCCCAATAAGGGAAAAACCATGGTGAGGATTAACTCACACTATAGAGAATATCAAAACTGATTACAAGAGGCTCACTACCTATGAAATAAGGCTCACTGCCAAAACAAGGACTCACTGTCTGGAAAATGACTCACTGTCCAACAAGGCTAACAACCCAGAGGGATCACTGCCACATAGATACAAAGAAGATAGAAGAGATATGTTATAAAGAGATGAAAATATCAATGTAACAAAGAAATCCACCACAACCACTCGTAGACATGCGTGAATGGTAGAGTACACCTTCTGCTCACTACATCCAAAAACTCAATATTTAGGATTCACACTGATCTACCACACTCACATCACCCACACTCATTGAATAACATCAATCTCACATCTATTTGCTCTTTTATTTTCACTTCTCTCTCTTCTTCGCTCTTGTATATTCTCCACCACTAACTCATCATGTATTTATACCATCTTCAACTTTGAAATATATCCAAATTCAGCCATCCAACATTAAATTTAAATTAGGTCGACACCAAAAAATCCTAGGGTGGAATTAGAATGAGGGTGATCCAAACACATGCTTCATAGGGACCCAAATAGATCCAACATTCTTCATCAACTTCAAAGGTACTATTCAACACAAGGTCTGCCAAACCAGTGTAAAACACATAGAACCATTAAGCACGAATCTTCCATATGCCAAAATTATCTTCAACAAAATCAAGGCAACTCAAATCTAGAACTGTAAGTCATAAGACTTTAGCAAAGAGAAATCTGGACCAACGACATTTCTCTTGGACCTCAACTAGAAACACAAAAGACCGCAGTTCACAACTAGTGAGCATAACTTGCACTAAACAATGAATCAACAACTAAAAATATAGATATAACATCTTCTAGAAACCATGATCAACATATTTGAACGACAGAAATATAGGAGTGAAACCCGGGGCAAAACCTAGAGCAACCACTGAACACCTGCAATCTTCCTTCAATAAATTTTTCTCAACATCCTCGACATATACAACCAACAACAACCAGTTGACCAATTAACATCAATTTCAACACCTTCATCCTTTCCATTCTTGCAACAATCTCCCCATTTGTCATTGAGGGCAACACATGATGTGAAAACCATCAAAGACACCATACTAGCTCTGAATACACTTCTCAAGATTTGTCTTTATGTTTCTCCTCCTTAGTAGATAATATTTTATATTCTTCCTCTTTTCTCTTTCACTCTTTCTTTCTCTCCTCTTTTTCACATGCTTTATCTCCCCCTTTGACAACAATGGAAAAGGCAATAGATATTTTACATTGATTTATCCTTTGACATGAAAAATAGAATACTCACAATGACAACACTTGCCACTACTTGCTCCCCCTGAGAGGTAGCCACCAGAACATCAGTCCAGAAGAAGGATAGATCCATACATCCACCAAATTGATGCATATCCATATGCATCTAGTTCAAGAAAGGAGGGGCAATGACCCCTAACTTCTCCTGGAGATACTCAAAAGTATCATTAGGAAGAGTCTTCATGAATATATCAACAATTTGATCCCTTGTCAGAACATACTCAAGATTTACTTCATTCTTCATGACCTTCTCTTTCAATAAATGATACATGATAGATATATGCTTTATCCTCAAGTGAATCACTGTATTCTTTGAAATTTTAATTACACTGATGTTATCACAAAAGATAGAAATAAGATCATCATAAACCACTATGATATCTTTCAATGTTTGTTTCATCCATAGAACTTATGTAAAGCAAGATGCAATAGAAATATACTTGGCTTTAGTATTAGACAAAGAGAGCGAATCTCACTTTTTACTCAACCATTCCACCAATCTGCATCCAAGAAAGAATGCACTGCCACTTGTACTCTTTATGTCATCTACACATCCAGCCCAATCTACATCTGTATAGGCACTTAGTGTAAAGTCAGTATCTTTAGGATACCATAACCCATAATTCAGAGTGCCATTCAAATATCTGAAAATTATTTTAACAACACCAACATGTGTTTCCTTAGGATCTTCTTGAAATATAGCCACAAGATAGACAACATGCATAATATCTAGTTTAGTAGCAGTCAAATACAATAGTCCACCAATCATAGATCTATACTTTCTCTGATCAGTCTTAGGTGAATCATCATCTTTACCCAATTTGCAACCAGTCACCATAGGAGTACATACCGGTTTGGAACCATCCATCTCAAAATTCTTCAACATCTCTTTCACATACTTAGACTGCGAAATAAAAATTCCTTTCTCTGTTTGATTAATTTGTAGCCCAAGAAATAAATTCATCTCTCCAAACATAGACATTTCAAATTCTTTCTACATCTCTTCTGCAAACATCTTGCACATATTTCCATTTCCTCCAAAGATAATGTCATCAACATACACAACTACAATCAAGATTTTGTCATTTTCAATCTTAAAATATAGATTACTATCTATCGTACCTTTGTTGAGACTTTGTTGAATCAAATACATGTATAACATCACATACCAAGATTTAGGAGCTTGCTTCAATCCATATAAAGCTTTCTTCAATCTACACACCATATCCTGTTGATCCGTTAACTAAAATCCTTCTGGTTGTTCCATGTAGACCTCTTCTTCTAGCTCACTATTCAAAAATGTTGACTTGACATCCATCTGATAGACCTTGAAATCTTTATGAGCAGAAAATGCACATCCTTATAGCTTCCATTCTTGCTACTGAAATAAAATATTCTTGAAAATATATGCCTTCTACTTGTGAGTAACCTTTACACACAAGCCTCGCTTTATTTCTAACTACTTCTCCATTCTCATTCAACTTATTTCTGAATATCCACTTTGATCCAATGATTTTTTTTTTGTCTTCCGATCTTGGGACCAATTCCCAAGTTTGATTAATCTAAATAAATTATTCTTTCATGGATTCCATCTAATGTTCATCTTTACAAGCTTCACTTATAGCCTTCGGTCCAATCTCAAAAAGTAAGCACAGGTTCACTTCAACGACAACTTTTCTTCTAGTCAATACACCTTTTGTCTTGTCACCAATAATTTGACTTTCTGAATGATTCTTCTATACATATCTAGGTGTCTTAGGGGACACCACTAGAGCTTTTTCTTCTCTTTCATTATGTTCATCCTAATTCTGTTGCTCATCCTTTTCCTATTCTTCAATCCCTTTTATTCTTACAAAATCAAGTTCATAAGATACATATCCATCAATGTCAATAGAACTCTTCATTGTTTCATCAACCTTGACATTTGCACTCTCTACAATATTATCTAGTCTTTTACTGAAACATATGTTTTCTTTGATTTTAGTAGAATATCTAGGAAAAATTCCTTCATCACTTCTTGCATCAAACTTTCCCAAATTTTCTTCATCTCTTCTGATATAACATTTGCTTCCAAATACCTTGAAATACTTAACAGTTGGAATTCTTCCATGCCATAGCTCATAAGGAGTCTTTGTACTATTTGATCTTGCTTTAACTCGATTGAATACATAAACAATAGTATAAATTTCTTCTTTCTAGTAAACTTATGATAAACCAACCTCAATAATAATTGATCTAGTAGCCTCTTGAACTGTTCTATTTTTTCTTTCAACAACTCCATTCCGATGAGGAGTTCTCAGAGTAGATAATTTTCTCTTTATTCCATGCACTTCACAAAACATATTGAACTCATGGGAGGTGAATTCTCCACATATTTTAGACCTTAAGCATTTTATCCTTAAATTCACTTCATTTTCAACCATAGCTTAAAATGTCTTGAATCTATCTAAAGCATCTAATTTTTCTCTAAGAAATGTAACTCATGTATATCTAGAATAATCATCAATCAAAAGAATAAAGTAACTTTCACCTTATAGATTTATCACTCTTGTCGGACCACAGAGATTTGTATGAATAAAATCCAGTAAGCCAGTAGTAGATTGTTCCTTTGATCTATAATGACTTCTTGCTTTCTTTCCAAACTGACAATTTCTGAAAATAACATTTACAAGATTTGTAATCCTTGGTAAATCTCTCACGACCTGAACCAAACTAATCCTCACCAAGTTATCAAAACTCATGTAACACATTCTTTGATGCCATAGACAACTATCTTTAATCTGAGTCATAAAGCATCGTCCATCAACACCCTTAAGTTGATAGATAATTCCTTTAGATTTCTTTCCTACAACAATTAGTGTTTCGGATCCTTCTCGGATCTCACATCTCTCATCCTTAAACACAAGATCATATCCCTTACTGCACATCTATCCAACACTCAAAAGATTATTCCTTAAAACCTTAACATAGTAGACATCATCAATATTATGCTTTCCATCAAAACTTACTAAACCTATCCCACAAATTTTAGCACCAGTATCATCTCTGAACATAACCAAGCCTCCATCATATTTTTCAAGTTTAACAAAATTAATTTTATCACCACTCATGTGATGTGTACAACCAATTTCAACAACCCAATAGTTTTTTTCTTGTTTAGCATGTAGGGCAGAGATAACAGTACCTTCATTTTCTCCTTCTCTAGAGGGCTTTCCTTCACCTATTTTTCAGAATTAGCAAAAGTAGGTTCATCCTTTATATCCAAGAACACACATTCATTGTCATCAGGGTCTTCATAATCAGAATCCTCATCCGATATACTAGCATTCTCATTCACATAATAAACTTTATTGATCTTCTTTCCTTTATTTTCTTTCTCATATCTTTGTTTATTCCTCTTAGCTCTTTTTGGACACTGTGCAACATAATGACCTATTTCTTCAAAACTAAAGCATTTAAAGGGTAAATTACCTTCATACTTATTGGAGCCTTTCCTCATGCTTCTCATAAATTTAGCTTCTATTTAAACAAGATTTTATTCATCTTGATTTTCAAATTTTGTAGCTTTAAAAGAAGTCTCTGATTTGCATCCATTCCTCAGATTTGACTTCCTCATCTCATAAGATGTCAGAAATCCCAACAACAGATCTTTAGTGCAGTTCTTATAATCTATACTCTGTTCAATAACACACACATTTTCATTGTAAGCATCAGGGAGAGTTCTAACAATCTTCTTTACAATTCCGGTTTCATCTATAGTAGCACCGATTCTTCACATTCTGGCTACTATCTCATCCAATCTTTGTACATGAGCTTTAAAATTCTCATCTTCAGACATATGTAGAAGCTCAAACTATGTCTCCAAATTTTGCAATTTTGCCTCTTTGACTCTTTCATCACCTTCATGTGCCCTTTCCAAAGCATCCCAGACTTCCTTAGCAGTCTTCAAATTTTGAACCTTAATCAACTCATAATGTACCAGACTATTCTTCAAAATGTACTTCACCTTATTATTCACTTCATGTCCCTTGATTTCATCAGCCGTACTCAAACCATTAGCAGGAGGAGTGTAAGGATTCTCGTAAGCTTTCTCCACATCATATCCATAATATTCCAGATACTCTTCCACCAAAATTCTCCAGATAGCATAATTAGTTCCATTGAACCTTGGATAATCATAAGTCATTTTCCAACCATCCTAGACCTTCCTCAAGCAATTAATCTCTTCACCAAGGAATCAAGATCTGATACCAATTGTTGAACAAGACAACTGAGAGGGGGGTGAATTATTTGTCACAGATTTAAACCTTAATTCATTCATTGGAACTAATACTTAACACTGCTTAAATGATTAAACATTAAATGCAAGTGTATAAACTAAAACCATTACAAAAACACAACACCAAATTTATGTGGAAAACCCAATAAGGGAAAAACCACAGTGAGGATTAACTCACATTATAGAGAATATCAAAACAGATTACAAGAGGCTCACTACCTGAGAAAAAAGAATCACTACCAAAACAAGGACTCACTATCCAACAAGGCTAACAACCTGGAGGTCTCACTACCACAGAGATATAAAGAAGATAGAAGAGATATGTTATAGAGAGAAGACAATCTCAATATAACAGATAAATCCACCACAATTTGCTAAACCACTTGCATACATGCATGAATGATGGAGTACACCTTCTACTCACTACATTCAAAAACTCAGCATATAGGCTTCACATTGATCTACCACACTCGCAACACACACACTCACTGATTAGCATTAATCTCGTAGCTATCTACTTTATTTATTTGCACTTATCTCTCTTTCACTTGCCTTCCTCTTCTCACTACTAACCCATTATGTATTTATACCATCTTCAACTTTGAAACATATCCAAAGATGACCATCCAACATTAAATTCAAATTAGATTGATTCCAAAGCATCCTAGGGTGGAATTAGAATGAGGGCAACCCAAACACACAGTTGATAAGGACCCAAATAGATCCAACACGCTTCATCAACTCCAAAGATAGTGTTCAACACAAGATCGACCAAACTAGTATAAAACACATAGAACAATTAAGCATGGACCTTCCAGATATTGAAATTATCTTCAATATAATGAAAAAAACTCAACTCTAGAACCACAAGTCATAAGACTTTATCAAAGAGAAATCCAGACCAACATTTCTCCCAGATTTCAACCAAAAACACAGAAAACCACAGTTCACAACTAGTGAACATAACTCACACTGTATAATGAATCAACAACCAAAAATTTGGATATATCAGCTTCCAACAATCATGATCAACATATCTAAATTAGAAAAACATAGGAGAAAAATCTCGAAGCAAAACCTAGAGCAATCACTGAACACCTACAATCTTCCTTCAATACAATTTTCTCAATATCCTCAATATATACAGCCAATAACCTGTAATCATGACATTAATGACAACAACAACCGATTGATAACCAATTGACAAGTTGATATCAATGACAACACCTTCATTCTTCCCATTCTTGCAACACCATTTCCATGATTTTAAATAAGAACAACATTCTTGTGGAGATTACTGGTGATGCTAAATGAAATAATTTGGAAATAGGCTTATGCTATTATATTGTGCACCAAAGCAAACAAAAGAAGAGTTATCATTATTGTAGTTGCAAATGGCCTGGTAGACTAGACATGTAAGGAGTGGAACTACATACAAGCACATGCTTTGTTTGATTGATTGTCTCAAAGAAACAAGGTCTAGGAAATACCATGAGTTCGGGGAACACAAATATGGATTTTCTCGATGTCCCTTCTTGGTTTTGAGCTCACTATCAGCTTGAAAAGAATACTTCAAGAATATTATGCAGATGTAGATTGGATTTACTATTTACAAAGGTTTTCAAGTATTTTAGTGCAACCCACACTTCTACGGGAGGTATCTAAGCCATTCGGCCTCTGTCTATATTTTGAAATATTTGGATCGACAAAAAACAAGTAAATATTCAATACTTAATTAGAAAGTAAATAAAAATGGGTTATTAGAATATAGAACATTTCAATCCTTGACTAAGGTCTCTATGCATGAAAAGATCCATGTGTTTACAGTTTATGGTCTGAAGTAGATCACCTTCAAAGGCCAACCCCTTTTAAAACTTTCTATGGAAAGTTTTTTCCACATCGGTTCTAGGGAACTAAATTTAAATTGAAAGAAAATATATGCAAGAAAAGGTAACTACAAGTAGCCACTTTGGATAAATACCCCAAGAAATCGACCTTATACTCATTTATTTTAGACTAATATAAATATATGAGTCTTACCTCATGGTTTGTATAAAAAGAATCGAGTGATTTGGTTTGGATTTCCTCTACGAAACATCACATCTTCCAACACTACTCCTAGTTAACAGAAAGTCCATCCTTGCATCTCTGAGCTCAATGCACTAATTCCATGACTAGACAAATTGGAAGGAGACCTAATGTGTGGGATCTTGCCAATATCACACTCCAAAGAAAGTCCTAGTTGGTAACAACTACCCAAAACGATTTCGCAGACTGTTTCCCCCTAAGTTCATTCTAGAAGACTACTTGTTCTTAATCCAAATGATGTCTCTAAAGAGAGACCCCCCCTCCCTTCTCGAATGCGAGTTCTTCTTCTAGTGAAAATATAGGAGAGCTAAATTAGGAGGTGAAGAAAATGATGTGTGATCCATGCTCTATTAAAAACATTAATTTTCCCATTATCTCACACACCTTCCCTTCTCGAATGCATGTGCATGCATGAAACAAATGATAAATATGGCAACACCGATGAGACATGCAACATTGTCTCTATTAAAAGATTCCACCCTTTTTATAACATGCAATTTAATTACACGTTCTCGAGAAAATAGTGTTACTCATTTATTTTATTAATTCAATTTTCTTAAAATTAAATTAACATAAAATTTATTAAGAAACAATTCTCTTTTCTTTTAATTATATTGATAGATAACATGAGCTCTTTTTATTTTATCTTATTTATTCATATTTTTTTCTAAATTCAATATTAAGAGGACAAAAATTAATTTTCCCATTAATTTATCTTCCTCAATTTAATATTTAATTTATGCAAGAAAAATGGGATATGATCATTCCTTCCCTAATCTAGACCAATTCCCAAATGGCAGCCTGTTAGAATTGAATTATGATCCTTTATGGGAGATGTACTTCGATGGATTGAGATGTCAAAATGGATCTACAGTAGGTGTAGTTTGTATTTATCCTGAAGGAAAGGCAATTCCTCTTTCCTTTCAATTATAATTCCATTGTACAAATAATATTGTTGAGTACAAATCCCTTATTGTTGGCTTACATACCGTGGTAACTTCTAAAATTAAGCATATTTTTATTCATGATGAATTTGATTAATTGTAAATCAGATCATAGGAATGTATCATGTTAAGTAGTGAAGCTATCTCAGTACAGGGATTTGGCTTTATCCTTGCTTAGTTATTTTTCTTTCTATACCATTGACAATTTTCCAAGGAGAGAAAATCATCATGTGAATGCAATGGTGAGTGTTGCCTCCCTTATATGCCCTAACTATAGTACAGATGAGTACCACTTCATGGTCCAAATTCTATGCTCTCCTGCTATCTCAGACAAACCTAAACTTGACAATCGTGTGTGTGCACATATAGACTCAAGAGAATGGTATTCTCATATCTATAATTACCTAAAATTTGGAAACTTTCTCGATGATGTGAGTAAGAATACTCATGTCCAAATATAGAGGATTTTAGCCCACTATATAATTTTATCTAATGTTTTCTACCATATATTTTATAATGTTCTTTTTTGATGTCTCATTAAAGCTGAGATACCCCTTACCCTTCAAGAAGCCCACTCAGGATCTAGGGTGGAAATTTTGGTGGTAAATACTTAGTGCATAAATTGATACATATGGGATATTACTGGCTAACAATGGAGCAAGACTCCTTTGCCTTTGTCAAGAAACGTCCTCAATGTTAGCAACACAAAAATCTCATATGAGCTCTTGCATAAGAACTTCGCGCTCAAGCTTCTCCTTGGCCTTTTCAAATGTGGGGTCTGGATATTATTGGAAAGATATCCCCCCCTTCTTCTAAGGGACATACCTTCATCATAACAACTACTGATTATTTCTCAAAGTGGGTTGAGGATACTCCACTTTGATCCACTAATGCTAAAACAATCTACAAATTTCTTCTAAATAATATAATTTCTCATTTTGGATTACCTTCTACCCTTGTTTCTGACAATGGCACCCCATTTAAGAACAAGGAGGTAAAACAATTCTTAGAGAATTCTATATTTGACAATGATTTTCTATACCTTATGATCCTTACTCTAATGACCAAGTTGAAGCATTGAACACAATCATTGAACAAATTTTGCATAAGAAAAATAAAAAACATAGTAAATATTGGTATACTCAATTACCTTATGCATTGTGGGCCTACCTCATGGGTATGTGCAAGACCATGATGGGCCAAAAAGTGGTGATATGTAAGTGATATGATGGCCCATGTGGCTGATGACTTTGTTTTACCCAAAATTGATGAAACGAAAAGGGTTTTTAAATGAGATTCTCACCTTTCCACCAATATAAATTATGCTTTACTTTGAATTTAATAAATTATTATTATTCATTTTCTATTTGAATTATGACTAAAGTTCTGATTGATAGGTTGATTGAAAAACATCTATAGCTTTCAAATGGCATCACATTTTTTGAATCCAAAACATGTGTCACATTCTATGCTTTTCATACTATAGGATTAAAAAAAAAAGAATTTCATGAAGTTTTGACCAGGTTTAGGTGGTTAGACATACGAGTTTTTATATTTTTTAAAAGTTGTAATAAAACATTCATAATTAATCATTTACTTGGAAAAAAATTACAAAAAAATATGCATCACATCGGGACATGAGTCCTCTACTTATATTTAAAATATTATAATTTTTTTTATTATTTTATTGTGGTTAGGATGGTCAGACAGACACCTACTTCTTATTTTTTCCCTAAAATTTAAGTACTATTGCATTGAAATTTCAAATTTTCACCAAATAGATTTTTTATTTTTTTAAATAAACCTAGTATTTTAGAAACTAAATTCAATTTTCTACATATTCTATTCTTACATATTTTTGAAATAATATAGATAACTTATTCAAATTTTTACATCAAGTTGCCTAACTCTGATTTTTCTGAATTTTATTGCCACTTAAGGGCATGTTTTTTCCATGATGATCCTGCACATACCCTCATGAGTGTTTTTACGGATATTGGTAGTACTCTGTATAGCCTCATGTATGGCACCGATGCTATTAAGCCTCTAGAGTTGGAAATTTTATCTTTATGATTTTCCCTTAGAGGGTTAATTGATGATGACACTTATTGTTCCACATCTAAATCAAATTGAATTTCTCTATGAGCATTGGTTAAAGGACCTTGAGCACCTTCAAGATTATCAAAAATCTTTATCGAGGCACTACAATAAAAATTCCTTTATTGTAATTTTAATATTGGTGATCTTGTTCTCTATGAGAACCAAAGAAACATGAATGCACCACAAGTGAGAAAAAGGAAAAATTCAATCCTAATTGATTAGGTCCATACATAATCACCTTTTTTTATGGTTCTAGTGCCTATGGCCTTTCTGATATGAATGACATACCACTGAAAGAAACTGTCAATTCTATGCACTTTTGTCAATACTATGCGTAGAATTCTACTAGGTGTCACAAACATGACACTAGATTCTTTTTAGAATTGAAGCATGGCATGTCACAATATTCGTTCATTAACACATTCCTTGATCACTATGTTATGATGCATACATGTATGGTTAATTTATTTAAAATAGGAATTAGAGGTACATGTATTTTAAATTCTATGCATTTTTAGTCAATAATCTCAATTTATCTTAATCATTAGAATAATCATTTCTTTATATATGTGTAATATATTTATTATTTAGTGTAATTCATTAGTATATTAATTTTTTTAATTTGTATATTTTATTTCCATGAGCATCTACATCATCATAGCATATTAGATCATCATAGTATTTGATTAAACATATTTCACACATGTTTAATTAAATCATGATAGCATCTAATCTAATCATACATCAATGCCCATCCATAACATACATGAAATCAAATGCATACATTAGAATGCAAGTCATAGTTGAATCAAAATGTCATATATATGTGTATAAATATCTCAATATACATGTTTCATCATCACTATAACAAAATGTGATGTCTGTATATGTGTATATAATTATATACATCCCAATAAATGATATATACATCATAAATCTCTACATTAAAAATGTGTATATATTGTATATGTATCTCTCTATACACCTAGAGCATGGGTCCTTGAGCCCTTTGGTGCTGGTGGGCTTGGATATCCACATGGTGGCTAGCGAGCTGACATATGAGATTGGGATTGGGATACTAATCTAAATATCAATGTACACAATCCTCTCAACTCTCCTCTTAGCTCTACTATCAGATCTCTTTGGGTAGCAATATTCTCTCGTAAAGTGTCCTCCCTCTACCTCGCTACTGCTAGATCATTCATGAGCTATTTTACTCTAGGATGATTGAGATCTATAGGGGAATTGGTCTACATAGCCTCAAACTCCCTCTTGAGCCTCTCAACCTCACTTTGAAGGATCTCACATTCTTTCTTGACACTCTTTGACCTTGTCTTTAAAAGGTCTTGCTCAAAGAGGATGGTATAAATCTCTATTGCCCTCTGATCTTATTGTCCTATCATCATGGATAGCTCAACCTTCCTCTACACTAGGTCCAATTGAGTGTCCTAATAAGATGTCCTAAGCCATACCACTGGATCAAATAATTGGACATGCATCTTGACCATTTGTTATCACCAATAGGCATCTAGGACAAAACCTCGAGTTTGAACCACTAGGAAAATCTCCATTAGCGCTTGACAAAAGAAATTGAGCCACTCTCATATGAAAACTGCAAACACAAAGAAGGAAATGGGTATCAATACTACATCATCATAATAATCATATGTAATCATGAATCTAAAAAATATGTCCAAATCATAAATCACAATATACTTAGGTCTCCAGCCTACCAGTTAGGATCCATGGGTGTGGCCCAACTCCCCGAGGCCCCTGGTGTCCCTGTCTATGGAGTTGTTGGGGGTGGAATCCTAGGTTGAGTGCTCACTAGAGGGAGCATTGAGACAACTAGGAATATTACTGAGAAGCTAGCTCTGCTACTTTTTGGGTCTCTCCTCAACCTCTTCCTCCTCCTTCGAGCCCTGCTCTCCCTTCAACCCCTAAGCACTTAGGTCCCCTCCAGTGATGCCCTCGAGAAATATGTTAGTAGAACCCATTGTCTCCCACCTTCTCCCAAACCTGTTGGTCACTCTAACATCATCGATGTCCAATATAGGTGGCTCATCTTCATCACTTCTTCCCTCCTCACTTTATGCCATGTCTCTGATGGTCAGGAAAGAGAGGTCTCTAGGTCTTATTACAATCTTGTAGGACTAAATTTATCTTGATATATCCTATGGAACCACCTATACCTTTTTGTACTATCCCATAATCCATCTCCAATAATATAGAACTATGATGTGATCATGACAACCTGCTAGGAATCAATCATGTTGCATATGTAGAAACTATGTCTTATCAATAGGCCAACGGTCCATGCCACAATAGGACTACCACATGAAATCACTGATCCTCACTTAGTCCATAATCTACCTCCAAAATAATAAGTTTCTAAATCTCCACTAATGCACCAGAGCATATGCATATGTCCATTGTAAATCACTTGTGATACATTGGGGGCACCTATTTAGATGTGTACAAGTGATATGATCAAAGTCCCATACTTGAAGGAGTGTGCAGGTAGTCAGGTTGTGGAACTCATAATGCACATATCACTCAAGGTCATGATATAAGTGTGCTAGCATGCTCTGAACCTAGGTGGATATGGTGCATCTATCCTCCATATCTCTAATATATCAAACAAGGCTCACATGCAAGTGGGAGCCTCATTTGTCTATGGCCACCCAAAGTGGAAATATCACAATCATAATCCTTTGAACGAGTGGCACTATCACTCATCCTTGCTCCAAACATCACAAGTAGATGTGCCTTGTAGTGTTTGATCATTTGTAATGGTAATATTCAATAAAAAATAATTGTAATGCATGTCCCAACACCCAAAAATTATCGTAATGGCTATTCTTGCCCAATATATAAACAAAAAACATTCTTTTATCTCATTTTTAAAAGTCTATCACAACTTCTTGTTCATTCTTCTTGGAGTTCTCTATTCTTATAAAAACTCTACCTGAAAATATTCTCACAATAGAAAGGTCTCCTCTTGCACACAATCTCATCACATCCATCATCTTAAGAGAAGGGCCACAATTATCGGTAATTCTCTCTTGCTTGTGTCTTATTGATCTCATCTTATAATGCACTTAACTTGATCTAATCTAGTGTCTTTTATATCATGATAGGGGTTCTCCTCCATAGCAAGGTTTGTTTCTATCACATGTCTACTTTAATTTTATGCTTTTCAGTCTTATCTTGCTATTTGTGGAGGTGGAAAAACCAAAATGGGGCTTTAACTAAGGCAAACCCCTACCTCCTCTCCATCCATGCAGGTTTTGAACAGGTTGGAGTGATAACATACCTCATTCTAGCAGTTTTAGGACTCGATCCATATAGACGATAGTCCCCACGACATGTTGTCATCCAAGGTTGAGGCTTTTCCCATCTAGTACCGCATCTTGTATACTCTATACTTTCTTTTCCTATTATCTAAATATTTTTACCATTCTATATATGCAAGTTATTTAAGATTTCATTTACATTCATTATCAAGTCTAGCTTATATTTCTGTTTTAAAGGATTTATATTTCTAGTTCACTTGAACCTGGTCATTTAGGTAGTTGAGAGATAAATTTGATCCTTAAGATCTCATTATCTTGAGGGTAGAAAATTATTTCCTCTATATTATCCTTATTATCATTATTACCATTCTTCTTGTCCTTACCTCTCTCCTTAAGATCTACCTCACACATTCAATGTATCTAATGAACCCTTTAAAGTACTTCTCATTTCCTCTAAGAGGAGAGTAGTAATGATGACATCCAAATTTAAATCATTTGTAAAAGAACCGCCAATTTAAAGGATCAAATTATCCCAAGATTCAAGAAATGAACTTAATAATAAAATACATTTATCCTCCTCATCCATATTCACATCAATTGAGTGTAACTAACTCTATATTAGATTAAAATATTCAAGTGTTTGCAACTAAGTTCTTATCCTTGATTTTAATAGAATACAATTTTATTTTTATAAATAAATTATTAATGAGACTCTTTGTTTGATATCTCTCTCCCATTAAATTCTACAATTTAAGTGTAATAACTTAGTTACAAACATTTAATAAAGTAAAATCTCATAAAGACAACAATATGTGCCATGATATTTTCTTATCAACTTTTTTTTTAGACTCCAAGAATCGGCTGGGTATCCATCCCCCTATAAACTACAATGCCCTTGGTAAATTTTTTTCATGTGACCGGTGGTGCTAGCACGACAAATCCTCCAGTACCATGGGGACGGTTGGGAGACTAGACCTCATGAAATCTTTCTTGCAATAGGATGCTTTAGCCAATCGAGCTAGGCCCATCGCCCCTTTTTTAATCAAATTTTAGCCATTATTTATCCAACATATTTTTTGGGTTTGGTTTCACTCTTCACAACGATCCATTGATCTCTTTCCTCCAAGATATCCTTAATATGAACTAAGATGAACTAGCAAAAAATTAGCTTTCAAATTTTAAAGCCTATTTGATTGAATTTTTCAATCTCCAACCAAAATGAACTAACCATGATCTCTATCACATAGAACCCAAAACTAAAAGAAAAAACTTCCACTAAAAAAAACTCAATCAAGAAATTTTAAGGATGCACCCCTCTCTCTAATAAATCCAACTATGTATTTGATATCAAATGTTAAAACAAAGGGTAATTATATAGTTCAATATGTTGATCTTAATGCAACCAAATTCAATAACAAATGATAGATCATAAATGAAAATGAAAATAAAAAATGAAGCAGATAAAAACCATTAAATGAATATTTATGTGGAGAAACCATTTAATAAAAAATCTACACCTAAAGAGACCAATCATATATTAATGATAAAATAAGTTACAATACATCATATTATCCCTCTAAACTTTGATAGCATAAAAATACTTGAATAACTTGTAAAAAATATGATCCTACTATCATATCAAGGCACAAACATAGATGAGATATTAATAAGATACCATGAATGGTATTCTAAACATGTGTTTAATACCGTACACCCAAAACTAGGCATCTAAATCCTAATGGAATATCTCATACCTCACTAAAATGGTAAACATACCCTGAATAATAAGTAAATTATATTATGCACATCACACCCACCTCCTACATTATAAACATCATAGATTATATCTCATCAGCCAAATTTACCAAGATCCTAATCCTAGGTTCTTAATGAGAATATTGACCAAATATTTCTTATGCAACTTGATATTTACCCAAATTTTAATACCTCCCCAAAAGTAACTCCTAACTTAAATTACACTAAATTTACATGTGAGAGGATAAAAGTTTAATAAATAATTTTCCTACCAAATAGAGGGGGGCATCCAAGACTACCCTCTCCATGTTCCTTGGAGATATAATAATTGTTTATTGAGAAAATTAAATAAAATTATTATAACTAGTCTAGGATTTGCAAGGTGAGCGTCACCTAATCCCAATAGGATTTATATTAGCCTAGGTGCACACACCATCAACTATATTTTCATGGGAATATATAATCATGATCAAGGTGTTCAGGGTCATAAGGTGAGGAAAATAGACTTGTGATAGACATACAATATTTATTTGGTGGTTTGGCCATTGGTCACTAAAGATTTGATAATTGGAATCAATTGGCTTACCCAAAAATAGTCAAGATAGATTAAATCATAGGATTTGAAATCTTTAAAAAATTGACTCTAAGCCCAAAGGAGATGACATGTGGTTAGGTCTAGCTAGCTAGAATTTGGGATCTCAAGTTCCTTGGATACATACTTATGTTGTTCACTACTTTAGATGTGATTTTGATATTAGATTAAACCTAATTAATACTCAAGATATGGAAAATTAAGGACCTTAGGTTTGAGGCTCTATTCAATGTGAGAATCTAAATAAAATAAGACATAATATAAGTCACTTCTAGATATATAGAACAAGGCTAAATTTGATCTTCCTTCAAGGGAAACATGTCAAACTAAGGTGAACCATAAGAGATCAATGAATGAGAGTGAATTTGATGAATAGATGGATATAATGATACTTGAGGCTAGGATATTAATAAATTATGAGCTCTTTTAGATGTGAGATTTGATATTATTCTCACTCAAGATCTTGGATATGAATTTTATATAAAATCATGTCTGAGAGACTCAAAGTATGTTAGATAATTTACTAGAGACAATTTAGTCATTCTTGGATATAGAATAATTATTATGTTGTCTCTAAATTTTCCAATGAATGTGAGAGCATTATAAAATATTTACTCAAGTGCATACTTTAAAGAATTATGTAAGTTTATAATTTTTGGAGGAATTTAAGATGTGAGACCCCTTATAGGTTAATATAAATTTGTTTCATTTATTTTGGGCATGTCTTAATAATTATTGAATTCCACTTCTTATTTATTCACGAAAATGTGTTGGGTGGAGATTAGTCTATTATCAATGATTAATTGAGTGATTCAATGTTCAAGGATCATTTTGGGTAATTACTATAAATGAGAATTATTTCTCAATTCCCATTTATTCCAAAATTTTGGGTTTTTGTCTTATAAAATTATTATCAAGGAACCCATTTAATGTGAGGCTTAATGTGTTATTTAGTTAACTAAATTTTAGTTTTGGTTAAATAAAAGAAACATATAAATCCTTCACTAAGGGCCACATATCATCACATCATTGGCTCTAATCAATCATTGATATATTCCATTTGGTAGGTCAATGGACAATGTACTCTCCTAGACTTACTGCCTATAATTTTTTTTAATATAAATCATGTATAAATCAAGAACGCCAGTTTCCAAGACTTAGCTAAGAAAAAATACCTCTTGAGAAGTAAGCTTGAGTATTATTGAGTTCCATGTAAACATCAACTTCTACTTCTATTACTTTTTTGAACTAGACTAGTTTGAACTAAATCAAGATCATAAATGCCTACAAAGAGCCTCAAATCAAAAGATTAAATATAGGCTATTGGTTTCACTTAAAATTTCCACTAACACTTAAAATATTTACCAACAAAATTAACATGGTTACTCTATAAACTTGACCATTTAGGAGATTTAATTTTAGCTAGGAAACATGTACAATACTTATGTAACTATGATAATTACTTTTCAACTTTGGAAATCCTAACTATAAATATTTAATACTTGATCCTCCTAATATTCCATGACTTTGATTTCCTATTTGATTTAATTGAAGTCAAATGCACTTAATTATCTCCATTCATTGGAATATTATATTATCATATCACACGTCTTATAGGATAACCAAAACATGATGTACATTAGTACTTCAACATGAATGAATAAAGAATTAAAGAATTAAAAATTATATTTTCGCTTAAATAACAAATAAATTTCCATTAAATATTGATATAAGATTGAACACATTCTCACTAATCCTTCTAGCGAGCTCATAGAACATTAAGAAACCTATATATCACATTGGAATCAAAGTATTTAATAACTAACTCTATCTCTTAGGAAATGCAAGTTACTTTAAGAATTTTTATGGACATTATAATCTTTAAATATTAATATTTCTTTAATGTAGTTATTTGGACTTCACAACTAATTACTCAACATAAATTAATAGTAATTATCCCGCTCCTTAAGAAAGAATCTAAATATCATCAACGACCACCAAGATCCGTTTATGCTTTGTATTGCACTTCTCTAATGGATTCCTTAAGAAATATCCACCCCTTTTTCCTATAAACATAATAAGGTAAAAATATAATACACTTCACCCAATAGTCAAACATGATTATCATAAAACTGATCATTTTAGAGATAACATCTATTCATCTTTATCATAGCCACATTTATTCATAATTCATAGAATTATAGGAACATGTATTATTGATTTATCATTAAAGTGCATAGGATCATTCTTGGAGACCAACCCAAGTATCTAGCCTATGTTTCCACTTAGAAACCCTCATAGAGGGGTATTCAAATTCATAGGAGTGTTAGTGAGGTACATTTTGTATTGCATACAAATGACATAAATGAAATATGCATCAAATTTAACCTATTCAAACCAAATACATGCAAACAGGTCTCAAAAAAATCAAGTGATGTTGATGTGTTGAGATGAATGTGGTTGCTCAAGATTCCAACAACATGATGGTATAATCAAGATGATTCAAAAGAAAATTGGATAGCATAATAGTATTATCATGCAAGATTTTTTAAATGGGATGAGAGACCTGTCATTTATAGAATCTCCAAGAGGGAAATCATGGCACAAGATGGACTGATTGATGGATGTCAAGGATTGATTAAGGATTAGGGTTGGGATCAAAGGTTGTAGTAATGTGACAAGTGTCACATGAGGGATAAGGGCTAGGCTTAGGATTTGATTAGGGAAACATCCTTATATGAATGGTTGATATTTGGAGATGTATTATGAATTGGAGGTATGAGATGTAAAGTTAGTTTTGATTTTACACACTTTCACATCTAAAAGGATAAAGGTGGGAGGGATACTTATCACATGATGAAAATTTTAGATTGTGATCCATGCGAATGGAATCAATGACTAGGATTAAATGGACAAGGATTGAGAGATATAATGGAATTAAATAATGGAGGAAAAGGTGGTGGGGATTGATTAGCCTAAATTAATTAATTAATTCATAATTATTTAATAATTTAGTTGGAGGATTTGGGATAAGAATAGACATATTAAATAAATATAAATTATTTAATTAAGGTGGGTGATAAGGGTGAAGGATAAGTTAAATAAATATTAAATATTTATTTAATTAAAACATGGGATAAAGGTGAAGGTTAAATTATATTATTTATTTTTTCGATGAATTGATTCATTTTTATTTTTCTTTACTTATAGATTTATAACAAATTATATTGGCTATTTAAAAGTTTCTTCTTACTGTCCAATTTTATTATTTATTTTTTCAATTTTATTATTTATTAATATTTATATTTTGATCTTTTGCTTGCATTAAGAAATCATCCTCTTGGATATAACAAAAATTCTTCCCTATTTTCTCCATATAAATCTAAATATGGGGTTTGGAAATAACAAATAATATTGAAACCACTGAGAAATTTTATACTCAGTGTCACCTATCAAGACACTCAAAAAGAAATTGCCAATAAGAATGGGAGTGCCTTCAAAGGAAAAATGTTCACTATCAAAAGTCAACAACTCATGAACACTTTCATATAAATCAAAATTCTCCTTCTAAGCATGCAGACCAAATAGAGAACTTAGGCAAGGAGAATGGTCCAAACTAGAAGTTGGATAGAATGAACATAAAACCTATGCAAATTTTGCCTCTTTCATTGGATTCTATCAGAGGTGTTAAGGATACTCCAAGTGTGGCTATCTCCTTTATGAGTAAGGGGAATAGTTTAATTTTTTCTTTGTTCAATACTTCCATTCTATCTGGCCCAACATGTCCCACAATCAATGACCTTCACTTAGCCAAAATCATCAGATCTCTTATATATGGCAATATTGGCAACCTAGATTTCAAGCTCACAAAAAAGGGGATTCCATTGCAAATTAGCTCTGCTAGTGAGAGAGCACCAGATACAAGTGGGTAGTCAAAATGATAAGCCTTCATTACTAATGGGTTGTTTTGGGGAATTCCACCAGGAACAAATTTCTCAATATTTTGATCTAGACAACCAGCTCTTGTCTTCTCCTCATATAAACTCTAAAAATTTGGAGCTACTAACATTAAAGTCCTTGATAGAAGAGGGAGAATTCAAAGAGTTGGTAAAAAGGATACTCACCAAGGTGGGGTCATAGTTCATGGATGAAAGAGAAAAATAAATTTATACAAAGGAGGATAACTTTGACTTCTCCAAAAAAATATCCATATCACAGAACCCTAGGACTCGATCTACTCTGAAAAAAAATCTAGGAAAAAAAGGTCATAAATCCCATGTAATGAAGGTCTGGGAAGAAATAGAAGCAGGACTACAAGCAACATTGGAAAAAAAACAAAAATTTCCCCAAACAAGAGACTCAGACCAAGGAGATTCTTCTACTCTCCTTGAGAATAATGAAAATAATATCATGGAATGTTAGGGGAATTAATGCCCCTAACAAAAGGGATCAAAACAAACATCAATTGGATGTTTGTGGAGCTAACATAATTCTTCTTCAAGAGTCCAAATTTTTAGATAACATATTTGAATCATCAATTAAGAAGTGGTCAAAATGGAAATTAGTTCACTCACCTACACAAGGGGAATCAGGGGGTCTAATTACTATGTGGAATGATCGAACAATTAAGGTATAGTTTTAGTTACAAATAAAAGTAATTACTAACTATTGAAAATCAGTCATTTTGACTTAACTTTCTAGTTACTAAATGTCTATAGTCCATCATCAGAAATTGGGAAAAAGATAATATAGGATGATCTGAATCATATTTTGGATTAGTTAGGGGTGGGAAGAGTAATATTAGTTGGGGATTTAATGCAATAACTTCCTTGCATGAAAATAAGGGAGGTGTATCCCCCCCTGTAACACCCCACCACACAAACCCCATAGGACACAACTACTAACAATAACAAAACTTTTTTTTTAAATAACAATAATTACATCTAACATAATTAAATAATTAAACAACATAAATATATTATATAACATCAACCTCGTCCCACGGGGTAACATGGTGCATTACTCAAAACAAACTCAAACCATCTACAACGCTAAACAAAACCAAACTAGGTAAATGATAAAAGCATGAATAAGAAATAACATAAATATAACAATCAACAAAACATGAATAAGATAGATAAATAAAATTATGAATAACACATTATTACATTACAATTTCAGAGTTCAAAGTTACATTTGTGGAACATATTTCCATAGATACAACACAAAGTGAAACCAATATTACATTACAAAGTTGTTTCCCTTATAACATTAGGAAGTGTACATCATAATCTAAAAGAATACAATAATGAAGAATCGATTACAAGAAAGGTACAATCTTCCTCTGTGCAAAGCTCTGAGATTAGTGCATCAACTTTCACGCCACGATGATCACCTGGGGACCCAATGGGTGCATTGCACGTTTCCACCTGATCTTGTGAACCCGAAGGAACACCCCCCATGCAAGGAGTTGATAAGAAAGAACCCTCAACCAAAAGTCAAAACATAAAGGACAAACACCATACAACTCAAGACCAAATAACAACATACTCAACAACAATGTTAAAAACTCCATAGGCAACAAGAACAAGGGAAAATAATGGGCACAATGGGAGACTATCATTGCATGGCCTTACATGGATTAACCAGACTACCTAATGCTAGGATTCGCCTCCATCAATGTGGATTAACCAGACTACCTAACACTAGGAGCCACCTCCATCTATGGTTAACCAGACAACCTATCTCAAGACGTCGCCCCATAGGGTGACTCATGCAGAGCCACTTACCTTTCATGGAGACAAGGCAGTGACCTTACCAACCAGGTCTTCCCACCCGTCCTTAGCCTTTGAGAGCACTAATGACAGGGGTGAGGTGCATTTTTTTAGTTTTGGTATGTGTTAACTAACCCAACCCACTATATACATTAATTAGGTTATCACTTATTTAAGGAAACTCTTTCATGGGCGACCACTTGTACACTGGCCCTAAGAAGAGCCACTCTCCCCTACAGTTACCCCAAACCAAACACAAGTAAAGAGTGTACCTCAATACACAAACATAAAGGATCTTATTTCCAAAACAAGGCGCACGAGGCATGACCATCTCGTGGCTACACAAAGTATCAAAATCCATAACACTAGGAGGTACCACCCACACTAATATTCACAAGATACAATAATAGATAAACAGTGCAACAAAAATGAACAACACACGATTTCCCCTAGCCTTTGAAGGTACGTAAACAACTACCTAGGAACCAAAATAACACACCACTTCAATTACAATCATCTTTTCAAACTATGTAAAAATTTAACCAAAGTTCAACATATGGCACATCAAATACAAATTTCCATCATTTTAAAATCCATTCCTACTCCTAAAATTCATTACGTAATTAAATATTCCAATTTAATCTATGGAATTAACCATTCACATTTAATATCTAATTTCTAGAACTTAACTTACATAACGTTAACTATCTCATCAAATTTATTTTACCAAGTTAGAAAATATGAGTTTCTTTAATTGTTTCTAAATCAAATTTAATAAGGATAAACTACATTTTCTACAATTATTTAAACACACAAATATACTTCAGCAATAATTTTTTTAACTTAAACTATTAAAACCATTTATAATTAAAAAGTATATATTTTAATCTTAAACAATATTTATTTCCTGATTTTGCTACTTTTTCAAAAGACAGAATATTCTCTAAATCTGATTTTTCCCTGATTGTAAGATCTAATCTGAAATTTTATTTCAAAATACAAGTTTAATAAAATAAAACTTAAATTTGAATTTAATCTACATGCTTTGTTCTTAATTTCAGAATTGAAAATTACATTTACATTTCACAATATATTCCTATCAAAATATATATACACGTATATATATATGCCAGTCATAAAAGAATATTAAATTTAAAAATTACTCTTGTATATCAAAACATAATTAAATGAATATCTATCTAATACAACAACTAGGATCAAAAGTTGATTAGGCTCTGATACCACTTGTAAGGAAACTCGGGTGCGAAAACAGCTTCCTACACTAATCTCTTAAGGAAAGTATGGTGCAAATTCGTTTTAAACCCTTACAATTTCAGATTCGTTAATCTACTTAACAATGATATTGCAGCAATATACCATACATACAGAAAATAAAGAATGACACAATGATTTACCCTGGGGAAAACCTTTCGGTAAAAAACCCCAGCACTCCAAAACCTGCACAATGTATTATCTTCAACACGACAGTTACAACACACTTGCAATGCAAGTTCTTTCAGGAGATTTCCAACACTTGAAGGCAAAATGCGGCAGCATCAAAACGTTCCAACAATACACTCACATTACACATCTTCGCAACCCTAAAAATTGCTTATATCATGCGCTTCCCTTTTTAGGGAAACTTCCAAAGATAACTGTATTAGGGTTTTACCATTCTCCGAGAAAATAGGAACCCAAATTTTTTTTTCGGGGCATCCCCACTATCGTGGAAGAGTGTATAGTACTCAACTTTATCAGTTGCCACATGTCTTCACCCATCATTGAATCTTCCAGACATAGCTCTTACGTGTCATAGGAATCCGTCATAACTGTTTCAGCCATGATCTCCTTACACACAATTCAAGATGCCGACACATCAAGTGGAGTGACACATCAACATGCCAACTAGACATGTACACTCACACTTAATTACATTATTTGCAAGAAATACATTTTACAAAACAAATAATAAGAATAGGAATTATCCAAGGTTGAGACACCTTATTCCTAACAATATATATATTAAATTTATCTAAAAACTGAATTAAAATTCATTGTAAATCACTGTGCAAATAAACTAAATACATAGAACTTATACAATTTTATGTCCACAGCCCCACCCACTCACCCACACACACACACACACACATATATATATATATATATAAAGAAACTATTTAAAGTACACAACAAGTAAACTATGGCACAATGGCGCAACCCCCCTTCCTGGATGAAAACACAATACAAAATATAATGCATAGGCCAAGGATGAACTTGACTTATATAGTATTGAATACCTTAAAAGAAACATGTCCATTGAGTGGAATTCAAACACCAGTATGAACACAAGCCATCGATTGGAAATTCAAATACTAAGTATGAAATCGCCCCATAAACCACATCTAAGAAAAAGGCAAACCAAAGATATGCCCATCAAATTAAAACCACATACCAAATAATGTTGCCACCATATTCCATAAACAAAGCAAAACATATCCGACCCTAAGGTGTGTGCTAAGCGACTAGCTTGCAGGACGGTGAGGGCGCTAAAAGAAACAAGCATCGACCTCAAGGAATTGTGTTATAAGGATGGATAATATACAGTGTGCTAACCAAAAGAGAGGAGACTTAAAAATATTTCAAGCAAATGCGAGAATCGAATATAACATGCAAAATATATTGTAACAGTGCCAAACATAATGCCGAACCAACGAACGAACTATATAATCAACTTCCAAACAAATTATGACATCATCAAATTATATATATTTACAATCGATTTCCAACCCACAAGTAGAATCGTTGGAATTAAATACATAGTGTTTGAAAGAAAAGTGCAGAGAATGGATGCATTGTTTAAGTACCGGTTATAAATTACTATGCCTTTTTTTTAAATTGAATCTCATACATTGTAGTGTGCATCGAATCTAAAATGTGATATTCAAGTTTACAGTGCTATCTGGAGTCTCTCACTTGAATTTAATTTGGAGATGAAATATTGCATCGTGCGTATCTAGCCAGCTACTACTTCACCAAGATCTGAAATCTGTTTTTAAAATTTTTTTCGAAAGAAAGATACAAAGATTACAGTTTCCAGGAAAACTTCAAAATTGCGAATTGCAGACCAAAATTTGTTTTTCCTTTTCTCTCTCCCATTTTCCAAAAAAAAACCAGATTGGATATAAAATCCCAAGCAGGCAAAAATCAAAACATTTCTAAAATTCTCTCAATTACACTACACAAGAAAAATAACCACTTGCCTTCAAATTACATTTTACTAATTTTTGAATAGGCATTTTCCCCAAATTTACTAAACTAACTAATTCTTCCAAAAATTTAAACATTATAATTCCCTTTAAACTATAATTAACTTTCTAAAACAAATAAATATTATTAAATAAATAAATAAGCATTTTAACTCAAGCAACATTTTAAATTTTAAATTTAATATTAAATTAACTACTTGATGATAAAATTAATCATAATAATAATTTCCATGACTTAATTTAAATAATCAATAAAACAATTTATTTACTTTTATTTATTGAAATTAAATGATAATCTCATAATAACTTAAACTTTGCAATATTAATAAAACTATTAATATCATCCACTACAAAATTAATTTAATGTATTTAACTATTCACATCGGAGGACAACATTTAATTTAAAACAATTATTCATTAACATAGCCATAATCGCAACCTTTACTAACATTACCAAAAACCATGAAAGTAAATAACTTAAATTAAAATCATACCCACACGAACGAAGTACGAATATAACACATGAACAAACACTGACCCAACCACTGACACAGACAAGGGTACTTTCTTATCAACCCCCTAACCACATCCAACTATTGGGTATGTACGACATGCTCAGACCCAACAATGTGGGTGGAGTCAACATCCGGTACCTACAGTCCTGTATAACACCAAACGTCGAACAACATATACATATACATATAAACTTATAATCAAACTCATTGTGAAAGAGAATTGCGGTGAGGTAGGGCGCTCACGGATGAGCGATGCAACACTGTCTCCCTCACCTGAATCATATACAATAATGAAAACCTAAATAACATCATCATAAAGCAATCAGTGACATCATCATAAGCATAAGTATCCAACACATGTGTCCAAATATCACAAGCAAAGAAACAAAATTGTCCGCCAACCAACAATGTGGCGAAATAGATGTCTATCAAAGTATTAAGTATGCATCGGAACATAACTAGAAATCAATAGAATCAAAACACACACAAAGCAATATCATAATGTATCAGTAACATGAGAGGCACTACACCCCTCGAAAATAATGGAAGACTTCAATTCCTTTATCCAATATAATGCTCTCTTGGATATTCATCCAACCAATGGTAAATATACGTGGACAAATAGAAGAAGAGATTTTATCCAAATTGCAGATTAGTTGGATAGGTTTTTAGCTTCTCCCAACTGGGGTTCAGAAAGCTAGTCTTTGAAATCCAAAATCCCATCTCTTTGGGGATTAGACCATTTTTCAATTCTATTGGAAATCTCAGTCAAGAATAATAAGATAAAAGAAAAGTCTTCATTCAAATTTGAGTCAATGTGGTTCATACATCCATACTTTTTGCCCCTTCTTAATCAATCGTGGTTGAGCGCTCCCTATGTTACAGGTTCAATAATGTTTCAAATTTGTAAGAAATTGATGTTCATAAAACACCAAATCAAGATATGGAACAATCAAGTGTTAAAAAAAAAAAAATGTGCAAAAAGAAATGGTCTACAAACACATCAAATATAAACAATTATATCATTTCACATGGTTTGTATGCCTCTTCATATGATCAACAAAAGAAGCTTCAAACGGAATGGACATAATTGCTGGAAAGAGAAGAGGTGTACTGGAGACAAAAATTGAGAGAGGTTTGGTTGAAATATGGTGATAGAAATACTAATTTTTTTCACATCTCAACACAAGTGAAAAAATTAAAAAAACACAATCTTTTGCATATAGGAAAGCTCATATGGAATTAACTCGTGTAAAGAAGTTGGTATTCATAATGAAGTCATTAATTTTTTCTCAAATCTTCTCTCAACTCCATCCTCTCAACCCTCAAATATTACAAAGGAAAGGGAAGATCTATTGGAGGCTATCCCACAATTAATTTCTTGAGAGGATAATGATAAATTAATGAGATCATTTACCTTACAAGAAGTGAAAGATATAGTCTTCTCCATGCATGTGGATAAGGCCCCAAGAACAGATGGATTCATGGCCTTATTATTTCAAAAATGTTGGGATTTCATTGGAGTTGGTCTCCTTAGAGCCATGGAGGAATCAAGGAAGCCTAGAGCAATCTTGAAATAGTTTAATTTAACACATTTGATCATAATTCCAAAAGTCAAGGAGCCTAAAACATTTGATGACTTCATACTCATTTCTCTTTGCGATACATTATATAAGATATTTACTAAGACAATCTATTTGAGACTCCATTCCTTCATCCCAAAAATTATCTCAGAGGAACAAGTTGGCTTTGTTCCAAGAAGGGAAATAATGAAGGGTGCATTAGTTGCCCATGAGGCTTTACATTCCATAAACACGAATAAAATGCCCTCAATACTAATCAAATTGGATATGTTGAAGGCATATGACAAGGTGGATTGGGCCTTTTTGATCCAATTTTTAAAAAATTTTGGGTTTGGACAAAAGTGGTGTAAATGGATTCTCTCATTTTTGTCAATAGTAAAATTCTTGATAATGATCAATGGAACTCTAGTTATTTTTTTTGCCTCAACCCAAGGGGTCCACTAGGGGGATCCATTATCCTCATTCTTATTTATAATTCTACCAGAAGCATTGAGAAGATTTATTCACAAAAATCAGTTGCAGGGTCTATGGCATGGGGTTCAAATTCCTTTCACAAGCATAATGGTGACCCATGCACTTTTTGCTGATGATGCAGTTTTGTTTGGAAAGGCATCTCTTAATGAAGCTAACAAAATAAAAAAGGTCCTAGATAAGTATATGAATGCATCAGGATAGAAAATAAATGCACAAAGATCAAAGATATATGTCTTCAACAGAAAAGAAACCATCAAAAGTAAGATAATCAAACATCTAGGCTTTTAGTTAATTGAGCTACCATCTACATATTTAGAAATTCCTTTCTTCATAGGTTTAAACAAGCCAAAATATTGGTCAAAAGTCATTGACATCATCCAAACCAAAATTTCAACATGGAAAGGAAGATGGTTATCTTTATCAGGGAGAATCTTAATGATTAAATCTATCCTATCAGCCATCCCAAACTATTATATGGCAGTTCTAAAGGCTCCCAAATCTATTTTCTTAGAAATAGAAAATTTGATCAGAAATTTCCTATGGAAAGGAAATTTAGATAATAAAAAGAAAATCTCATTGATTTCTTTGGAGAAGATTTGTACAAAAAAACTTAGAGGATGTGTAGGAATACATAACTTATCGGCGAGAAATATGTCTATGGGGGGTAAACTAGTCTAGAATATGTACTCTAAACCTCAATATAAATGGTGTAAGATAATGCAGGAAAAATATTTAGACACCACATCAATTAGAATCTTCACCATTTCAAATCCACCAGTAGGATCAACCATGTGGAATTTTCTTGTAGCATGTAGAGATGTAACTACCTCACTTATCACTTGGGAAGTTCATAATGGTCAAGATTCATATTTTTGGTTAGATTCATGGAACTACCATCCTCCTTTAAGCACAATTCATGAACTTCAAACTACAAGAGAATACCTATCATCCAATTGGGGCACAAGAGTTAAATACTACTTCCATAATTTTGATGAATTTACTAGCAGAGTAATCTGGAAATAAATTTCAGATATTCCTATTCCAAATAATCAAAAACATAAATTGAATGCTTTCTTAAGGGGTAGGATAGTATACAAATCAGATGCCCTTGATAGACTAATCTGGGTGCCTTCAAAATTAGGAAATTATACAATCCGTCAGGGTTATAGAACAATCATCAACAGTGGAAGTCAATTAGAAACTCAAAGGGCCCTATCCTTTTGTTGGAACACAATGATTCTTCCAAAAGCAAGCTTCTTTTCTTGGTTATCTTTGAGGAAGAAGATACTAACCAATGATAAGCTTTCTCAATTGCACATTTCAGATCAATTTAAGTGTGTCATGTGCAATGTTCCCTTTGAGGATACAAATCACCTCTTGCTTCAATGTCCATTTTCCTATTCATGCTAGTTATTTATGTAGAATAAACTAAATTGGTATTCTCCATTACAAAATACTTTGTGGGAATTATTTATAGGTTGAACGGTTATGTACAAAACATCTCTTTTTGCATGTATCTGGAGCTTGGTGGTGCCTTCTATTGTTATATGGAAAATATGGTTAGAAAGGAATAAGAGAATATTTAGGAAGGAATCATCAACCAATGAGAATTTTCTTTAAAAAATAGAAAAATTAATTTTAGAAGTTATTAATGCATATGTTCAAAAATCAAAGCATGTAGGTTTGATCTTCATAGACTGGGACTCACAACTCATGAAGCAATTGGATAAATTGGTACTACCATTCAAGGATAGTCTTCATCAACCTAAACAAAAAAATGATAGATCAAAGGTCTCTTGGGTCCCTCCTCCAAAGGGTTTTCATAAGTTAAATTTTATGGGGCCTCAAAAGGAAACTTGGGCAGATCAGGTATAGGTGTTGTCATACAGGACAACTTGGGTTCTATAGTGTATGCAAAATCAATCCATATCCCATTTGGAACTAACAAAAATTTAAGCTTCAAATGTTGGTGTTTGCTGGTTTTTATATAGGTGGTGAGGCATATGTCGGGGGTCTTTTTCCATGTCATTTCCTTCTTCATAGGAGGGCATATACATCTCTACATATGATGCGATAAAGATGCCTTTCAAAATGGGCTCAAACAAGTTCCTGTATGGTACATTACTTAGGAATGCCAACGAGCTGGGAAGTGACATTGTAGCAAGCTTCAAATGCAAGTACCATGCTATCTCATTCCTGCTCACACATGAATGCCACCCTACAATTGTGGCTGGTGAAACCCCTCATTCTCCCAGGGCAGCTGCAACAGATTTTGATGAACAACAAGATGAAAATTTAGTGGGGATTTTCAGGATGGAGGAATAAGTACCCTCACCCAGAAGATAAATTTTGGTTTTTTCTTAAACTACAAGCATATGCTTCTAATGTGAAATCCTATGAATACGTCAGTTTTTTGTGTTAGCTGGCTATAAGATGCTATCTTTTTTAGCTATATAGCAGTACGATTTTGATCAAGTTGAGAAATCCTTGATATCATCTATGTAAATCTTTTAATATTAATATATTACAGGCTTAGGCCTTTTACCCCAAAAAAACAGTTTTTAGTCATGTTATTTGTGTATGCTTCGTTATTTTATTTTTGTAATTGATATTATTATTTATATAAATATCAAATAAAAATATATAACAAAAATATTTAATAAATTATTTTATTTTGTCATAAATATTTGTGTTATTTATATGATTTATAATTTTTAAAATATATACTCTAGAAAAAACCTAATTTTATATTTATGCATTTTTTCTAGGTGTGATTAATTGTGAGTTAATTTATTTTCATGATTGACTCAATTTTGTTATTATACAGGTTTTTATTTTCGTTATTATTTTTGTATTTTCAAGTAGTTTTTATTTTTATTTTTTATTCTTTAATTTTTATTTTTCCCCTTCTCATCTACCCTTCCTCCTCTCCCGTTAAGGCTTCTTCTACACTCCTATCTCAGATTCTCCTCTTCCTAATGATGGACACTGAGTGTGATATGAAATTTCAATATAAAAACTTACAAAGCTGAATCCAAAAGCTTACATACTTCTAAGGTTAAATTAATGAATTAATGGCTTAGAAAAAGGTGGGATAAAGCTGATAGATAAATTAATTAAATAAAAAAAAAAAAATTATTTAATTAATCACTAGAACAAGGTAAAATTCAAGTGTGGTTAGGGCACGGTCACATTTTGGACCTGTCTACATGTTCCATCCCATCTTATTGATGTAGGGATTTATCCATTTAGGAAATTGATACTTTGTAAAATTGGTCTAAGCAAACCATGACATCCATCTCAACAAATCCAAGAAAAATATGGAACCCACTACTCAATCAATATAAGTAAATTATGGCATCCACCACTCAATTAATCCAAGGAAACTATGGCACCTACTACTCAATAGATCCTAGAGTCAAACTTGTTGGCTTGACCATCACACACATGCACAAGTATGCAAACATATATGAATACACAAGTCATAATTTGATTCAAGACACATTCTAGGAGAGATATACATATAAACACTCTAATAGGCCATGGACAAATGTGAACAAGGAAAAATATCAATCGCAAGGTAACACTATATAGCTTTTAGTTGAGATAGCCATAATCCTAGAAATACCTTGATAATTAAGGCATCACATCACTATGAAAGTAAACACTAAATTGATATAGTGAATATTCCATCTCTACTAGTATAACTATTATCTATCTTCTATATTTGTCTAGACAACCATCATATGACTTTAAGCATAGAAAACCATATAGCTCAACTCTCTATAACATAGTAGATATACAAATCCATTGATGCCTTGGTATTGATTGATACCTTTCATTTACCTTGGGATCACCTATGACTTAGTATAGAATTTTATATAGTCTTCCTTATTATTGAATCATACCCATAATGCACTATATAGATCATAATAATATATGAGGAATACAGAAAATTCATTGTCGATAATTCATCAAAGAAAAATTCATCACTAGCAATTCACCGTCATGGAAAATTCACCAACGAAAAATTCATCACCAAGTAAAATTCATTGCCAGCAATTCATCGCGGCAGAAAATTTTATTGCGTTGGTTGTGAATTGTTGGCGGTGAATTTTACTTAGCGGTGAATTTTTCGTTGGTGAATTTTCCATGGCGGTGAATTGCTAGCGATGAATTTTCCTTTGGTGAATTGCTAGTGATGAATTTTCTTAGAGCCAATATATGAGGATCACAACTTAAACTTGACACTATGAGACACAAATTCACATCATAGAATGACATATTCATATAATAACCACACTAGCTTCCAAAATATGCATATGTCATCACAATTAACATCATCACAATGTATATATAGAATACCATTTCACTATTCAATAACACTAGGCTTCAACCTCAACATGTACCTTATCCAAACCTTCTTTAACTCCTTGATTCCAAGATAATATTGACTACTCTATTTTTCTAACAATGTAATACCTAAGAAATCATTCTATCTATTAATAATCCTTTTTCCATACATATCATTGACACCATTTAATTGTTCATCTTCTTGATAATGTGATAAAGTTATCAACTATCCTCTTCATAGGTACATGAACTCCCTTTTTATCCTAGTATTATCCTATAAATTCATCTCAATCTACTTCATCAAGAAATTAGATTTCCCATGTTATTTTCATGGTTAGCACTTGGCTTCTAAATTTTCATGTAAACGCATGCACCATCATTGAAACACTTAGTAGAAAATACTTGTGAAGCCATGCACTCCCCACTCTACTTAGTTAGCCTATAAATGTTAGCAAACACCTATATAGTGAAAAAAAATCATAATGAAATCATGTTCCATGGATAATCTTAAAAATTATAAATATATTAAAAATATTACTTTAAAATATTGATTCTAAGATCAATAACTGCAAAATTTTTTTACCCAAGTCCTTGTTAATCCTTCTTGCACACTATATTTTTTTATCAAGTTACCAAATAATTGTAAATAATCTAAGTGGTGTTAATTCAAAAAGAATTATTCCTTAAGGTATATTAAAAATAAAAAAATAAGAATATGACAATATTAGTTTGAGTACCAAAAACTATCAATAATAGAATTCCTTATTCATGAAACATTATTTTATCACTCATTAAAAATCATGTTTAAAAACATCATGATCAATTATATTTTATCAACCTACAATTAAATTTAATAAATTCCATGACATCCAACTATAAGGTCTGTAGGAATTGTCCAATTACTAAACTCTACAAAACTTGGAACAACATGGGATATTACAATGGTCTTTTATTTATATTTTATTTATTCTCCCCTTTAATTATTTGTGTAGAGGATTTTTTATTTTCCTCTACATAAATTGGTGAATTTGTGTTATGTAATGTTTCCAGCAATCCAAGTCTGTAGCTACTATGTATACTTGTTTTTCCCCTATTTTCATTTGATGTGTTTTCCCGTCCTAAATTTTTTTCTTCCAACTCCACTTTTCTCTTCATCCTATCAAAGTTTCAAACTTTCCCTTATCATTATGTTATTGCTCAACCCCCTTTTGCCTAATGTGTAGTTTTTTTTCTATTGATATGGCCAATTCCTAATCCCTAATATTTTTTCATATGTTCCCATTCCCCTCTTAACTTCCTAGCATGTGCCATATTGTTTCTAGCATTTTGTTTTTGGTACCATAATTTTCAAAGTGAAATATTTTCTTCCCATGTTCAATGTTCAAATTTAAAGTTGTAGGTGTGCTTGGTGGCTAACTTGTTTTATTGATGTAGGATATAAAAGCGAGTGTTTTCATTTGGGGACATCATCTACAATTGACTAAAATTCATTTGATCACTTTTCATCTAGTGCAAGAATCCTAGGAAAAAAAATCTTGGTGATTTTCGAGATTGATCTCATACAAATTTTATGATTGAGCTTCATTCACCATAGATTCCAACGATATTGTATTAATTTTATTTTTCATGGATATTGGTATAAATTGTTGTTGTTTTTATTAGAGGGGGAAAATAGGTTTTGGAGGGACCCGAAACCCTTTACAACAGGTTTTAAGGGGACCTAAAACCCTTTTCAATGGGGTTTGAAGGGACATGAAACCCTTTTCAACAAGTTTTGAAGGGACCCAAAACCCTATCCAAGTACATTTTGAAGGGACCTAGAACCCAATTTCCAACAAATAAAACAATCTAGATAAACAATATCCCAACAACAACAGCCATCAAAGGATAGATAAGACTACACATGTTGAAAAAATTAGGTTTTGAAGGGATCCTAAAACCCTCTTACAACCAGGTTTTTATAGGGACCTTAAACCCACACCTCACATGAGCACAACCTAGATCAGCCAGGCAACAAGAGTACCTTAACAACTTGACCAACAATTTCAACCTTCCCACCTCAATATAGGAGTTGGCCATCAAGCCACACCGCTAGGAAGGAAAACACCTGAGGTAGCACCACCAAACACAAGGAGCCAATTCAAACTCCACCTCAATAGGAGTAGGATCCCCTCTATAGGAAAAGTTTCCATGAAAAACCTTACCACCACAACCACCTTTTTGCAGAAAAACTATAGCTCCACCTCCATAGGAGCACGCACCACCTCAATAGGAATTGTAACACAAAGGACCAGCACAAAAGAGAGCACCTCCACAAGTCCACAAAACCCATTTCCACCTCAAAAAGAGGGGACTCCACCTCAAAAGGAGTAATATTTGCCTCAATAGAAGACATGGACTGAAGACCAAAGAAGAGAGCCAACCTTCCAGCAGCAAGTCCAATAAAATGAAAACCATAGGCAACATGAGTATACAGGCCAATAAGAGAAGCATAAAGAACATCCCAACCAACCAACTAGAAAGAAGAAAAATATGAGTATTTAAGATATACTTAGGGAGTAGCCCATTGAAAAAAGACTGAAAAGAACCCTTCAAGCAAAGGAACATCTGGATTCTCAGAAGAAAAAAACCATCTAAAATTATTGATAATATAGTATAACAATTTTAATATAATACAATCATTGATGTAACAAGAAATAGATCAAGAATTATATCTATTGTTTTATATTTATCATAATAATAATTTTGAGAGTTATGTAATCATTATTGTATGAAATGTAATGATATTGTTGATGCATAAATAGTGAATTAAGTTTGACTTATCTAAGATCTATTTGATAGTGTTGCTATTGAAATAATAAGTGTTTCTAGGAGGTTAAGAATTAGATTTGTATTATTGTTTTGGCTTAGGCAATTATATGTTATTAGAGTTGGTGATCTTTCCATCTGGTGTGTTTGGAGTTCAAGCTTACATTTTTTAGTTTTATGTAGTACATAGATAAAGAAAACGTATATCACTTGAGGGAGATCATGAAACAAAGATGGTCTATAAAGAATTCAAAAAGACTAAATCATCTCCATATTCCATTAGAAAGAATAAAGGGATGAGAGGAAGATAAAGGAGAATAATCATAGATGAAAACCCTAAAGGTTAAGATAAAAGGAAGTTTGATTTGATGATTGAAATGATAGAATAGACACTTCACGTGGTGGATAATAATATAAATATGCTTAAAAATTTTGTGGGTGATGCAAGTTCTTTTGAGGGTAATAATCTTAATGCCAGTTAGAGCCACACATAAAGGACTATTATAATTTCAGCTACAAAACCAGCTTGACCTACATTTTTTAATAAGGAGGTGGATGCTCTAGAGCTTGAAGCCTAGAACTTATTCTTTGATGATATTAAGGCTTATCATGAAGAATATAGAGCTCTTCCTAATGACATATAAAATATTATGTCATTCACCAATTATATGAACAAGACTAAGTCCCAAAATGGTTACAAACCTAAGCCTAGGTTGCAAGCCTTTCAAAGATATGCATAGAAATCTTTAGGGATGTTGACACTCTCTCCCTATGACAGATATAATAGATAATAAGCTATCTAATGGGTACATAAGCTAGACACATACCTATCTCTTAGAACAATGAATATAGATGAATCAATCAAGTTTATTATCATTCATTTAGAGGGTAATGCACATGAGTTGCGGTACCACAATATGATCAATTAAGGTCATAGATCCATCATATTATATGATGAACTCTACAATTTTTTATCGATAGGTTATATTGGAATCATCTTAAAGTGTATTTCAAATATTTGACTTAGCTTAAATAGTGTCTTCAATGGAGAACTATGTAACATAGTTCCAAAAGTTGTTAATAATGGTGCCAAACATCATAGAGCGAGGATTGACTATTCTCTTCATTAAAGGGCTAACTAAATATCTCAAGGGATGGTCAAAGAATTTAAACCACCAACTCTACAAGAGACCATTGAGTGATCCTTAGCACTAGAGGATTCCATGCCAAAGAATAAGCTCCAAACCAAACCCTTTATTCCCAAGAATCCTTTTCATTGAAATGTACAAAAACCAAGGGTTTTCCATCAAGACCAAACATTGAGGAAAATAATGAATTGAGGAGGAAGAATATAGGCTTCAACTACAAGGATCCATGGTCACTTGGACACAGATGTCTTACGAAAGGAAAAGTGTACTATATTGAGGTGAGATTTGATGTGAACTAGAATTTCAAGAATTTCTAAACCACCAATTAAAGAAGAAACCAAATAGGATATTGGAGAGGAAGAGAACCAATCAAAAGAGGAAGGAAACATAGAGAGAGGCACAACACCTTTCACATTTATGGAGTGCTACAAGGTCAAAAGATAGCTACACTCATTAGCACTAGTGCCACCCCCATAACTTCATTGATGAGGGATTAGAGGTCAAGTGAGGCATCAAGAAAAAAGTCTTTGAAGGGTTTAGTATTATGGTAGCTAGTGGTTTCACCATCCAAAGAACTATAAAGATATCTCAATTGAATCTTAATTTAGGAGGTTATGATATGAAGGATGATTTCTTTGTTATTAGAATAGGAAACGTATTTATGGTCCTAGGTATCCAATGGCTACACTCATTAGGATAGATCATAAAATTTATACAATATGGAATTGAATTTTTAGTTAGAGGGAAAAGAAGTGATACTATGGGAAATTTAAAAAAAGCTAAGGATTATATTGACCAATAGAATGTAGATGAGTCTTTACCATAGTAAAATAGCATGGGTAGCTCAAGATTTAATGAATATCACAAAACTTGTTGAAGGAAAGAATAAATACGATGAAGATTTGCAAAGTATCATAGATAAGCATGATATTTAAGTGTTTAGCGACATTCCTCTAGGGAGACCACCAAATAAATGTTTTTTTCACATCATTGAGCTAGAGGAGGGTGTCAATCCCTATGATCACTACTCCATACTACCACCCTAGGAGACATAAGGAGGAAATTAATGAGCTACTAGAAATAAGGTAAATTAGACCCAACTCAAGTCCCTTAACTTCCTTGATATTTTTGCTGAAGAAGAAAGATAACACAATGTAAATTTACATTGACTATAAGGCACTAAAAAATGAAAATATCAAGAAACAATATCCCAATACCTAATATTGATGAATAAATAGATGAGAGTCATAGAGTAGACTATTTCTCAAACATAGATCTTAGGTTAGGATACCATCATATTAGAGTTTTATAGGAGGATGTTTATGAGATGGGTTTTTGGTATCACTATAGGAACTATAAATTTTGGGTCACACTATTTGGTTTGAAAAATGATTTATTAACCTTCTAGTCATGCATGAATCATATTTTTTATGAAAATAGAGGAATTTAATCTTTAAATTTTCTTTGATGACATTTTGATCTACAACAAGATATGGGAGGAGCATCTATGACACGTTGCTAAAGTGTGTGGGAATTTTGAAGGAAGAAAAAACATTATTTTTAATAATTCAAACTATGCTTTTCTATGATAGAGATATTGTATCTAGGTCACATTATTAGTTAAAAGGAGTGTAGGTGGACATGGAGAAGATACAATAAATTTAGGACTACCCTCTCTTGAGGACCTTGACATAGTTCTGGGGAATATTCAACCTTCATATCACTATACTTGAATTTTGTTAGGGGTTTCTCTTAGTTATATGTGCACTTAATTGACATAAAAAAGAAGGGATCTTTCACATGGAGTGAGGTTGCACAATACACAATGATAGGATAAAAGAGATAATGATCTCATGTCATGTATTAGAAATTCTAAATTTCACACTTCCTTTCATACTAGAATGTGATACATCAGGAGAAGGAATAGTAGTCATGCTCATGTGGAACAAGCACTCAATTTATTTTGGGAATCAAATATCTATAGAGGTGGAAAGGTGGTTCTCCATATATGATAAGGAAATTTTTCCCATCATGGACACATTGGTTAAATTCAAATAGTACTTCATGGGTGACCAATTTATTGTTAAAATTAACCACAATAGCTTGATGTATTTCATCAACTAAAATAATCTTAATTATTGGTAAATTGGGTGAGGAAACTCTAGGCCTATGACTTTAATATTGAGTATATTAAAGGGAATAAGAATGTTATTATTGATGTTTTATCCAAAATATTAAATCTCTTCTCACATCTCTATGGATTGAAAGAGTGAAATCATTAGAGAGAATGGGGAGAACACATTTACAAATGACGTGTTGGAAGGGAAGTTTCTAGATGACAGGTGTATAATTTGCAATAATCACATTTTTTATATGGAAAGAGTCTACTCGGTGCCAATATCGAGGATGAAGGGGAATTTTGTGTGGGTAGTATATAAAAATTCCTTGGAGGGCCACCCTTTGTACTTCAAGATCTAAAAATAGATCAAGGAAAGGTTCACATGGAAGGGAATCAAGGATGATGTCCTTAACCATATCAAATAATGCATCATATTCCAAAAGAATAAAATAGGATAGACATCCCCCATGCACCTTTTGTAACCCTTGCTCATTTCAAAGTAGAAATAGGAAAGTGTTTTGATGGATTTCATCACAAGACTTTCTAAAGTCCAAGGTAAGGAATATATATATGTTGTTGTAGATAAAATAATAAAGTATGCACATTTCTTTACCATATCTTCAAATTTTAAGCAATCACAAGTGGTTAATTTTTTCTTCAAGGAAGTGATGAAACTCTATGGACTAACCAAGAGCATCATGATTGATAGAGATAATTGCTTCATGAGTTTATTTTTTTGATAAGTGTTCCTTTTGGTAATGATGCAGGAGCATCCAGTGGTGTAAAGGCAATCTTGCATCACCCAAAAATATTGTATTTTCATTTGTTTGTATTTTCCTTAGTTGTCTTGGGGCCCATGGTGACTCATGTAGTCTTTGGGGTGGTTAGAAATTTGAAACAACAAAAAATAGTCACCTATTATTTTTATTAAGTCAACCTATTCGGGTCATATGGACACGAAAATTAGCCCCAAGGAGTGAAATTGGAAAATATGATTTTTGGTGAAAGAATCATCTCAAAATCCTATACCATTTGGAAGATATTAAATTTTCATCCCAATGAATTTCTCCAATGAAGTTTAAAATTGAAAATTGAGGCCCTTCAAAGCCTTGAAACATGGTGCAAAATCTTTGATCTTTTAAATCTAGTGAAAGATGGTTGTAGATCTCTTCACAAGCTTTCCAACTATATATTACAATTGAAAATTTGATGGTCAGATCAAAAGTTATGGCCCCAAGAAGCTGCCCCACTAAAAAGTGATTTTCATTAAAATATCTTCCTAGGCAAGAAATCAAATGGTAGGACTTTTGGCGCCAAAGCAAAAGGGAAAGTTACACTTTCTAGAACATTCTAGGGTATTTATTGGGTAAAATAAAAAGGGTTAAGTGTGGTTGTAGAAGGTGGCTCCATTAGTGCAGATTGTGGCTCTGAATAATAGATTTTCTTTTAGAGTTGATTTTTTTATAATGAATCAAGCCCATGAGGCTATAGTACTGTAAGTTTTGAATCTGTAATTTCATTTTCTAAAAATAATTGAAAGTGGGTTATTTTTTGTCTCACATCTTTTGTGTTGGTATCTATTGTTGTGTTTTGTGTGGGTTTCAGGTGGTGTAGCCCTCATCAAACAAGAACCTAGCTCACCCCCAACACCAACTACCCCCAATAAATAAATGGATAGACCAAGATTATGAACAAATGGGTAGAAGGATATTTGATAAATTATGTTTCTAATCAGAAAAAATGTGGATCGAATGGCTCTACTTGTGGGAGAACTATTACAATATCACCTACCACATGTCAATAAAGATGTCATCATTCATGGTCTTTCTACAAGAATCAATCCTAAAGTTTCATTGATATCATTCTAGAAAATAATAGGATATCATAAGTAATGTGATGAAGTAGACTCAAGATATTTTGAATTCACTCAAGAATAATCTATAGTTCTCTCAGAACTAATAGAAGATGTATGTAGACCATCACAAGATTGAGAGAAAATTTGAGATCAAAGACATGGTTTTGTGAGACTGTAGCCATACAATCAATTTTTCTTCAAGGAAATTAGGTTGAAAAACCTCAAACTACATTTCTATCAGCTTTACAAAATTTTGAGAAGTGTTGGAAAAGAAAACTATGAGTTGGAGCTACTAGAGAGAAGCAAGATATATAATTTTTTTCACATCTCACCTCAAAAAAGTGCTAGGAAAACACATAAAACCCCCAAATGAGTTTCCTCCAACTGGCAATGATGAAAATCTAGTTTGAACTCCCAAAGAAATCATGAATGTAAGAGATGAAGCTAAGAAACATAAGCACAAAGGAGTAGCTAATTTAGTGGAGGATGAAACATGAGAGGGCCCACAAATACTGGAATATCAAAAATTAAAATTTCTTAAGGATAAATAATTTTGAGTGGGGTGGACTTTTCATGTCCCATTTCCTAGTTAATCCAAGTTTGTACATATTAGTTTTGTACTTGTGTCTTCCTTGTTTCCATCTATTATATGTTTTCAAAGTTCTTGAGCATACCTTTTCTTTTGAATATTCTCTCCCCTTCTTCCTATTAGAGTTTTAGACTCGACCAAGTGTTACGAAATAATGCATAATATCCACAATGATTAATCCATTTCCTACACTAAATATGGAACACATGACCCAAAACACTGAATAATGATTGGTTATTTGATATGTATCAGGATTATGTCTAGAAAAATGCATTTAATAAGGCTTGTGGATACAAAATAGGGCCAATTAAGGCATAGATAAGAACAATTAATTAATAAAACCCTAGATTAGTGTGAAAGTGTTAGGATACACATTACAACACCCTAAATAAGGCACCATTAAGTCCATTTAGTTTAAAAATCACCCTAAACTTAATATGAAGGTGTAAATAAATACACTTTACAACACTAAATTAAGGCCAAATTAGGTTTATTTAGCTTAAAAGGACCTTAAACCTAATGTGAATGCATAAAACACATTACAACACTAGATCAAGGTGACATTAGGTTCATTTTAACATTAATTATTCCCAAATTAAGTGAAAATGTAAAGGGCGACATTTTTCGTCACTACATTTAGCCCCCACTTTAGTGAGAGGATGAACTTGCTTCAAACCCACACTAAAGAAGACATTCAAGAGGGTTCTAAGTGTACCAATGCAGATGATCTAAGATAAAAAAGATTGAAGGGAGTGATAGAGCCCCCAGGATACAAGACCCTACGTCAAACCAACATAAGCACAATAGGACACGCACAAGGTGTATGATATGCAGTAAAACGAGATACACAAACATGCAATGTCAAAGACATAAGGATGAAAGAAAAGGTGGATCAAGCTTCAACCGTTTGTCCCACACATTGTGGATCAAATCTAAGTTGTTTTTCCAAAAATACACACTCACTTTGAGGCAACAGAACTTCAAGTTGTTCGCTGGGTGAGTATCCAAAAAGGGTGGCTTACAAGTGGAACACGTTGTCCACTATACAAACCAAATGCATGCTCACAAGGGCTAGTGGAACCTCAAGTTGTCCACTAGGTGAGCCCTCAAAGAGGTGAGACACATATGCATGTGGCCGCAATATGCTCACACACACAAGCAAGTGGCTATGGGAAAGTCACGCCTAAGTTCGTCTCCCATACGTACAACCATACCAAAGCTATACCTTTTGATAACTTTAATAAGGTGCCACACAATAATTAATTTTGAGCTCCATGAGGCAAGAAAAGATTTGTATGCTTGAAACTCATGAAAAAACAAGATGGCTCCATAGGCAAGAAAAGTGTGTTATGCAAGATGGTCATATAACCGAAAATGTAAAAAGAGTGTGAGGTATGTTGAAAGGGATTTTTCTTAGTTCATGTAAGGTCTCTTCTTAGGGAACATCATGCCTAATGTCTCTCTAAGAAATAACAAGTCAAATAAACATCATGCTCTCAGATGGAATCAAACCTAGTGACACCACCAAGAAAAGGATGCATCGCAAGAAGAAATAAAATCACACAGTGAAACATGAGTGTTGATGTATGCCCCCACTTTAAAGCAGTTGCTAACACCATTGTTGTGAGCAATCTTCTTTAAAGTAGAAGAAGACATGAAAGCTTATTCAGAAAGCCCTTATGCCAAGTCATATGTTTCTGAATGAGACTACATCATGACTAAGTATGTCACATGCGATCCAACTTAAGGCATGTCATCCACATCCCAAGCTTGCTCTTATATATACATGGAAGGCAGACAACTAGCCAAAAGAGACAACGACAAGTGCCATACGAGGATGAGGTTGCCTAACCCCTTGCCCCCACTTAGTGTAAGATGAGGATGAGCTGAGGTGGCTGATGAGAAACATGCTAGAGTGAAAATCAGTATCAATTAGAGGAATTAGGTGCTTCAACACAAGGAAGAGCACCACACTCCTTAAGATGTTGAATTTTATCACTTAAAGCCATACATTCATTAGTAGAATGACCATGAATTCTATGATATGCACAAAATGAACTCTTGTAGTAGAATTTATTTCATGTTCTTGGAGGGACATATATCAAATGATCTTGGAGGAGTCTCGGCAAGATACCTTCTTGATCAAAATATGTTGCTTTATTTTGCGACAAAGATAGCTCTTGCTTAGTACAAGATGTCATACTTACACAAATCTTCGGATTGCGAGATTTTGTAATCTCCTTTATAGGATGGTGTAAAATCTATAAAATTTGAATCATTATGTTTTGCATGATGACATTAATATTAAGTGAAGATTTCTTTGTTTCTTTCATTTCTTTCAAAGGACAAAAACGAAGAGCGCTAGTGTCTATCAATTCAGGATGCACTAATGTTAAAGTCGGCCTAGAGGAATATTTTATAATAGTGTTGATATTAAGTGAAGGCTTTTTTTTTCTTTCAAGGGACATTAACCAAGACCATTAGTCATTCCTTGCATGTTAGGCTCTATAGGGACACAGATACATTGTTCTCTAGCACCACATCCTTTTCCACTATATCCAAGTTGTTTCATCATTTCATAACCTTTTCCATAAAACTCTTTCAATTCTTTCAGATTTGGTGGTTGTTCATAGTTAAGTTCATTAAAGTTTTTTGTGTAATTTGTTGTTTCTTGTAAAGTATTTGAGGTGGATGCTTTCAAAGGGTCTTCTAAGTTTTTTGTTGACATTGCTGATTTTTCTTTTCCATGCTTTTTTGTTATGATCTTTAGTTTCCCATCAAATCTAGGTGTGAAATCTAACGATCCAAAATCATTTAGTGATAACATTGTAAAGGGTTTATGATATCTTTTTTTTTCTTCTCACACAAGTTCCACTTGTGTAGTTAGTGTCAGTGTTTTCAAAGGATTTTCCTTTCCTTTCTCAATGTTTAAACAATTTTTTGGTTTGGGGTTGGCTTTGATTGTATATACTTTGTTGTTGTAGACATACTTCATTATACGATGAAGATTTGAAGACACTGCTTGCATTTCATGAATCCACGGTCTACCTAAAAGAAGGTTATATGAAATTTCATGAGGCATAGTTCATGGATAGGGGTTTGTAATGTGGCCTTTCCAACTATAATAGGCAATGTTATCAGACCAAGTGGTTGTTTTCCTACATTTTTGAATCCCTTAAAAGATAAAGAGTCAGGTTGAATTCTTGATTTATCCATGCCAAGCCTATCCAAAAGGGTTACACTACACATTAAGGGCTGAGCCATTATGAACAAGGGCTCTTTTTATCCCTATCCTATATATAGCTATTATTATGAAAGCTTCATTTTTTTTTTGCACTTCCAAAGGAGGTAGCTCACTTTGGTGGCAAACAATGTTCACATTCATTCCTTGAATCATGGTTGCTATGTCATTTTGTTGTAAATTAAGAGGGGTAGGAACTAGTTGTAAGGAACTTTGAATCATGTTGTGATAATGAGGGGAGGCTTGAATGAGGTCCCATAATGATATCTTAGCAAGAGTCTTCTTAAGTTGTTCGACAAGGTCATACTCTTTTCCACTTTGCAAAGGCAAACGAGGGGCACTAGGCAAGATACGGTTAGGCAGTGGGAGGGATGTTGAAGGTGTTTGTCTTGGTTGTGGATTATTTCTAGTATTATATATATGAGCAACGATATTATAACTCAGTTGTTTCAAAACATTATTCTTAGGTGGGTAAGGGATAAGTTCAGGTTTGTTTTGAGTGTGTGGTTGTTGTTAGGGTGAGTAAAGAATTAGAGGATCTTTAGGATGTCCCACAAGGTATTTAGGAGGTCCAATAGTCAAGGGGGATCTAACAAACTCTTGCACATTCAACACCTCAACAGTTTCAATATGATGTCTTTCTAATGAAGGGGAATTTAGTGTCATATTTTCACCATCATCTAAGGAAGCCGAAATATTGTCATTTTCTTACACCATGATATCTTCTCTACTAGGAGAGTTTTTAGGAGAACTACAAACTAGATGTTCATGACCTTCAAAGGTTGGTTCTTATAAAATTACTTCATCACATGTAAGGGAGTTATCTGTGGTTGGATTTTCTTTTTCAATAAGGTTTTTCCTAGGGGAAGAGAGGCAAATAAGATTCTCATGAATTTCATCGATTGCATTTTCTAACATCAAAGTATCTTCTTCACAACTAGGAGAGATACTAGGAGAAGAACCAATGTGATTGTCATGATTGTCCACAATTTCATTCCTTTGTCTCATAATGTCTTCTAAAATAGGATAGGTAGGGGAGGAAACATAAAGAGGGTTGTCATAGATCTTAAATATTTGATCATCTAACACCAACATATCCTCATCATTTACAACATTATCACAAGAGGGGAAGATGTTGAGAGATGAATGTACAGTAGTTGAAGTTTCAATGGTCTCTTGTTATGTTATGTGATCATCATGATTACCTATGGTTGTGTCCTCTTGTTCATCAATGTCTTTCCCAATAAGAGAGGTAGGAGGAGAGAAACAACTAGGACTCTCAAAACTCTCATTGATTGGTTCTTCTAACACCAAAATATCTTCTTCACAAATAGGAGAAATATTGGGAGCAAAATGAATATGATTTTTATGATTGCCCAAGGTTGTATTCTCTTTCACTAAAGCATTCTCATAAGGAGGGGATATGAACATTTTCTTAGCATGCCTAGATAGGTAAGATACTAACATTGTTTGACCAAGAATGAAAAGTACTTCTAACCATCTCATGCAATGCTTCAATAATGTAAACAATGTATATCCAAAGATGAAAAATACTTTTATCCAATGTATGCAAAGCTTTTGGAATACAAACAATGTGTATTCAAAAATGAAAATCACTTTTATCAAACTTATGCAAATCTTATGAATGTAAACATTGTGTATGCAAAAGTGAAAATCACTTTTATCCATATTATATAAAGTTTAAGAAATTTGAATATTTTTAGATTCAATGATGTTTGCTAGTGCATTGATTTGGGAAGAATTCAAAAATTGATGTGTTTGGCGTAGATGCATAAACCAGAAGTTCCTGAAACTTCCCAGATTGATACTATAGGTTACCGACAAGCTTAAGAAGTACAAAAATAAGGTTTTTAATGTTGTAAAAGGCAGTTTCAGGCCTGATCTGGGAATAAATTACCTAGAGGGGCATATGATTCCCATTCAATTTTTTTGGAAGGGTCAAATGTTGGAAAATGCACAACACAAAAACCCTAGAAAGTAGGCAAAATAACTTGCACTAGACTAAATCGCCCAGAGGAGCGTATGAGTCCTAGATTAGGGTTTTTTTCACCAAATTCAGCAATTTCTAAGTTATTTCTAAGGTTTCTAACTTATATGTTGTGTTGACTGTTTGCAATTGTATAATTTCAATGAAATTAAATTATCTAAGATGCAAAAATGTAACCTATATGCACTTTCACTAATGCAAGATTTTGAAACCTTAGATGCAAATTAACTAATGCAAGACCTAATGCAATGTTATTGTAAGCTAGATATAGGAATTTGATGCACTCCAAATCAAAAAATCAGGTTTTCTAAAGGATAGGTTCACCAAAATGAAATGAATAAAATAGGTGTTCCACCTTTTGGGAGATGGAACACAAACTAGGTGTTTAGGGACCTAGACCAATTTCCTTCAAGTTTCATTCAAGGAGGCCCTAGAGATTTCAATCCAAGGAGGGAATGAAGGAAAGAGATCTACAAAAGGTTGCCCTAGGGTGTGATTAAAGGTTGAAAGGGGGTTCACCACCAAGCTAGGGCTTGGAAAGACTAGTAACATGCAAAACCTAATGATAAAACTAAATGATGTGCAAGACTTAAGTAAATGATCTATAAATGAATGCAAATCAAAATAGTAAACTAGGAAAGTACAAAGGTACACTTGCGAAGCTGAATTAGATCAGAACAAGCTCTGAAATCTTGAGAAATTTATCTTTAAGGCTCATTGGGACTCATACACCAAGCTGGGTGTATCGGTCCTAGATTAGAGTTTTTGGGATGAAATTGGAATTTGGTAGTGCCTGGTTTGAATCCACAAAAAATTGGAAAAATCACTATACTGGTACTCATACACCACAAGTGGCGTATCAGTCTCATTTTACTTTTTCAGAGGGTCAAGATCTGAATCTATTCTCCTATCTTTGCTCTTCCTTCCACACTTTGTTTATAGGTCTGAAACTCTGAATTGTGACCTATAGGTGACTTTCCATGAAGATAGCAGCTTTGTGACAACTTGAAAACATTCATTAATCTTGAAACTCAATCCTCAATGAATCTTCAAGCTCCAAGACAACTAGATCTATAATCACACACGTAGAGAGAGAAAAACTTGTTGATTGTTAGGAAATAGGGGTTTGTCTTGGTCAAACCCTGTTTAGTTAATTAAACCATATGATGAAACAATGAGACATGAACATGAACAATGATACCTTGAATGTTGTCTTGAGATATAAATCAAAAATATAACATGAAGTGGCCATGTAGAATGTAGATCTTGATCTTGAATTAGATGTAGAATAATTCTTAATCTTGGATCTTGAATGCTACATCACAACACTAGCTCAACAACATGCCTAGTGCATTATGCCTTTTAAATGATGATGGATCTTGAATTGCTACAACAAATGATGAATAAATCTTCCCTTGAATGCTTTAAAGATGCTCTTGAATGTCTTTGAATACTCTTTTGAACTCTTGTAATCACAAATGTGTTATTAGGAATTCTCTCTTGAAAGTCTTAGGTGAAAATGAGTGAAATAACCTTGTATTTATACTTGTTTATGCCAAATTTCTTGAAATTACAACACTACAAGTTGATATCAGATCTAGGAAGATAAAATCTTGCCAAAAATTGAATTTAAATTAGGTCCTGATTAGAGTAGGACTCACATTCCCAAGGTGGCGTATGAGTCACAGTGGCTCAAAACTAGGGCACAAGCTCTAATACAGGTCTTGTTTAATGTGAAATTCAAAATCAAGTCCCAAGACCTAGGTGGGACTCATACGCCCAAGATGGCGTATGAGTCCCAGACCATTAATTATAGAACACATGACCCAAAAAACTGAATTATGATTGGTTATTTGATATATATTGAGATTATCTCTAGAAAAATGTATCTAATAAGGCTTGTGGATGCAAAATAGGGCCAATTAAGGCATAGATAAGCCCAATTAATTAATAAAACCCTAGATTAGTGTGAAAGTGTTAGGATACACTTTACAACACCCTAAATAAGGCACCATTAAGTCCATTTAGTTTAAAAAGGGCCCTAAACTTAATGTGAAGGTGTAAATAAATACTCTTTACAACACTGAATTAAGGAAAAGTTAGGTTTATTTAGCTTAAAAGGACCCTAAACCTAATGTGAATGCATAAAACACATTACAACACTAGATCAAGGCGACATTAGGTTCATTTTAACATTAATTATTCCCAAATTAAGTGAAAATGTAAAGGGCAACATTTTTCGTCACTACATAACTTAACCCTAAACAGAAGCATAACCCTAACCCGAACCATAATCCTAGTGCTTAATATAACCATAACCCTATTCTTAACCTTAAACCTAACCTAAAATATAACCCTAACCCTAAACCTAACCATAATCCTAGCCCTTAACCTTACCATAATTCTATATCTAACTATAACCCTAAGATTAACCTTAAACCTAACCCTAACCATAACCATAACCTTAACACTAACCCTAACCCTAACCCTAACCCTAACCCTAACCCTAACCCTAACCCTAACCCTAACCCTAATCTTAATGTTAGTCCTAATCTTAACACTAAACATAACTCTGACCCTAACCCTAAATATAACCTTAACCCTAATCTTAATCCTTAATTTAACCATAATTTTATATAACTCTAACTCTAAGCTTAACTCTAAACCTAACCCTAACCCTAACGCTAACCTTAATTCTATCTCTAACTATAACCCAAAACCTAATCTTAACCCTAACCCTATTTCTAACCCTAACCCCAATGCTATCCCTAACTGCAACCCTCACCATAATCCTAATGCTAACATTAACCATAACCTTACCCCTTATCCTACTCCTAACCCTAACCCTATCTCTAACCATGATTTTATCTCTAACCCTAACCCTAATACTAATCCTAACCCTAACCTTATCCCCATCCCTAACTCTAATTCTAACCTTAACCCTAATCCTAAACCTAACCTTATTTCTCTCTCTAACTCTAACCCTAATCATAATCTAAACCTTAACCTTAACCATAATCCTATCCCCAACCCTAACCATAACCATAACCCTAATTGTATCTCTAATTATAACTCTAACCTTAATCCTAACCCAAAACATAACCCTAACTACAATCCTACCCCTGCCCTTAATCCTAATTCTATCTCTAGAACTTTAACCCTAATCCTAAACCTAAACCTAATTCTAACCCTAACCCTAACCATATCATAACCCTAATTCTATTCCTAAACTGTTGGGTGAATATTTTGTAATCAACTAATTGATTACAAAATGGTGATATCAGCCATAGTATAGTGAGATTAAATCTCTCCTCTCAGAAAGGGGAGGCCCCCTTCTTATTGCTAACTAAAAAAAATTAGTAATTAACTCAGCTTGTGTACACTATAATTTTCCATGGGGATGTTTCCATTCATCTTATTCTCTTTTATCAGAATAGATGTTTCTTCTTACAAAATTACAACGATAATCCTATGTCAATTATAACATGTAATTAACCACAAAGTACTAGTTGAAGCAATAATAACCAATATCTAGTTCAGTTAGATGAAAGAATAACTAAAATGATACCAGTGAGTGTTGATAGAAAGAAAACCCATAAAAGCATAATATACAAAAGGATCAACTAACATAGATAACAACTCACAGCCCAAAGTCTTTGAATTATCTCCAAATTTACACATAAACACAATTGCCATAGATAATATCGTAGCTCAAAGGCTTCAAAATCATATTTGGATTACCTCCTAGAACATACTCAATTCCACGCTATGATTCAATCATACATATAAGATAATATAATAGGAAAGACGTAAGAACATTCCCAATACATAACAAACTTGATCCAAGGAAAATATTGGACACTAACAATGCTTTCTTTATTGATTGAATCTTGATTTACGCTTCAAAAAAAAAGTTTTAACATGCTCTTCAATTTTCTAGTACTTTTCTTCATAAGCTAAAAGATAATATTTACAAAAGAGCTCCCTCTTATTTATAGAGGAGAGTCAAGAGCAAACAAAAGAAAATTACAACTAAACCAACTTATTCAAAGGAAGAGTCTGATTTGATCTAGGACTTCAATCCTATTACATGTAATTGTTATATTACAAAAGATTGTAAAATGTCATCTACAATTTACAAATTGCATAGAGGAAAAAATTGAAAATAAACTAAGTCTTGACAAGCACGTTATTTTATTCTTCGACATTTTTCTCTAGGAACTCATCATATTTTTTCAATGCATCTTGGACTTCAGAGTCATTTAGCCTTCATGTATGGCTAGAGATGGTGAACACTCATGTGATGGATTCCTTGATACTGATGTGTGCTTTTCTATGCTTGTCAAATATTATTTTTAGGCTATCCAAAGTCACTTGAAAATCCATTAACTTATCAATAGAAGCCCATGAAAAAGCTTTTGATTCAATCCCTATCTAAATTAAGGAAGAGAATTCTTGAATAACCATCTCCATGGGAAGGATTCTTTGATTGTCATTAGGTACTTGGAAAGGAATCTCACGAATCTTGGATATGAGATCTGATTCTCTATCATTTCCTATCTCCTAAGCTTCTTGCAAATCTTTGATTAGTTCATTGATGACATCCCTTTTATGTTTCATTGATTCCTTGAATCCAATGAAGATATTTCTATTGGGGATTACCACATTTTCTACCAACACATCCAATTTGAGATCTCTCAACTTGGTCCAAGATTCAAGATCTTTCTTTATCAACTACAAACTTTGAGATAACATGTCAATTGTCTAGTTCAATTCTAATTTCACCCTCCATATTGTTGATCAATTCAATAGAAGATTTCAACAACTGTGTACCTAGGGACATTATTCAATCTATCCATTCACTGATTGTTGTCATATGGCTTCTGGTGTTTTCATTTATGGAAACCTAAGTCATTGATCCAGTACTCACTTCAATATTTGTTCATACCAAGAGACGGAGTGAAGAACAAGGTATTGAACTGAAGTTGAGTCTGTCGATCAATTTGCATTACTAGTTTATCAGTTCATGTTGTGCATCTCAAGAAAGGTTTTTGGGTATTTGGAATACCTTATTCTCTAGTTTTGTGTTGTCACATCAATTGGTATGAGTTTGGGGATTCGATTGATTAATTTTTTGTTTAACAATGCTAGAAAACCGACTTAGTGAATATAGCATATTACGGATGTTTGAGGCGAAATTGTTTGAAGTATTTTCGAGTTTATGGATTTTGTTTTTTGTCATCACTATGTTGTGGTTGACTTTGGTTGGTGTGCATTGAAAATCATTTATGATTTGAGCCGACGATTGGAAAATATTTTACATTTTGTTAAAGCCGACATGAAGATGATATTATCCCTTGATGCGGATATATAAGATCGATTGTTTATATCATTTTGGTATGGAAGTATGATAGATGAAAAGTGTTTTGTTGTGTGATGTGAAATTTAGAAGGTCAGCTGTGCAATTTCATCTGTGCATATAAGATTTTTGATGCGAGTTACAACAAAACAGAGCAGAAGAGCATAATCTAACAGAAGGTCAAGAAACTGACTGGTGAGCTCAACTAAAACTGTACTATGGTATTAGTACATGCTATTCCTTCAGTTCAATTCCTTAGATGGATTTAATCTAAACATTTTATAAGGCAGTGAGCTCTAGGCAATGTGCCTGAATGCAAGTGCATTCCAATTTTGTAAAACTTATATTTGAGTACTCAAATTGTGGATTGACCTCACCGTGGTTTTTCCCTTAACAGGGTTTCCATGTAAAACTCCTTGTGTTATGGTGTTGTGGATGATTGCTTTAATTTCTTGCATCTTTCTTTCAGTTCAATGTTGTAGGTGGTTTAAAGATCAGATTAATAAACTTAAAAGTTGTAGAACATTGATTCACCCCCCCTCTTAGTGTTCCCAATTCCAACAATAGGTATCAGAGCCTAGTTCCTCGAAAGAATTTTGACAACTTGAGGTGGATCTTGGAACGTAATGGACTTTGGTAGTCTTCAATAGTAGATTTTGGTGGCACTTGATGATCTTGATCAATCTAAAGTAGAAGTCCGAGAATTGAAAGCAAATCTTAGGGATGCTGAGAAATTCATTCAATCATTGAAGGATCAGATTGTCAAATCCAGGGAAAAGAGGAAGGATCTTTGTGATCAAATTAAGCAAAAAGAGAGAAAAAACATGGATGATGTTCACCTAAATCAAACCTTGAAGGAAATAATTGAAGAATGTGAAAAGCTTGCTAGAGACAATGCTACCCTAAAGCATGAAATGGAATCTATGGTGATGATGTTGACTAAAGAAATTGAAGAAAGAAAGAAGAATGAGGAGAATCTTTCTCAATCCTTAAAAGAAAGATCTCATGAATGCAGAAGAATTAATGGAGAATTCATTTAGTTAGAAAATGAACTGCAACAATCCAGAAACAATGAAGAAGAGCTTGAAAAATAGATTGTTATTCTCAGGGATGAACTTTCTACTACAAATGAATACAAGGAGAAGTTCAAGATTAGCTCAGTTAATCTTGATGAGATAACTCAAGGTCAGAAGAGTAGAAATGGCAAGCGAGGTCTTGGATATGAGAAAGGAGAAAGTTTCGGATCTAGACAAAAGAATTTTAGGCAAGGTAATCCGATGAACAAAGAAAAAAGGCATCTGGTAAGACAACCTAATGCTCAAAATTTTAATGGTTACTATTTTTCTTGCAATAAATTTGGTCATATGGATTCTCAATGTAGAAGTAAAATGAAATGGAGTGATCCATCATTTTCGGGTCAATGTTTCAACTACAATAAGTTTGGTCATAAGTCAATTGAATGCAGAAACATGTCAAACATGTATGTCAGTAGAAGGAATGTTAAATGTTATACCTGTGGAAGATTCGGGCATATTGCTAACCAATACAGATCAAGAAGAAATCAATGGAATGATTGGTCTAGACAAGGAAATGTTGTGTGTCATAATTGCAACAAATATGGTCACATTACAAAATTCTGCAGGAACAAAAATGTGAATAGAAGAGGTCTGGTATAAAAAGGTAGAAATGCACAAAAAGATGATAAAGGAAAAGGGAAAGTGACGATGGATGAAATAAGAGAGCAAACGAAGAAGACATGGGTAAGGAAGAATGAGTTGGCGGCAAAGGAGTGTCAGCAATCTTATTCTCTTCATAGGTAGGATCTAGAATGCCATCTTCATCTTCCATATCCTCGGGGATGTCAACAAGATCAAGGTCTCTAATCTACTCCAACGTAAGATGAATGTAGTCAAGCTTCCTTACATCTTCGTTAGTTCTACACTCAGCCCATATGTCTTCAACTTTGTGTACATGAGTTTAGCTTTTCTTGAATTTTTCCTTCATTCCCTTGTAATCAAAATCATGCCTCCTTTTATACTTTTTCATTGTTACCCATTACATCTTTGTCTCCATAGATTTGGCTCTAGGAGAAGTAGTGATGGAGTATCTACCCATGGTTAGAGGAAATTTAAATCTAGCTTTTTGTGACTTAGCTTGCTTGTTGTGTATAGGAATGATCTGCATATAAAGCTCCATTAACACAATTTTGTCACTAGGATATCTGGGGAGCATATATGGAAGTCCATCAAAGCACCCAAGTCTAATGTATGTAAAGGTGGGAAACTATAAGAACATGCAACCAAACTTCTTAACAAGTTCCCATGCTTCATCTGGTACCCTTTTCTTCTCAAGTTCCCTATCAAACATACACATGTATGGATAGAAAAAGGAAACATTAACCCTCTAGAAATGCTTGAGGCTCTACTTCAAAGTCAATTGTGAATAGTACTCATAAACAAGAAATTTCCTCTTGCCACCCTTCGAAGATAACCCTAGAAATTGCCTCATAGAGGCAACAACATAGACTATCTATATAAAGTCATGTAGAACTCTAGAGAAGTAGAAACCTTTGAAATTTGCTCACAAATGGCATCATTGATCTATTTACCCCAAAATATTCTCTGATTACCTCTCTTTATGACATGAATTTATTGGTACATCCATTCTTGGAAAGTGGTGGATGTTGGTAGTCCCTTAACTCTACTGAGAAGAGTTATTGAATCATTGACCTCTTTGACGAACTCACTACAATGAATATTCTTAGGCCACTTAGCAATAGTCAACCTAGCAGTCTTTAACCATCGAGTGTTGATGGTATTTTTGTACTTTCCAAGATTTTTGTCATAGAAAGTTTGTGATAACTCCATAGTAAGGACTACATATTCATCTATACTTGGACACATGAAGATATTATCAAAGAACTCTTCATTTGATCTTATGAGTACCTTCCCATTTGCATCTCTAACACTTTTAGTCTCTTTATGGAAATGTGCAACTACTACAAGTACAAATTCAGGATTGTGGGTTGATACTATAAATGATGAAACCAAATGGATACTACTCTCAACAATACACCTCATTCTTGCATTAATTAGTTGCTTATTCACCGTCTTCAGGAATTCAATCATGTCCAAATGTCTAATTCCAGTGTCCCTGATCTTATCAACATTAGATTCCATTGATGTGTTTGGAATCACACCTTGGTATTGCTATTTCATGTTTTTATTCTTTGGTGAAGGATCTAACATTGATGAAGAAGCTACAAACATGAAGTTTCAAAATTCCCCAATGTTAGAAATTTTTCAAGTTATATGCAATGGCAAAAAAATCTACACTTGTGCATATTTGATATGTTGGTGTGTAGTTCGGAGAAAACTCTCTGAACTACATGGGAGGTTTCATTGGATGCAAGGTTGGAGAAATTCTCTGCCTCTACATGAGGGTCACAAAAAGATGTAGTTCGAGGAAAATTTCCTGAACTGCATTTTTGGGTAAATCATACTTATGTGAAAATCAGGGAAAAATCCCTGAACTAAATAAAGGGTAAGGCAACTTGGTGTAGGTGGGGAAAAATTCCTTGACCTACACTTCATATAGTGCAATGGTATGTACTCCGAGAAAAATTTCTTGAAGTACATGAGGTAGGCAATTAACCAGGTAAAATGTCATTCGAGTTTTAATCCTTGAACTAAATTTGTTTAAGTACAAGGTGTTGATTGTGTTGTTTGGGTTTTAAATCCTGAACTACACTTAGGTTGGATTCCTGGTAGGAAATATTTCCTAATTTACATGAGCATGTAGTTTTAAAGGTTAGCATGTGGGATGGAGAAAATCGCCACACAACATGCCATGGAATGGGGTCTAGGGTAATGTATATTAGAGAAATTTGTCCACCTAACATCTTTATCAAGTGAGAAATGATGTCACGTGGGAAAAAAATTTGATTCACACATCGAAGACTATGCAAATGAATGTGGGAAGGTTCAAGGAATATCGTTTGGAGTTGTATCTCTGAACGACATTACCACAACATTCAGGGTAAAACCTTCACACATAGACCAAGGAAATGTAAACAAAAACCCTAGATCGAGACTAACAACAAGAAAAACACAAGCACAAATGCATAAAGATCCTAAGCCAAGACCTAAGTGATGATAAACAAAATGAAACTCAAAACAAAACTTGCAAAAAACCTTAATTATTGTAACAAGAAAAATTTTAGAAGTGATGAAAAATAAGAAAATGACATACTTTATATCCTAAATAATGGTGAGAAAATCCTTACAAATCCATGTGAAGTCAAAACACAACCGCTTGGATTGAGCAAATGTGAACAGGAAGAATGTGGACAGATAGGATACAAGGGAGAAACAAAAGAAATGAAAATGAAACAAAGTTGAATAGATTTAAAACCCACATTAAAACTACTATTAATGTCATACATGTGGGAAAGGGAGTTTAGTTGTGGAGAAATTATTCGCGACTACACCCTTTGATGCAAGTGATCAAAATATGTAGTATCGCTAAAAATTAGTGATACAACATATTTAGAAAAAAACACTAACTCTTGAAATTTTCCCTTTTACAAAATTTCAAAAGACAAAAAGATGATCTGATCGAAATGATTTTTCAAGGGGTCGGACTTTGCACAAGGGCAATCTAGACTTTCCTCAATTTTCATTCTTAAAGGATGTGGGCTATGAAACAAACAAGTTTCATAGGGGTTATCCCATGAATTGAGTGAGCTAAATTCGAAGATAACATAACCTCAATCCTAACCCTAATTCATTTAATGTCTTACATGTTGTGCAATGAATGCTACTAGCATATATATATTTAATAATATATTTAAAATATGTCAAGAGATATCCTTCTTGAGGTGCCTATTTTTTAATGAATTTCTAACAAGGCGCCTCAAGAAGGATATCTCTTGACGTATTCTATATAGATTATTAAATATATATGCTAGTTGCAAAACAACAAAAGGCTAAAAAGAAACTAGTGTTAGAATCTTGAGTCGGATCAGGAGCATTTACTTCTTTCGACATTTCCTTTAGTTTTTCATCAATATTTAACAAATATTTACGTACTCAAATTTAACTATACTAATCATAGTTATACTTGTACAAATTAAACTTGAATCCAACTTATACATTAAAAACTATAATCTTATACATACGACTTACAATAATCTATTATCCAACCTACCTTTAAATTAATATACCATGTATCTCATCTATCAACTAACCAACAAATACTATTAACAAAGACAAAATACTCATCACTAAGAACACTTAATTAATTTAATCACAATCTGTACAATATTTTCTTGAGCTATTTTTATTGGCGAAGGATGGCTAATAACACGTGTTTTTTAATATAATATAGTAGCAATCACACATTGGTGTGCAATGGGTACGCCGAAGAGGCATGGAAGGTAAATATGGGAAAATTTTGGTCTTTTTCGTATATATTTGTGTATTATAGGAGGTCAATTGGTGGGAAGGTCTAAATGGAGAAGTGAGAACTTCAAATAAACTATGCATCCACTTACATGGATCCAAACACAATTAAGACAAAAAATTTGAATAAGAAAGAAAATTAGGCTCCATTACCGGGTAAGTGCACCAATCCGTGACACAATTTAGGTGCCAAATTGAAAAAAAGTTCAAAAAAAACTCGAAATAAGCCATTTGGTGGATGTCAAATTTGGTGTGTGCCAAATGGCTCAGTAGACATAAAAGAAAAATATTGGGTTTCAAACCCTCATTTTGTCTTCAACCCACGGCTTGAGGAAGAGGATTTCAAGTCTGCAACTCGTGCTCGCCAAATCTCTTCCATTGTTTGCATCCTTAGCTTGCCATTTTCCACGAGGATGCCGCCAACACGTTGGAGAGGTCAAAGATTGCAAAGAGGTATGTATTTTTATTCTATTTATTTCAAATTTGATTTAGAATGCAAATTTAAATAGGTTTTTATAATAAAACTTTGTTCTGATTCTCAGGGAATGAATCTCCAACTCGAAACGTTGAGAATTCACAATCAGCCCCTCACAAAGAGCCACCTATACAAGAACAACCCAAAACCCCTCCATCAATTCATAGGCATCCTCAAGGAATGAAAGAAAATATTCAAAATCAAATTGAAAACAATAAAAGAGACATTCAACAATTAATTGCAAGATTAACCAAACATGCTGAAACGCACCCTTATAGGAGAGGGATTGTTGAATCATTGAAGTCAATTGTAATCATTCATAGGAACTACTTTCAATTAATATATGGAGGATCATTCATGCACATTTTTATTTTATTCCAACTCCCTCCAACGCCCATAAATGATTTTTAATCATTAAGTTGCATTTTAGACTTTTTACACATGACAACATTACATGAATTTTGCAACTTTTTAAGTTTGACGCCTAAGTACTCCTAAATCACTCAAACACATTTAATTCACCCTTTTACAACCTTTTAGACCTCATTCTAGCACATTTACATCCAAATTCAAGGATTTTCCTTCAAAAGGCTACATATTCAAATTTTGACAATTTTGTAGCAAGAATGCATTTTTTTGCACATTTGACCACCAAGACTTAAAACTCAACCTAATCAAGAAACTTAAAACTACTCTATTATACCTTCCAAGAATCCATTTTCTTTCAATACAAGGTGTAGGTTCCCCTACACCAATTTTGTATCACTCACTCCTTAACCACTTACAAACTAGTAATCCTTCCTCATAGGACAGTCACTCATATCTAATGAACCAGGTAACTTATGAAGACTGTAATAGAATTTTCAGATACCATTTTCCATGGCCTAAAACATATCTCAAAACTACTATAAACTCTTTTGGAGAAAATACCTCAAACTAGCCCTATTCCACTCAAGCAACTAGGCTAATAAGGCCACTCTTCCAAAGAGACACTCCTTTAAACACCTTCAAAGCTCTTGATCTCCATGGACATAATTTTGTTAGGTTTTCAAACCTCAGATTCCACCTATTTTAGAGACTATAACGTTCAATAGGGTACCAACCTTCAAACCCTCACTCTAAGCTATTTCAAATTAGGTTTCTCCTAGGAGTTTATTGAAACCCGAACATCCTCAAAACACCACACCCAATCAATTCTTGGAACACTTTAAAAATAGCCTGCACATTTTCTAAAAACTTACTCTGAACCTTTAGCATTGTTATTTCCTCAAACCCTTACTTGAAACCTCGATTTTTGGTCAAGACACACAAGAAATCAACTAGGATAGCAACTCACAAAACACTTCCATCAACTCTTCAACTCTTGAATCCTTATTGAACATGGAAAACAACCTATCGAACTTCATTTCACTAAGTTCTATAGGTATCCACTGAAGGCAAATTTCATACATGTGCGCATTCTTTAGTGTTCAAAACCCCAAAACAGGGTTTCATAGCCATTAGCACTAAAATAATCATAAAACTCACAAACCTCCATGAAATTCAATCAAAAAAACTAAAAATGAAAGGTAATACATGTTTTTAATGTTTCCCATATATTTTACACCATGAACCACTTGTATGGGGCCGTACAGTGGTCTAAAACATAGATTTACCAATCAAACTCAAAATTTTACACTAAAAATAGGGAATACTTCTTGATCTTCTTCATTTTTTCCATACTCTCACCTCTTCCTCAAGGTTCTCCTCACATTGATGGACTCATAACAACATAAACGAATGCCTAGAGCTGACATTCTACTTACCTAACCTTGCATGTACCTAACTCTGCAACTTTTGTATCTTTTAGCAACTTTTCTGACCATATTTTTCCAAATTGCAAGCTATGACACAACTGAACTCCCTTAGCTCCAAATACATTATAAAATGGTCTAATTGACCTTAATAAACACAAAATACTCAACATTAACTAAAATCCTAGCATTTGACCATGCTCACTAAAGATGACCTTTTTGACAAAATTGAGCTTACAAGGTGCTCCTACACTAGAGGCTTGGAACTTTGATTTTGAATAAACCCTCCTTGTTTCAAGAATAGAAAGGCCTAAATCAAGGGTTTAGTGTTTAGATGCATTAGAGAGGGTTCTAGTGACTAAGATATGATAATATATGAACAATTTTCTATGTTGTGAATGCTACAAGGAAGTGAATATGAATTGGTCGGTTCAACATTGAATTGAGGTTTTTGAGATTGAAGATTGTTTGAAACTGATCTAATTATGATTGTTGAAGGGTTTGTATCCCTACTCTGCATCACAAACCTAGAGTATAAGTTGTTGCCACCTAAATGAAAACTAGAAAATCTTGTGTTTATTGTTCTCAAAACCAAATTTTTGATTGTCAACGAAGTCATGAAGAATATGAATTCAAAGAAGGGTTTGTGATGCTATATCTTATAATTATTCACTACTTCTTTGACAATGAGGTAACTTAGAAAGACAATAAGCATTCTCAATTGCACAAAATTTCCCATTTTTTTATTTATTAGAAAGGTAAATGGTATAAATGAATGGAAACTTGCATTAACAACTAGGTCAACTCACTTGAATTTATCTAAGCACATGTGATGAAGGTGAATTTTTTATGGAACAAAAAAATTAATGGACTTTTGCATTAACATTGATGAAAGCTATTAGGTTTTCCAAATTAGTTGAAAATAAAAAAATTCCAAATTAGTTGAAAATAAAATGAAATAGAGTGAATTACACTAGCTATGTTGGAAATGGACTACTATAAGCAATGCAAATAGAATTCATAAGTAAATTTGTGTTAAGTAAATGTCATGTTTTTCATTTTCTTGCTCTTCAAACTCGTAAAAATTAAAAAAAAATAATGCAAATCCCATCTAATTCAATGTTGAATTCTATGTCCAATTGTTATGATTAATAAAATCATTAAAGAAATTTAGTTTATATTGTCAAAAACAAACAAATATACTAAATATAAACATTTCAATATTATCAAAATGAATATATTACCTCAGATAATGTAAAATGATGTAGAAACTTCAAAATGTCTTCTTCTACATTGTCTACCATGCAAATTGGTGGTAAAAAGGTGATGGATCAAGCATAGATTGGTACAATATGAAGTCAACTACATAAAAAAAGGTGTTTTTGTCTTGGATAAAGCATTGAACTAGACAAATACAAAAGAATGTGGGTCTAAAGCATGGGGTCAACCCCTCTTTTACCATTTCAAGGTAAAACACATTTGGCGCTCTCCAAATTTGGCAAGCGCCAAATGTGTTGTTTTGAAAAGGAGAGACCTGAGAGAGAGAGAGAGAGAGAGAGAGAGAGAGAGAGAGAGAGAGAGAGAGAGAGAGAGAGAGAGAGAGAGGAGGTAGGGAGGGAGATACTTGAGGAGAGAGGGAGGGAGGAGGGAGGGAGAGAGGAGGTGGG
>CM021101.1:164502176-164517555 GCA_007115665.2 Sequoiadendron giganteum
AGAGGGGGCAGAAGGGAGAGACTTGAGAGAGAGAGAGAGAGGGAGGGGGAGGGAGAGGGGATGGGAGGGAGAGACTTGAGATAGAGGGAGAGGGAGAGGGAGAGAGAGTGGGAGAGAGATAAAGGGTGTGAGAGAGAGGGACTTGAGAGAGAGAGGGAGAAGTGGTGGGAGGGAGATACTTGAGAGAGATGGAGAGGTAGAGGGAGAGAGATAGAGGGAGTGAGATAGAGAGGGATTGGAAGAGAGATATAGGGATTGACTATGAGAGGGTAGGAGAGGGAGACTTGACAAAGAGAGAGAGGGAGAGGGGGTAGGATGGAGATACTTGAGAGAGAGGGAGAGGGGGTAGGATGAAGATACTTGAGAGAGAGGGAGAGGGGGTGAGAGGGAGAGACCTAAGAGAGAGGGAGAGAGACAGAGTGGGAGAGAGTGGGAGAGAGATAGAGGGAGTGGGGGAGAGAGAGGGAGTGTGTGTGAGATAGAGAGGGGGGGATGGAGATACCCGAGAGAGACTAAGAGAGAGAGGGAGAGAGATAGAGTGACTGAAATAGGGAATGTGAGAGAGATAGAGGGAGTGAGTGAGATACCTAAGAGAGGGAGAGGGGTAGGAGGGAGAGACTTGAGAGAGAGAGAGAGAGAGAAAGATAACAACCTAAGAGAGGGAGATGAAGTGAGAGGGGCAAAAAGACCAAAGAGGGAGAGAGAGAGAGGGAGAGTGAGAAAGGGGGTTGGAGTGAGATAAATTTATTTAGGTACCTATGTGGGAGGGAAGAGACCTGAGAGAGGGGATTGGACTGAGAGAGTAGTCTAGGTCACATGGGAGGGAGTGAGACCTGAGAGAGAGAGAGAGAGAGAGAAAGACTTCAAAGGGATAAAGAGTTATCCAATTAGGGTAACGAGTTAGAGAGCGTATGAAAAGTAAAACCTCAACTATCCATCTACGGTCATAAACTATGCATTCAAAGCATTATCAAAGTTGTTGACCAAAGAGAGGGGAAATTCAAGTTTTGTGCAAAGCAGGTAATTTGGCAAGCACCAAATTTGGCGCTTGCCAAATGACCTACTTTGGATGTGTTAATTGATAGGATTTGCCAAATTTCCTCGTATTTTCATTTGTGCGTCCTGTCTCATTTGCATGTATTTCAATGCAACTATATGAAAAAAAACATGATAGTGTTAACCTCTCTCTTAGCTATCTAAATATATAATTCTTTTTTCATTTTGATTTAGTTAAGGTTTTGATCCATGACTCCTTTTGTAAATGCCTCTGTTTTTTGTCAAAAACCAACATGTGCTAGTTTTAGGATAGATTTTTACTCGTTCATTGAAACGAGAAACAAATTACATTTTTTGAAACTAGACTCCATTCTACACATGATAAAAAAAAATCAATTTTCGATTAGTTTTCAAAAAAATTAGGGGGGAGCACACTCAAATTTCAACTTTTCAAGATGTGTCCACTTTGAAAATTCATAAAATATTATATATTCATTAAAAAAATTATCCGAAAGAACAAGGATAAACTTCATGGTGTTAGCTAATTTCTCACTATTGGGATTTTTGAAATTCTAAAAAAAATTTAATCAAAAAGGGGGGAGCCCTCAGGCGCTATGTTATTTTTTTGATAAAAACAGGACCTGTTTTGCCCCCTCCCCCCACTTTTTGAGACCCTTAATCTTCATTAATTTCAAAAAAAAATAGTAGCTTAGAAACTAGACTCAAAGCACTTCAACTTTTGTTCTTGTTGCATCTTGAAATTTTGAGCATAACTATCTTCATTTTCTCGTGCAAATCAGATTTTGTTGATTTCAAAAATTAAAAAATAAAAGGTGGTATCTTAAGAGCCAAAATTGTGTCACAGATTGGTGCACTTACCCTACCAACAAGCTCATGTTATGTTTGCAATAGAGAAAGAAGGAGAGATAGGGATAAAAAGAAGGAAAGAGAGAGGAGGGAAAAAAGAGAAATGGAGAAGAAGTGTTGAAAATTGAGGTGTTTTCTTAGTTTAATACTTTGTAAAACTTTAATATTGTTGATCTAAATGTGCTTTTCCTTTGTTACAAATTCTTTGTGGGTGATTATCTGATTAATCCATTTTAGTGTTTGTAGAATTGGACAAAAGTTGATAGAAGAAGTAGATAGGATATTAGAAAGATTACATAAGCATATACCGTGGAGAAAACCCTTTCAGGTAAAAAAATCCACCAAGAATTAATCTATTATTCAATCTTTGAAGTAGATTACAATAACTTCAATTCTTGTTTGAGAATGTCTCTTTTGCCTTCACTAAAAAAATTATTCACAACCTACAATAAAACTAATAATAACTCTTCAACTTGCTTGAGATAAATAGGCTTTAATCGACTTTGTAAACTCCAAATGAGTTACAATTACAATGCTCAAGCCCTATCCCTAAAATGTACACCTATCTCTTGCAAGTAGAGTTATGTCATGAAGAACAATGTCAAATCCTTTCCTTCATCCATTTGGGCGTCCCAAACTGAAGTCATAACTCAACCTTTTTTATGTAAATATCTTAAGGCTTCATCCTCAAAGTAGGCACCCAAAAGAGGGCCCACTTAACTAAGCCTTCTGAAATATCTCAACATGCAAAGGATTTAATTTCAAGAAGCCAACTTGGGCGCCCAAGGGTGGGTCCAAGTTATTTCTTGTTAACTGAAACATTTCTCAACACCATTCATGCAAAACAATGTGCATGAATGATCCTCCATCTGTTAATTGAAAGTAGTCCTTGTTAAGTAACTGAGATATAATAATTTTTCCTCCTCTTCTACAACATTAAGCAAATGCCTTGAATTTGGAAAATATCCTATCGCCTTCATCTCCCAAGTCCAATTTCACCAACTTTGCATAGATCTATTGTACCATTTCATGGCTTCCAATCCAACTACATCCAAGGATCTTTTTAATTCCTTGATCCCACAAGAATTTCATTAGATGAAAGCTTTTCTTACTTAATTTTCCATTTCTCAAGAATTTGATCTAAATAGATTTTAAGCATGTTAGGTTCTCATAGAATTCTGCTAACTGCTTTTTTTAATTTGAATTCCACTTTTTAAATTAAAATTTTAATTTTTGAAATGTAATTTGTATAAATTTTTTATTTATCGCAAATGATATTTATTTGTAATAACTATTTTGTTGTTTGTTCAATTTATATTATAAATAATTAAAAAGTATGTTATTCTAGATAATATGCTAGTACAAAAATATATATTTCTATATTGCAAAAGTTAGTTTGAATATTTTATGTAATTTTTTCTTTATATACTTTGATTTAGAAAATATTAAGTTAATATTATTGACTAAAAATTTTATATCTTTTAACTGTAAAAGTTTTTCTTTACAGATTGAAGGTTCATGTTCTGTAATCATCATAGACTTTTCAAACTGTAGTATACAATTTTCTTTTGAAATGAATGAAAAAATCTTATTTAATTTTTTTTTATAAATATAATATATACAATCTATCTTTGATGATGTTTATTTTAAGCTCCTTATATAACTGGAAAAAATTGTTTATGTCAGTTTGTAAGAATTATTAAATAAATTAAAAAATGAATGTTTACTATAAGTTCCTCTTGTGATGGGAGCTTGCTTTGTAAATGAATAATATATGTAATTAATTTCCTAGATTTATCAGTTTAACCTGTCTAGTGATCCATGGGGAAGTATTAGGAAGGCTTAAATTAAAGCAATGGAGATAGCATTTTGTAATTGGTTTGAATTTGAATGAATCTAGTATCGATGCGTGAGAAAGTGCTCTTACAAACATGCTCTCACTAGGAGATCGAATAATCTCTTTTGAGATAGGCCAGTTCAGTCTATTACGATTGACCAAGTGCAACATCTCAACCTCGATGTTGATGTTATAAGCTCAGAATGGGGAAGAGAGGCTAATCTTGAAGTATTAAGTGCAAAGCTTGCACAAGATAAAGAACATAAAGTAAAGGTTGCTTGCATTGTACACAATGAGACTGCAATTGGTGTCACCAACAATTTGGCAGAAGTATGGAGAGTGCTCGGTAAGCATGGAAATACATAATGCTTTGTATCTTGAAAGAAGGAGCTTCTGCAAAAAAAAATGACAATCAGCTGTAGGTATAATGCAATAAAGGTTACTCATGTGATTGAAGTTTGTACAACCACCATCCACTAAACCTGCATGGCTGCATGCATATAAAACACAAGCAAAGCTTATAGTGTCAAGATATGTTCCAGAGTGTTTCATTAATTCTAATATTTTCAGAGCATTCTTGCAAAATCCATGTTGTGCATATCCTGCAATCATTTCATTCCATGAGACATCTCTTTGAGGCATTTTGTCAAACAGTTCACGCGCCTTTTCTATGCTTCCACATTTTGCATGTACATGTCCACCAGGGCAGTTGCAACTACAACATCTGATAAAATTGCTCTATTCTTTGATGGAGTCTGGCTTTAAACCTACCAATTGCATTTGCTTGAAAGTTTCTAAAGCTTTTTAAAAAATTCCATTTTGTGCATATCTTGCAATCATTGTATTCCATGAGATAACCTCCCTTTGAGGCATTTTTTCAAACAGTTCATAGGCCTTTTCTATGTTTCCACATTTTGCATACATGTCTGCTAGAGCATTTCCAACTACAATATATGAAAAAATCCCTCTTTCCATGATGCTTTGATGGATGTCCATACTGTTGAGAAAATGTCTCAACCTTGCTTTGTTCTTTAATTTATTAAATGGCAATTTTTAATTATCTTTTAGTTTTCATGAAAGTTGTTGAATGCAACTATGACAACTTGCAAAGTGTTGTAATTGTCAAATTAGAAAGAGCATGAAAAAGGGGAAGATAAATGTGAGTTTGAAAAAGGAAAAAGAAAACAGATTTTTTTAGTTGCATGTGCACATTACTAAAAAATGGATTAAATCACAAGTTGGAAGAGAAAGTTTCTTTTCTTTGTGATCCATGACTAAAATGGTTTTGGAAACCATTCTTGATTTATGTTTTCTCTCATGCCTATATATTGTGCTTGAGTTGAAGAGAAAACATGTTAAGTTGCAGGTTAGTGAAGCCATGAAGTGGTGCAGTGATTCAGAGGGAGAAGTTGTATTGATGTAACTTGTTTGAAGGATTAATACAAGTCTTGGATCTGTTTGGGTGTGGAGTTTTTTCCCCCAAGGGTTTCTCCACGTAATTCTTGTGCTATGGTTTGAATATCTTTTGTAATCTTGCTTCAGCTATGATTTATTACGTTGTTAATTTGGATGCATAAAATTATCAGCATATTTTTATTGCAAGTTTTATCCTGTTTTTTCAACATTTGGTATCAGAGCCAAGCTGGCTTGATTAGAGAAGGGGACGCCTTTCTTGGAGTGTTTGATTGGGTTTTTTGCTGCAGTGGGAGTGTGCTATTTTTTTTTGTAGTTTTAGATTCAACGTGATAAGAGATCATGGTTGGCTCATCTCGACTGGACATTGAGAAGTTCAACAGTATTGGGTATGAGATTTGGAAGTTAAAGATGGAGGATCTCTTGGAAGAAAGAGATCAATGGGTTACTGTTAATAAAGAGAATAAACCAAAAACTATGTCAGATGAAGACTGGATTAAGTTAGATAAAAAGGCTTGTGGCACTATTCGTTTGTGTTTATCTGATTCTATTCTATTGAATGTATCTAATGAGACTACTGCATATAAGTTATGGAATAGAATAGGAGAGATATACCAAACTAAAAGTCTCATTAACAAGTTATTTTTGAAAAGAAATTTATATTCTCTTAAAATGAATAATGGAGATTCGATTGCAGAACACTTGAATTCATTTAATATAATCTTGAGTCAGCTACAATCAATTAATGTAAAGATAGATGAAGAGGATAAATGTATTTTATTATTATGTTCACTACCTGAATCCTGGGATAACCTTATTATTGCAATCAGTGGTTCTTTTTTAGATGATTTGAAGTTGGATGCCCTCATTGCCACTCTACTTTTAGAGGAAATGAGGAGAAAGACTTCAGAGGGGTCTAAAGATGCATTGCATGTACGAGGTAGATCTAAGGAGAAAGGTAAAGACAAAAAGAAAGGTGAAAATGACAAGTCTAAGGATCATTCTAAGTCTAAAGGAAGGTCAAAATCACCTGGTAAGAGTAGATTGAGGTGTTGGAACTATGGTAAACAAGGCATCTCAAAAGGGAATGTAAGAATAAAAAGAAAAATAATGATGATTCTTCTACAGATAAATCCTCTGATGATGAAGCTACTGATGCTTTTATTATTTCTGCTAATATGAGTTATGATGACTCTTGGTTAAAAGATTCAGGTGCTTCCTACCACATGACTCCTCACAAGGAATCGTTTTCAGCGTATTCAGCTTATGATGGTGGGAAAGTTTTCCTCGGGGATAACAGCACACGAGAAATTGTAGGTCGAGGAGAGGTAAAATTGATCTTCAATGATGGAAGGGTTAAAACCCTTAAAGATGTATTGCACATTCCTGGTTTAGCTAGAAACTTAATTTCTGTATCTAAAATGAATGATTCAGGAGTGCATGTTACTTTTGAAAAGAGTGGTTGCAAGTTAATCAGAGGGAATTTGGTTTTAGCTAAGGGTAATAGGTGTGGCACCCTATTTAGACTTGATGCTTCTACTTTCTGTAGCTCTGTTAATGTTACTGATATCTCTGTATCATGTAAGTTATGGCACCACAGGATGGGTCATATTGGTGAAAAGGGTCTCAAAACTCTCATAAATAAAAAGATGGTTGATGGTTTGTCAGGTTACTTTGCTGATTTTGATTTTTGTGAACACTGCGTGTATGGAAAACAACATAGAGTTTCATTTAAATCTGGAAGTACTAGAGCTAAACAAATTTTGGAGGTAATTCATAGTGATGTCTTTGGTCCTGTGGATATACTATCTATTGGAAAGTCTCGCTACTATGTTTCCTTTATTGATGATTATTCTAGATATTCATGGGTTTACTTTTTGAAGGAGAAATCTGCTGTTTTTTCTATATTTAAAGAATTTAAAACACTTGTTGAGAAACAGACAGATAAAAAAGTAAAGGTTTTAAGAACGGATAATGGTGGTGAATATTGCTCTAAGGGTTTTGATGATTATTGTAAGAATGCAGGAATTATTAGGCAGAAAACAACCCCGTATACTCCATAACAAAACGGAGTGGCAGAGAGGATGAATAGGACTTTAATGGATAGAGCCAGAAGCATGTTGAGTAGTGCAAAGCTTGAACAATGCTTTTGGGCTGAAGCAGTTCACACTGCTTGTTATCTAGTTAATAGGTCACCTACTTCTGCTGTTGTTGATAAAACTCCTTATGAGGTATGGATAGGTAAAAGACCATCAGTTTCTCATGTTAGAGTTTTTGGCAATGAGGCATATGTTCATATTCCTAAAGAAAAACGTTCTAAGCTTGATTTCAAAGCTAACAAATGTGTTTTTGTGGGTTATGGAGAGAATATTAAGGGTTATAAGCTTTGGGATCCTATAGCAATGAAAATGATATATTCTAAGGATGTAATTTTCAGGGAGCTTAAGGAATTTAAAAATGATGAACAACCTCATGCAAAGCCTAACAAAATAGTGCATTTTGATATTAAGGTTGAACCACAGAAAGATACACAGGTAGAACAACCACAAGAAGATGCACATGTAGATCAACCACAAGAAGATGCACATGCTGAACAACATGATGAACATGAAGGTGAAGATGAAGGATTAGAAGAGGGTTCTGAAGAGGAACAACTTGAACATCTTGTTACACCTCTAAGAAAATCCACTAGACAACGTAAACCTATGGATAGGTATGGATATAGTCCATCTGATTTTCATTGTGTTTTTGTTTTATCTTGTACTGACAATGAACCTAGATCTGTGAGAGAGGCCTTATCTTCAGATGAGCATGATTATTGGTTAAAAGCAATGAAAGATGAAATAAAGGCCTTGGACAAATGTGACACATGGGATCTAGTTGAGCTTCCTAAGGGTAAGAAAGCCATTGGATGCAAATGGGTGTTTAAAAAGAAATTTAAAGCAGATGGTAAGTTGGAACGGTACAAGGCCTGATTAGTAGCAAAAGGTTACTCTCAAGTTGAGGGAGTGGATTTTGGCGAGATTTTTTCTCCTGTGGCTAAACTAACCTCTATTAGATTCCTTTTATCTATTGATTGTGCTTTTGATTTGGAAGTAGAGCAAATGGATGTTAAGACCGCTTTCTTACATGGGGATCTTGATGAGGAAATATTTATGAAACAACCTGATAATTTTATTATGAAGGGACAAGAACATTTGGTTTGCAGGTTAAAAAGATCTTTGTACGGTTTGAAGCAGTCACCAAGAATGTGGTATCAGAAATTTGATTCTTTTGTGTTGAATCATGACTTTATTAGAAGTGAAGAAAATCATTGTGTCTATTTTAAATTAATTGATGATCGATTACTAATCATTGTCCTATATGTTGATGATATGTTATTTATTGGAAATGATAAGGGAATGATTAGGGAACTTAAGAGTCAATTATCTAGTACTTTTGACATGAAAGATTTAGGGGCTGCAAAATATATCTTGGGTATGGAAATCAACAGGGATCGGGTTAACAGAAAATTATGGTTAAATCAAAAGAAGTATGTTAACACTATTTTGCAGCGTTTTAGCATGCATGATTGTAAGCCAGTTAGTATTCCCTTTCCAGTTGGCACTAAGCTATCTCTAGAGCAATGTCCCAAAACAAATGATGAACTTGAAGAGATGTATAAAGTTCCATATGCTAGTGATGTAGGAAGTCTTATGTATGCTATGATTTGTACAAGACCTGATATTGCCCAAACAGTGGGAGTTCTTAGTAGATTTATGGAAAATCCTAGTAAAGAACATTGGACTTATGTGAAAAGAGTTTTCAAATATTTACGTGGGACTTCTAATCATTGTATTTGTTATCATGGATCTTATGATATGAGTAAGGTGATTGATTTGCATGGTTTTGTTGATTCAGATTTTGCTGGTGATCTAGATTGCCGAAGGTCTACAAGTGGCTATGTCTTTACTTTGTTTGGAGGATCAGTTAGTTGGATGAGAAAAAGACAACCTACAGTTGCATTGTCCACTACTAAAGCATAGTACATGGCTGCAACACATGCTTGTAAAGAGGCAGTGTGGTTAGAGAGATTGTGTTTAGGTTTTGGCTTTCAGTGTCAACAAGTAAGAATTGGATGTGATAGTCAAAGTGCCATCTGTTTGGCTAAAAACCCAATGTATCATGCCCGTACAAAGCACATAGATGTTCAGTATCACTTTGTTCGGGAAATGGTTGAGAGTGGTAAAGTCATGTTATAGAAAGTAGACACTGAAGAGAATGTTGCAGATTCTCTTACTAAACCTGTGAGCACAAAAAAATTTAGTTGGTGCAGAGAGGCCATGGGCCTCACATCTTCTAAAGCTTGATTTATTCAGTTTCCCTTTATGCTCTTTGCAAGGTGTTCGACAAGTGGGAGAATGTTGAGAAAATGTCTCAACCTTGCTTTGTTCTTTAATTTATTAAATGACAATTTTTAATTATCTTTTAGTTGTTATGAAAGTTGTTGAATGCAACTATGACAACTTGCAAAGTGTTGTAATTGTCAAATTAGAAAGAGCATGAAAAAGGGGAAGATAAATGTGAGTTTGAAAAAGGAAAAAGAAAACAGATTTTTTGGTTGCATGTGCACATTACTAAAAAATGGATTAAATCACAATTTGGAAGAGAAAGTTTCTTTTCTTTGTGATCTATGACTAAAATGGTTTTGGAAACCATTCTTGATTTATGTTTTCTCTCATGCCTATATATTGTGCTTGAGTTGAAGAGAAAACATGTTAAGTTGCAGGTTATTGAAGCCATGAAGTGGTGCAGTGATTCAGAGGGAGAAGTTGTATTGATGTAACTTGTTTGAAGGATTAATACAAGTCTTGGATCTGTTTGGGTGTGGAGTTTTTTCCCCCAAGGGTTTCTCCACGTAATTCTTGTGCTATGGTTTGAATATCTTTTGTAATCTTGCTTCAGCTATGATTTATTACGTTGTTAATTTGGATGCATAAAATTATCAGCATATTTTTATTGCAAGTTTTATCCTATTTTTTCAACACATACCCTATTTGATGGTTGTTAATTTGGCTTTACACCTGCCAATTGCATTTGCTTGGAAATTTCTAAAGCTTTTCAACAAATCCATTTTGTGCATATCCTACAATCATTGCAATCCACAAGACCACATTTGTTTGAGGCATCTTGTCAAACACTTCACATGCCTTGTCTATGCTTCCACATTTTGGATACATGTCTATCAGAGCAGTTGCAACCACAACATCTGACAAAATTCCTCTATCCTTTATGCTTTGATGGATGTCCATACCCTGTTCCAAAGCCCCCATTTTTGCACAGGTAGAGAGAATGGTAGCAAAGGTTGCAGAGTCTGAGCCTCGTGTCTTCTAGCATGGAGAATCCAAGTAATGTAAACAACCTCAAATCGATGTTTATTCACAAACAATTGACTCTATTGTTACATTTGAGTTAGGGTTTCATTACCAATAGAAGAGAAGAGGATTGTTGTGTACCTTAAAATCTAGCTGAAACCCCCTTCGCCAATCTTGTTCTTGACATCAAGATTATCAGTTGCCTCTCTAACATCTGCATAATCAAATCGCCAGTCTCCTTCCCCTAATTCAATTCCCCGTCTGCAGAGGCCTTTGTCAAAGGAAAACCAAACTGCTGACAAATTTGTTATGGAAATCACCTAGCGGATTTTTGTTTCGCTATTTCCTCAAAAAGCTAGGCCACCTATGCTTGCGAAGGGCAAAGAAAGCAGCCGCCATTAGAAGAATTACTCCACAGTAATTTCAACTAGTATGCCTACAATCTTCACTTTTGATCCTCCATTTCCCTTTGTGTTCGTCGCTGCGAAGTTTTTTGGGAAAATCTTACAATTTAACCATGAAATAATGGAACTAAACCTATACCGAGCTTTCAAATTTAAAAATTAAATTATAGGAAATTCCATTGACAGAAATGAAAGAGTAATTGGCATATCTTAAATAGAAACTAGCTAGGAGCACTTGACCTTCGAGAGACGAATGTCAGTCTTCTATCACTTCCTAGGCTATGTAGACATATTTGGCAGTCTAGGGTTGAAACAAAAATCCAACATTCAGCCAGAGCGTATATGTTGGAGGAAGTCGATTCCCACACAACTACAAAGCTATTATTGTTGAGGTTGTATCAACGGTCTCTTCTGCATCCAAAAACCAATGAATGAAAAGCAATGAAAATTCAAGGGTCCAAATGATTTTGGTCTTCTTGTGTATCATTTCCAACAGTTTGCACCATAGATGTGTGAAATCAACTGGGCTATTTCAGATAGGTAACGCCTTTGACGTAACAAGGCAGTAGTTTACATATGTTTTCTTTTGTTTTTGAGGAGGGTCTCCCAATTTGCAGAAACAGTGATAATCTAATTAACGAGGAGTTAATTCAAACAGGCGCAAGTTCCTTCAGTGGAGTAGCGGTTTAATTTGTTCCTTAATCATGCAGCGTTGATGACGAGTTACAAACCAACGATGATGAACACAAGGAATGATTCGATTTGCCTGCTTTAAACAATCTACAGCTGCATTCAACCACACTGTCAACCAGACCCTCTCGGTGCTTATAAATCGTTGATTAACAAATTGAGCTCCGAAAGCTCAAATAGAAACACGCCTTTGGCGTAATTAACGCCATGCTACCTCTATAGTTTCAAATCCATCGTTGAAGTTAAAATAGCTGCCATTAAAAATATTTTGACCATAAATTATTTAAATCGGTCTCATCCATAGGATTCGGAAATTGGACGGATCATTTCTGATGTCGAATCCTCGGCCAGCAGATCGACTGTGTGGGGCATCTCTGTCGTTTGATTCGACGCCTTCCTTACAAGAAGATTTGTCTCGCTCTTCCTTTACCGCAAGAATAACTGTCAAATTATATTCAGCAGAGCGAGACATATTTTTCAATATCTTTGTTTTCAAATCACACGGAATTTCACTCTGAGCTTTTTGGTTCTTCAGAGCTTTTCAAAATTGCCTTAGCATAGCCCTAACGTTTATAAATTTACAGCTTCTGCGTTTTCATAGCCCTAAATTTTATAAACACTATTCCCTAGCAAGATTTTTTCGGCTATAGAAAAATGTGTTCGCAGGAATTTCACGAGATGCTACAGCACACAAAAGATTTGAAAGTGAAGATTTGTCGTGGGACCAAGAAAATGAATCTTAGGCAGAGGAGAAGGGTGGAAGGGTTTCCAGGACTATTCTGACCTGCTCAATGGGAGGGAAACGAATTGGGGTGATTTTTTTTTGTTTCTCATTGCAATTTTGCTGATTTTTTTTCTCAACAAGGGAGGAGTTTGATCACCCAAGTGGATTTCAATTCTCCCGTGGAAAATATTTCCCCTGTTATTTGCAAAAATATGAATTGGGGGAGTGAAAAGGATATTGAATTCCTACCATCGGATATCTTTCTAAGTTTCCCCCTTTAAATTACTCTGTTTTTTGCGAAAATGGTTGTCATTCACGTGGGTTTGTAATTCGTAGAAAATAGAAAATGGTAGGAATCTAGTTTTATATTTTTACGGAAAAAGAAACTGGCAGAAGGGCTGCCCAATCAAATGCTAACCTACATGCAGCCGGCGCCATTTTCTTTATATTTAAAACTGTGAAATTATGTGATGCTTATGTAGAACTGGAAGAACTTTGTTTTTATCTTCAGAATCGAAGATACCAGAAGGAACATATGTTCTAATGCTGAAAAGAAAACACTATGTTTTTATCTTTTATGTCAGACCTGCCAGCAAAAGTGAATGTTGCATCATCAGTAAATATATTTCAATTTTTATTTGAAGGATTTTAACAGTTTACCCAAATAAAGTAGTTGTCGGAGTCAAATGCTTGAATTTCTTTTACCAGATAAATTGCTGCTGCTGGAGCATTTTAATCTACGGCAGTTAAAATAATTCTTTGCAATTTGGAAAGCAGCAAACATGTATATTTTGGAGATGCTAGAATCATTGGATCCACACTAGCCTGCCATTAAGAAGGATGCAACAAAAGTATTTTTTACATCAATGCAGGATTCTGTTCCAATATTCCTGTAACATGAATCCAATAATCCTATAGAAGACTTAACTTTTATATAATCCCCGTGTGAAACCCCTGCTAATCTGAGACTTCTAAGTTCAACCGAAGCTCAATTTACCCAAAACATCAGATTTCAGAAAACGATTCAAACGAGTAGCTATGTCAACAAGCCTGAGAAAAATCCCTAGATGGACGTCCCAAGCATAAAAACAGATTAAGCAACGTCAGAGGTAGATTGTTGAACAGAACCTTAGTTTAAAAATATATTCTGGTTGAAATTTTTTCTTTCTTTTGAAAATCACAACATATAACGTTTAAGGAATAAGGAGAAATCAATACGATTTATCTTCATGTATATTACATTGGGCTTAAAAACACACTAACCCCCTATCCCCATGCATATGCTTAAGTATGTTTTATGTTTAAATTTAAGCAGTTTAAGCAGCTAGAGTGTCTCCATGTAAAAAATAATTGGATCAGGAAAATGATAATTTGGAATCTTTTTAAGCAGCTATTGTTTAAGAATTGAAAATAAGCTGTGAAGAAAAAAGGGGTGCTGGAAATAAGAAACAGCTGCATAATGTCAAAAATGTCACATGGCTTCATAGATTTCTTTTCCTTTTTTTTAATATTTGGTTTCCCTTTTTTTTCAATTTTTAATTGCACAAGTTATTCTTAAATATTATAAATTCAAATTTAAGTTGGCTGCTTAAAAATAAACAGCAAAATTAACTTTCATGGGGCCATCAACTCCACAAATAAGTTAGGCAGTTTCCTAAATAAGTTAAGCAGTGGTTGCTAGCCAAAATAAGCTAAGCAGCAGCATGGTGCCATGGGGACATGCCCTAAGCTCTTGACTAGTCAAAAGTCTATCCTCCATTTTGTTTTTCCGTTTGATCACTATTATGACTAACGGTCAAGTTGTAACATTTTAAAAAACCCTCTCTCGCCCAACTAGTAGTCAAGTCAATTAAAAGTCTTTTAAAAGTCTTACTTACGATGCCGCAAAATTAAGTTTTCGGAGTTTTTTTTCAATGTGCCCTTTGTGTGGAAATCAAATAGGGGAGATAACCGAGTAGTTGAGCATGTTTCAATAGTTGTGATCTAGTAGTTGTTAATATAATGCCCAATAGTTGTGATAGTAGTTGTTTATATAATGCCCAATAGTTGTGACATAAGTACCCTAGCTTAAACAAAATGTATCCCTTTGATCTAAAAAGCAACCAATCATGTGATGCCACATCAGCGCTCAACTACCCATGATGTGAATGCACAAGTATTGGTAGCACTTTTTTTTTGCCTTTTTGGACACCTTGACAAAAAACATGTTGATGTGGCATCATATTTGATGATGTGGCCCTGAAACAAAAGTTATAAGTAGGGGACTTGTCATGTAAGCTATTGTAAAAAATTTTGAGTGATTTGAAAATTCCATCTAGGATTTTGAGAAGTGCGAAGTTAGGGTGCACAACAACTAGGTCCTCTCCCCTAGATGGTCAAAATTGGCTTTGAATTTACATTGGGTACCATTCCATCCAGAAGGAAGGAGATTGTGGAGATACAAATTACAAAGAAAGAAAGGTGGTCCGCTCAAAGATGCCCTTTCTTGATTTATTCCAACTTTTGGCACAGCACATCACTATTGGGCTGAAATTGAAATTTAAAATTTGGTAAATTTTTTATTTTAAAAAAAATTATTTATTTATTTTTGGTCGATAATAGAGTTAATTTTATTAATAATAATAAATATTACATCGATTGTCTCATTATAGCATCAAAAAAATCTCTTTCCAACATCATTAAGCTCCTCTACGAAAAACCCTAGCCCTTCCATCTATCCACATTACAAGCAACTCCTTAGGTTACAAAACAAGCAACCCACACACTAGTCTAAAACCAACAACCCCCAAAAGAAACCCAGTAACAAGCCATAATTTTTTAGCATGATTTGGTCTTCCCTTAGTCTGAGACCGAAGAACCATAGTGAAATTTTCCTTCTGTACTTTTTTTTGCTTTCTTCCCCTTAACAATTTGCCAACCGTCCTCCACCCCGGTAGCCTCCTTCTACCATTCCAATGATTTGTGATGATGACTCTTCAAAACTCCATTCACCCTGCCAATTGCTTGTTATCTCTGTTCATCAACTTTCTATTTCCTAGCTTCTTTCTCTTGCGACCTCATCACACCTTTTTTCTCCCGGCACTCTAGTGTTGTT
>CM021101.1:164517655-164544342 GCA_007115665.2 Sequoiadendron giganteum
TGAACTTTTGTAAGGCAGTGAGCCTTCCCTCTGAGCAGTGAGCTCTAGGCAGTGTGCCTGAATGCAAGTGCATTCTCTTTTGTAAAATTTTTATTTAAGTACTCAAATTGTGGATTAACCTCCATCATGGTTTTTCCCCTAATAGAGTTTCCACACAAAAATCTTTGTGTTATGGTGTTATGAATGTTTTCTTTGAATGCTTGCACCTTTCCTTTAAATGTGATGTCAGAATGGTTTAAGTTTCAGATTAATAAAGTTAAGATTTGTTGAACACTAATTCACCCCCCCCTCTCAATGTTCCCTTGAGTCCAACAAAATCTATTGATAAGATTCTCATTACAAAAACCGTAAAAGCTATCCAATCATTTTTTAGAAAAAATAATTTTGTTTGGAGATTCATTTCAAACTTTACAGAGATTGTCAAGACAATCTCAAAAATGTTAAAGAAAGGCAAAAATGTTGATTGGAAAAAGAAAGCCATTGATGCATTTGTGTCAACATATTTCAAATATTCTCCTTTGCATCATTCCATACAGTGGCGGTCGTAATGTTACAAAAGAACAAAAAAGGATATGAACAAGCTATCTCATTCTTTAGCAAGTCACTTTAAGTGATAGAGCTGAAATATGACATTACTAAAAAACAAGCATACACATTGAAGAAGGCAGTAAAAGCATTCATGCCTTACTTGGTGGGGGTAGAAGTAATTGCATATGTACCAAATGCTACAATAAAAAAAAAATTCTCCCAAACAAAAGTCACTGGAAGGAGATGTAGATGGATAAATAAAATTTAGGAGTTTAATATAGATATTCAAATTACTAAACTGATAAGAGGACAAGCATTAGCAAAATTAATGGTTGAATCCAATCTAGAAGCGGTATAAGTTTGTAATGTGGAAGAAGGAGAAAAATGGGTGTCAAGTATTGATCATACACCCTAGTACACCAACATAGCATACTATATTAAGCGTAGGAAGTGTCTTGAATGCCTAAATGACAACTAGAGAAGGAGCTTGAAACTCCTTGCAATGAAATATGTCTTTATAAATGGAGACCTATATTAGAAGGACAAAGATGGTGTCTTATTACTATGCTTAGATGAGGTGCAAGCAAAGTATATCTTAAAAGAGACACATAAAGGTGTGGGTGGAGGTCACTTCTCAACGAAAACCACCACCCACAAGATATTAAGAGCAGGCTATTACTGGCCTAAAGTATTTAATGATGCCCAAAAATATGTGAGGAAATGTGAAGAATGCCAGAGATTTTCTGGTAGACCAAATTTTCAGGGAGCCTTACCATTGAGACCAATGAAAATTGAAGCCCCTTTTAATCAATGGGGAATCAAATTTATAGGAGAAATTATAGATAGGTCCAGTGGTGGATACAAATGGATCTTAGTAGCCACTGATTATTTTACTAAGTGGATATAAGATGTTCCAACAAAGCAAGCCACTAGTAAGGTGGTGATCAACTTTCTATTAGAAAACATCATCACTAAATTTGGGGTACCTATGAGACTCATTAAAAATAATGACATGTGCTTTAGATCAGAGGGGTTCAAGACATTTTGTGATTCATATGGAATAATAGTTTCATACGCCTCACCATACCACCCCCAAGAAAATGGGTAGGAAAAGTCCAATAACAAAAGTATCATAAAAATAATCAAAAGGATGTTGGACAACAACAAGAAAGCTTGGGATTCCAAACTAAGACTGGCTCTATGGGCAGAAAAAATATTGTAAAGAGGGCTACAAGAAAATATCCCTTTGAATTAGTATATGGATCCCAAGCCAAACTCCCAATACATAACCTCTTGCCAGTTTCTAAGTTCATCCTACAAGAAGATATAGATATCCCCGAGCCTATGGAAGAGAGGATGGAACAATTGGCTGAATTGGATGAGGTTAGATCACAAGCACAAAATAAATATAACAAGATACAATTACAAACCAAGTATCTATTTGAAAAAAGGGTAAAATATAGAAAGTTCAAGGTGGATGATATGGTCCTTATGTGGAATGCAAAAAACCAGGACAAGGGGAAACATGGAAAATTTGAGGCACTATGGCTGGGCTCATTTGTCATCACTCATAAATGCGGGGAAAATTCATACTACCTTCAAAAAATGGCCACTGAAGCTCAAGAATTGCTAGTGCATGGACAATTCCTGAAAAGTTTATTTTCTTAGAATCTGACATTATTTTCCATGCACAATAGTTTAGGGTTTTTTGTTTCTTTCTTTTTTTCCACCTCCACCCCTTGGTTTGTGTCCCAGAGAAAAATTATAGATTCTTGCAATGACCTCATAGTCATTCATCCCCAATTGGAGCAACTGTCAGGATAGAAAAATATCTCATTTTCCACATTTTTTTTTACCAAAATTTCCCATCACCCAACTCACCATATTTTAAAATTTATCATTCAGAATATTTCACTTACCTGCCCTCAATTAATCACCTTAATAAATTTACATTCATCATCTTACACGTGCAAGAGATAAGTTATGTCACCAAGACTACATCACATCGGCGGGGCTCACTTCAAGGTCTCTTCAAAGAAGGGATCAAGTGAAAGAACACAAATTTTTTTGAAGAGAGTATATCATGTTGGGAAACCTTATTTTGTGTCCCCCCAACAATTCGATCAAAATTTTATCGAAGGGACCTCGATACATTGGGGGGTAATATTTCGGGTCTCTTCGACAACCCACTAGACATTGATGATCAAGGAGTAAAATGTTTCAATTTATAATTACACTTCAACATTCCCTCTCAGACATAATTCAACAATATGTCAAGATGAAAATAATTTTTTTGAAGGAATAGCATGTGGACCTGACAATCAGAGAGACTTTGGCATGAGTAATTTATGAGCCAAAAGGGAAAAATTTATCGAGAAGAACTATGTATATCGATGGGACAAGGAAATTTGTCTCTTCAATAAAGCAATAGCCTTCATTATGAAAGAGAACACAAGAAAGTCAGAGGGGATATAAAAGGGTTCTGAAACATTGGAGAAAATAGGTTCCTAATCTCCCCCCCAAAAAAAAAAACATTTCAACTAAGAGAACTATCAATAAGAGGGATTTATATTGGTGAAAGTCAAGGATTAAGCCCTTCAAGCAAGAAATGAACAACTGAACCAAAAATTCCATCGAAAGGAAGGATGCATTTTAGAGGAATAAAGATACCAGTCCTCCCGATAAAGCGATGACATTTATTGCCTCTGTAAATTTATGAACATAAAAGAATATCGAATAAACCAATTATAAAGAGGGTTTCAAGAAGATATGATGATATCAGTATGAGGCCATAAGGGGTCCCTCCAAAGTCCCAAAATATCAAAGGACCTATCATTTATTGGGGAAAGAAATGAATATCGACAAGAGTGTGAAATTAGTCATTTCAGTGCAGTGAAAGCATTAAAATCACTTGATATGACAAGGCAAGTGATATCTCGAATAAAGAAATTGGCAGTGCTGGAAAGAAAATCAATGGTTGATATTCAAAAATAACAGCAGCAACATTAAAGTTGGCATCATTCATCATTTATGAACCAGAGCCGAGCAAGTTACAGATAAAAAGTCTACTTCACTCTAGTTTGAGGAATTCTCTTGCTCCTAGGAGAAAAGAGAGTAGGAATCCAACAGTGATTGTGGATGCAAAGAACTAGAAGGAATGCAACCAACTCAAGTAAGTAACCAATCCTGAATTGAATTCATTCTACTCAGACCAATTGAAGAATAAGCATAAATTAGGGTTTGCATCATTCTATAAATAAATGGTTGGTACATCAGAAACATCCAAAGTTAAAAGGCAAAAATTAGACACCAAGATTTAATTGACTAATGTCTTGGTTCTAGATCGAGGTCTAGAAGAAATATCCAATTAAACCTGGGAGCCAAGAAGTTAGAGGATAAACATAAGGGGTTAGGAGATGTGTGGAATAATAAAGGGGTTACAACTTGTTCATATACTATTACAAGAAAATGCATAGACATAGGCCAAGGATTCAACCATCTTCTCATACACAGAGTGGGAGACATTGATCCTATTAAGAGTACTGAACTGAATGGCAATGTTGCAAAATATACCAGTGAAAAAATTCAAAAATTAGTGAAAGCTAACAAAAATTACATTTATGAGAATGGGAGGTTGCGGCAGGAATTATTCAAGTACAAGGATAAATTACCTTCTTCTTCAAGAACCTACTCTCCATTGGTAGAGTGTGAGAATAAGGTACTAGAAGCCATGCTAGAAACTATGTACATGAAGCATAAAACTGAAAAGGCTCAAAATAAGTGTGATGAATTGGAAAGAAAGATGAAAATCACCAAGTTTGAAATGGCCTCAAAACTAATCAGAAGGAGATTTGAGAAGGTATTAGGATAGGCTAATCAATTTTGGACAGTTCACACTAAAACATATGAAGCTTTTCAAGAACACAAAATATTGTGGCACCGGATAATAGAAAATAAAGAGGAGTTGATAGCTAAAGAGAATATGAATGACCAAGTACTTAAAAATCTTAATGAGCTAATTGACATACATAATAAGTTTCAAATTGTAATCATTGAGGAGCTAGATGATTTTGATCAGTAGATGGCTATCCCATTCCCATCTTTCTTTGATGATACAGGTAATCTTAAACACCAAAGTGAATGGAAAGATGAGTTGATGCAACTACTACTGTAGGCCTTGAATTTGATAAATGATGAATTAACAATGTTAGACAACACCCATTTGCAACTAGAAGGGATGCTTCACATAGAATATGTTATGAAAGATATAATTACTAATGTAGATACATATGCCAGTGAATGATATATAGAGTATCTTTCCAATTTGAATTTATTTATTGTTTGAACAAAGTAAAGAGCATAAGTAATCAAAGTTACACAACATCAGATACATTATCATGGAGCATGGACCTTGAACGGGTCTTTAATGATCACGGGTACCCGATGAAGACTAATGGATCATGGTGTGTCACGAATTGTTATAGACTTCCTAAGTTATCTCTTGTTTACTCTTAATTACATTGTTAGGGTTTTAAAAAAATACAAATGAAATGACACCACTTTTGATGTAATGGCCTGAAGCTTGTTGCTTCCCTTATATAAGGGAAAACAAGGCCAATTTTTGATATCATCATCAATAGTAGCATCATTAGCATAGACATTTCTACAACATAAAATACTTTAGATATATAATGTACCATCTTTTGAAGTAATATAATGGGAAAGAAAGTTTAATTTGGTGGTTGAGTTCTTGGTGTTCATTTTTTTTTTAATTCAAATTCATATAAGTTATCCTATTGTCTCCAGAATGGTCTTTCCCTATTATTTAAATTAATATATCAAGGATATACTTAATTTGTCAAAACACATTTGTTGTTCTTGTGTGATTTATTTGACTAGCTCCTTCAAGGAAGGATTAAATTATTTTAAGTAATCATAGTAACTTGGAATGATATCATTTAGATTCATAAGAAAATCTTGGTAATTGATAGTCTTACACATGTATACAAAGTATAAAATTCCTAAAAGTTTGAAAACAATTAGAGTTAAGCCAAGAAGGAGAATCCACATATCATACATATCTTGACTCAATCTACCCAATAGATTTAGGCACTGATCATACCCACTACATTACAAAATTTCATAAAATTTTATTCATACATTCACATTTCAATATTTAGCAGTAGGAGTAGCTATTAAAGCTCACATCTATTTCACATTTACATGCCAGTGTGGATAGATCACTAAAACTAGAGAATTCACACAACCTTTAAATCTACACTAATTGTTAAGGTACACCCACCTAGGTTTAGCAGAGCCTAAAGCATAGGGGGTTCTCAACCACATCAATTAACCCCATTCGTTAGCCAAAAATGTTGTAAGCTTGACCATAGAGCCTGTCATCCTCTTAGGGTTTGCAACCCTCATTTTTGAGACCTAGCACATCATAAGCCACCTCTTCTCTTTGTAAATATACCTAATATGATGTTATATCTAATTTATATATATAACATACAAGGTATCCACCATAAGCACACATATCTTAATTCTTGATTCTTCTTGGTGATATGTGTTGATGCCAAAAATTGGAAAGGTAACAAATCTTTGTGGGAAACTCAGTTAAAGGGGGAACCTATTCCGCTAAACTGAGTAACCTCCAAATTTTAAAGAAGCTGACTCTTCTATAATTGGGGTTTCAAATGGGAAAAGGAAACAAATATAAAATAAAAGGATCTAACTAGGGCGATGCGCTGAGACTTAGATGTAAAGCACGATAGACCTATCTTGTAGATGCGATCTAAGGGCCCATTTAGTAATCTACTATGCTCAAAATAACAATCATAAAAGGGAAAGACCTGAATAGTTTATTTCATGACATAAAATAATTTGTACAGAGCTATACTGGAAAGAAAGAGTCAAAGACATGGTTCCAAATCAGCATTTTATTCAAATCATTGAAGTTGCAAACAAACTATTTCAAAAACAACATAGTATAGAGTTATCAATAGTTAAGAGACAAAAAGGCCAAATTATAAGGGCACGGTCTGAGAGTCTTTTACAATTATCAAATGAAATAAAGGCTTGGTGTCTTCCTAATCCTTCTATAGATATTCCGAACTAGCAATAATCAACTCTATAATTGCTACTTCAACTGCTTACTAACTAGCTAGTAGAAAACAACTCTCTCTCTTACTTTGCAAAAGAAGTAGTATATATAGCCAAGGGTATCCACCACTTGGAAGATCGCAAAAATATATCCATCATGAATCATAATGCTTTCAACAATGATTCATTATGGTCGTTGTAATAAAAAGATTCCCAAGCATGAATCCAATCATTCGCCAACCAAATACATTCCATGTAAAATGATGGCAATAGTCCCGATCAATAGTGTCCAAACAAGTGTCACCCCTTAGCGAAAGAAGTTAGAGCACGCATAAGTATGGTAGCCCGGTAATTTCACCGCTTCTCTCTATATACATTTGCACTAAAGGAACACATGGTGAAATTTCACAACATGTAGTTCGTTCTCCTCGTCCTTTGATGAGAGCTTCTGATGAGATGACATGTGGCATCGTCTCTATTATCAGCACCGCTTGAGGGGCCCACCAAAATTATACCCGAGCGAAGGCTATGTTGCAAGCAATCAAGATCCAAAAGAGAAGGGAAGGGAAGCTCCCCTTCGATTAGTGCTTTGGTGACATGTGGCAACATTTGGTCGAGGGTGCCGAAAGACTGTCAGGAGGCTTTCAAAATCATCGGAAGTGGTCGAAAGTTGGGCAAGACATCAAAAATAACCTGAAGGGAGCAATGGGGGTATATAAATATCTAGATCTTTTGGTGACTACCATGGGAGTTTCGCCTCTGGAATGGTGAATCCAAAATTTTCTGGTTTTGCAGACCAAAGCTTTATTCCTTGGGCATTGGAGTCAGAGCTTAGAAAGGGTGACCTATAAAGGCAGCCAGTTGGCTTCAAATGGAATTGATATAGAGCACAAGATCTCGTGCACCTTGTGTAGGTTGATTACTTCCTTAAAAGATAGTATCGAAGATATCCTAGATCCATCCTCAAGCTGAAACAGTAGCTGTGTGATCTGATGAGTTACACCCTCGATGTCTTCAGCGGTAGGAGGCTGGCTAAAACTATGAAACACTGATAAATCCTACTTCCTTTCCTTAATCTTGATCACAATATGCTCTGTGGAAGCCACTGATTCATCTGGGAGAAAGGGAGAGGGAAAGCCCATTTGAGTTAATTTGGAAAACCTTTCTTGAACATTGTCCATTGTTCGCCCCAACACAACTAAGCATTGTTGAGAATGAAGGGTGGCCTCTTGGCATTAGATAAAATCCCTTGCAGCCCAAGCGGCTGCCTTCTGATCCTTGATTCTTGCTTGCTCCAAGTCTTTGCTTGGCACTATGTATAGCTTACCTAGCAACCTCTCTGCTTCAGGAACCTTTTCCCCTATGGATTGAGGGAACTGTTCCATTGTTCCACACACCTCTCTACATAAATCCATTGATTCCACCATGAACTAGAGTGTGGGATGGAGTGTTGGGCATAAATCCTTGACCCTCTCCCAGTAGGAAGCATATAGTTGTTGGGCTACTAGGCTGAGGCCTATCTATGGAGGAGGAATTTGAGAGATTCTTTTCAAGAGATTAATCTCCGCATCCCTTGTTCCAATCTCCTGCGTTAGCCCTTCAATTTGTTTGGTGGCAGAGGTGAGCTTCTCCTTTAAGTAATTTTGTGCGTCCAACCATTTTTCCTCAACCTGGCTTCGGTTTGTAGACTCTTGATCCAAGGAAAGTCCAAAATTTATGAGATCTTCCTGAAATTGAGCCTGTGCGCTTGCTTGGTTTGCCTCCTTTTCTCGTACCATTTTCTCCAAATGGGTATGCAATTGTTGTAATTCTTTGATATTCTGTTGAACTTCTCCATCCGATTGGTCCAACCTGTTGGATAATTCTTGGTTTCTTTATTGCAGTTCAACTATTCGATCGAACTCCTCGGCTTGTAATTTTTTGAGCTCCCTTTGCAGGCTAGCCCATTCTGCCTGCACATTTTGTGCAAGAAGTACCCTTTCTGCTTCTTGTGATTTATCCTTGGTTAACACGACCTCCAGCCTTGCCTTGACGATCTTGAGCTTGTCCTCCATCTTCTTCAATTTGCGACCAGACTTAAGAAAGTCAATAGTCAATACCTGTTGCGTCTCCTCCAATAGATCGACTTTATCTTGCGGTCGAGCGACACACAAATCTAGTCTGATGGCATGGATGTCATAGTCATCAGGTTGCATTTCTCCTAGTGGTTTGACAATATTTGGATGTAGGGTTGCAAAATCCAATGATTGTTTAGCCTCATTATAAACTGTATGGATCTTATGCTCTGGTGGCCTATTGGCATCCTTTTCTCTTTGCTTCTGGAATCAGAGAGCTCGAGCCTACTTTGTTGTATCACTCTGAGAAAATAATTAAGCTGGCGATTTGATGCCCTCACTTGCAAATGGTGCACCGGGATAGACAATGAAAGGGAAAGAGAGGCAAGTGACCTTAGATGTTTTCTTCTTCAGAAGGGGGACCGTGAGTGGGGAGAAAGGAGGAATTCTCCAAATCCAAGGTGAGGAAGGCGTGGAGGGGCTTAGGGGAATGGTGGTGGTAATGGAGATGCAATGGGCTCTGACGACTATGAAATTTGAGTCTGAATTGACTCAGATGATGCAATAGGGACAACAACCTCAGAAATCAATGGGGTGGAAGACATGGATGCAGATGAGGAAGGAGATGGGGATGCTGAAGGGACCTGGACTAGTGATAGGGCCGGTCGTGGGGTAGTGAAAACCATCTATCTGATATGAGAAAACTAGGAGAAACCTCTCGCAGCCATTGCAGAGGGGATAAAGAAAGCTAGGCCCATACTTGGGGTGGTGGGCATCAAAAAGGAAATGGAAGAAACAAGAGATTGTGAGCCGAGAAGAGAGGAAGAGAGAGATATCTGAGAGGTCGATTCTATCTCCAACTCTTCGCTAACCACAACCACTAGCACACCACCCCCAATAAGAGTATCAGTCGTTGCCTTTTTCTTGGCAGAGGGTTCTCCAAATCTACCACCTTTGTTGATTGATGTGTCACTTCAGGCTTCCTCGTGGTCACAGGCTAAGATTGTGAGGACTCTATTCATGAGGTACTCACTCACACACTCCTGACAATAGTGCTAGGTTGCATCTCTACTTTGTGTATTTGCTTTCCCTTGTTGGAGCATGGCGGGGCATCTTCAAGGTTGAGTTCTAACACATCACTTGCATCGCTATTTGAATGTTCCTGGTTCCAGAGAGTATCAAATTTATAATCAATTTTATACATCGATGAATGCTAGAAAGGGTTGGTGGTGTTATTGATCTCCTGGTGATAGATCCAAAAATCCTAAATCTTCTTCGGTTTCCAGCCCTGTTGCCTCTCCAATTTATTACAAAGGGTAGTAATTATGCGTTTATTTTCATCTACCTTCCCCTTGACAAGATAGAAACTGAGCCATGATAGCTTCCAATTGTCTATTGGCATATGAGCCAAGTTCACACAGATTCGGCTGATATCTTGAAGTGGATTTTGCCACGCTTCCCAATAGGGTCGAGGGCTATGCTTTACCTTAATAAATGTGTCACCCAAATCATCTTTGGGGTTGTAGTCCCACTTATCGCAAATAAGAACCAACCCAAGGTGTTCTAGCTTAGCCTCAAGTAACTCTGCTGATTTTTTCTTCACCATGATCATTGTTTTGTAGCTTATAGGGCACTCAAAAAATCCTTGCTTCTTCTTCTTTGGGTCAGAGCAAAAGTTCCAATCCATAATAGCCATTTGTCGGAAGACCTTGAGGGCTAATACTCGATCAGTGATGGATGCGGGGAGTCGGATCAACATTTCGCAAAAACCATGAACTCAAACACATGCGAATTCTTCACCGAGGAACCAATTGCATTTTGGGAACAAGGATTGCATCCAGCCGGTCTGATTGCCTGACAATCGATAGTAGTCACTATCCTCGCCAAGATCGCGTAAAATTGGGCTCAAGAATTTCTCTGAAAAAGCATAGTAATCGTAGGTGGAACAGAGGATGGGAGTCCATACCGAAACTGGATTTTGGTGCCTATTCTCATTGAACACTAACAACTCCATTTTTTCCCTGAAGAAATCAAGATTTTGATTTAGAAACATATAGGCAAGAAGAGAAGGATACTTGAACTTACCCGCAGTCTCGAACTCGCCAATCTATTTCTTCATATCCTTGATTATCATTTTGGTGAAGTCATACCAGAAAGGCTCCTTCTATCTCCTGAGTTGGAAACCCAGGCCCAATTGAGGTTCGAACACAATCTTGTCATCGTCTAGGCCGAACAAAAAATCCATCATGGAGAAGGAATCCTTCATGTCCACCTGTTTATAGTCAGCATGATGATTCAGATTTTTCAATGGCGCTTTGCTATCTTGGGACCTTCTGGTTTCAACATTATAAAAGTCAAGGGCATCTCTCCTAGTCCTCCAAAATTCAAAACCCTTATTTTGGCTAAAAAGTTCCATCGTCTGTTTTCTGGTCTCCATTTCCGAAATGCACAAAATGTGCCTAAGAGCCTATGTGGTTAGAACAACTCTTAGCCTCCTTCCTTCAATGGCGTCGATTGTCGAATTGAAGTGCCAAACACTTTCACAAATAATTTATGGGCAGTGGTGCACATAAGGGACTATGTATTGGGGAAGTCTAGAGTGCCATTACTTGAATGGTATTTGATTTTTTGTGGGATTTCTTCCTCCTAGCGAAAGAAGCCTCCCTTAAGCCCTTAGGGTTAGTCTTGAGCTTGGGGTCATAGATATTATCCCACTCCTCTTTTACCAAGTTAGCATCTCTGACTGGACCCTTCTTAGCTGGCCGTGTGCAAAACCATTTTGGTTTCTCTGGGATTCCAGGCATAGCATAGGACTTTTGTTCCTCAAAAATATTGACCATGGGTGTGGTGATTATCACATTGGCCAAGCTTTGAGATGCTTCACCAAGCTCACTCATCTGTTGGTTTTGGGCTACTTCAGGGACAATGGATGCCATTTTTCTCTGAATTTCCAAAAACTTACTACTTACTTCTTTGCAACTCTGCGCTCTAATAATTCCTTGCACAATTCTTGTATCAAATTTTCTTTGCTTTAAATAAATGCATGCAACACTTGCTTTTCTATCCTTCTTGAAGTGGTAGATGTCGGTTGCTTTTCCTGCATTAAATTCAGCATGTACTACCGACCTCTCGGTTTGTGCATAACGAACTACTTGTCATTTTGAAATGACAAGTATTCATAATAACCCTAGGCACTTACACCCATAGTGTGATTTTCCTTGGAAATTGGGCCAGCAATTTGAAGGCGGGCCAAGAGTTGTATGCCGTGGTAATTAATACCCTCAAAAAAATTGATTATGCCAAGGTATGCGATACACCTCAAATAGATCTACATTTTTACTTGGGCAATGAGTAACACCTAGCAGAATGACACCTCATTGTTCTGTTGGAAAGGCTACCATCAAAATTTTCTAGTAACTTGTGCTAATTAATTAGCTTGCCTTGATTTTGTACACAACAAATCATACATGCAGACACAACTTGTTGATAATTTCGAACGAGCCCTGGTGCGGTGTTCGAGGCTATATTCGATTAACCTCATGGTTATGGTATGCGAACTACTGTGCTTATCCCCATCTTTCTATAAATAGGCGTCTAGTTAGTTGGAAAATCACACTTAGCATTTTAGCGGAATCAACATTAGGTGAGTGTTTTAGCCTTTGGATAATTGGGGTTTTCTTAGTATTTGTGTAGAGTTCGGATTTAGGCTTTTTATATAGGGTCGTTTCCTGACAGTCGTATAGTAGTTGATGCCATGGATACCCTGATCAGGCTGACCTCTCATAAATCACAAATGGCCTTTCTTGGAATTTTTTTGAGTAGGCGTCTGAGGAGGATGATGAAGAACAAACATTCTTTGGCCATTGTGGCTATGAAATGGGTCTTGGGTCGAGATTTCCTTGAATACAAAGATAATTAGGATGATGAAGAACAAACATTCTTTGGCCATTATGGCTATGAAATGGGTCTTGGGTCAAGATTTCCTTGAATACAAAGATAATTATAAAGTGAATACTGACATTTTCTCTCATTTTGTGGCATCACTACTTGATATTCAAGTCCCTAAGCTGCTTATTATCCACTTGGTAATCAAAATATTCCTAAAGTACCTGAACAGTCTTGGGGAGGTGGTGGAAAATGTAGCATTTGACGGAGGGATCCCGACTGCAGGTGACATTCGTAGGTTTATTGAAGAGGACATTGTTGTACCATGGCTACCATTCCTGAGTGGCTTCTACCTCTAGTCACAAAAAATCCATCGTCAGATGGTTACTTGTGCATGCTACTTTCTATTCCAGATGTACAACGTGGTGCCATTTTATGATATTGACTGGTACACGAACTTTAGGAACCTGGTGTTCCCACTTGTCACCGCTTCTTCTGATGGTGCTAGTGGTGTAGCTAAGGATGAGGTGGTGCTAGATGATGCTGCTACTTCTCATGATTGAAAACTCTCCTTTCTATCTTTAAGACTGAGACTATGTTAGTCCTTTTGTATATAGCCTAAAAAAGGTTTTATAACATATATATATATATATAAGTATATAATCCTTTGAAATCATGGTCTCTGAGCCACTTTTCTGCTGTAATTTTGAAGTATATAAATATAATGAAGACGTATCTTATATTTAACATCTCTTCCCTGCTGCATAATTTTCATTTTTTTGAGTATTTGTGTTATTTTTTCTTATCATAATGTGAGTCCTTGCTGTATAACAGATTAAGAAGAATGACCAAACAAAAATAATGAAGAGACAAAAATAATTACAGTAACTACATATATACACGGTATAACTGTTTTATTGAACTATATATAATTTTGAAGTGAATTCCCCTAATGGGAACCCTTGCCACTTCTCTTTCTATGCTTTTTTATTTGAACGCCTTACGTCGCTTGAATCATTATGAGTGGACCCTCTTTACCATTAGAATTCTCGTGTCGGTCAGTCCTTGACCCCTACTGATTGAATTTCATTACCATACCCTTACCATCCAGCCCCTGGGGTAAACAACTATCTTGTGGAGGAAGCACACTTGCTCCTGCTACGTCGATTAATTCCATAGAGGGTGGTGGGTTTCTTGCTATTGTTTGGTTTAGATTATCTTGGATTGTAATGTGGCCGAAAGTCAAAATGTTGGGCTTGATTGAAGCTTTAATCTTTAGATTTGCTAGACCTTTGATTTGGCATGCCGATTCAGGCTCTCTCTCTGATTGAAATGCTGATTGGACGATGTCGGGATCATATTCCCTGAATGTTTCATACGACCAAGCCAACAATTGTTCATTTTCTTTTGAAAAATGTATGCGTCCTTCTTCATCTTGATGTAGGATGCATCTTCAAACTTTAGGATTATTTGCATTTCCGATTTGCCCGCCCATATAATCACCTTCATTTGTTACAAAACTTCTCTTATTATTTTTGGTATTACCCGAATTTGAACCTTCAGAAGTAACCAAATTCTTTGAAAATTCACGGAGTTCTTGTTGTGCTTCTTGTCTACCCTTACTTTTGGTCATCCCTTCTTGGAATCAATTTGTAACCTCTCCTAGTTGTGAATTGTCCAAGGTAATGTGTTCACCACTTTCAAATACTTTCCAACTCTTTACATCATCTAGCTTTGCCAGTTGGAGTATCATTCACTCGAAGCACTGGTTGTATGTCAAGTTTGGTACTAGTTCGGATTGAGATTTGATTTCGGCCAAGATTTTTGTATCATCATTTTTTCTTGAGGAACAACTTGAGTGTTGAAATTTCCAAAGCTCTTAATCAGGACTCGTACCTTTTCTTCAAAGGATCTTGTATGGCCATCCTTTTCAGTATTGATATTTTGAACTTGATTGTTGATTAGTTTGGAAATCTCGGGATCCGAAATCCTAAGCCGATTTTTTTGCTTGATGTCGATTTGCTCTATCGGGTTCAAAATTACTATCAAGCCTTCACATTCAGCCTTGTCGCTGAGATAGGAAACATAGGATCAGAGGGTCAGGATTGTACACTCGCTACTTTGGGAAGTCAAGTATACTTTAGCTTCTTTGCCGATTTTGTACCTCACACTATCGAAATGTAGTAACCATAGTTCAGTCATCGAAAATCCTTTGGGTTCTTGTTCCACTTTCGAGATTGCTTGATTCTCATCATAAATGACATAGGTCTCTAGTCCAGTGGCATGATAATTTTCGAAAGGATCTTTTTCAATGAACTCGCTTAGGAGAACCTCTTCCTGATCAGTATGATCTCCGATGATTTCTTCATCTTCTAGAAGCTCCGTGCAGTACATCTCCTCCTTGTTTATGGAAGTGTGAGCCGATTCAAAGACTACCCTAGTTCCATCCACAATATGTTCAGGATGCAAAGGTTCAGACTCGAGTTTCATTTTGGATCCATGCTTGGTCCTTATAATTCGGTGTTACCAATCTAAAGAAAGGTATCCACCTAGCTTGGAAGTGAATTCTCTAGACATACATAGACCAAAAATTGGAGGGATATCATTGATCACGATATCCTGCTTGACTGTGATATTCAAGCAAATAAACAAAGTTAACAGAAGGTCCTTAATGATCCCCACAATATTGACCATATTACCATCCAATTGCATGAATCCCTTATTCAAAGGTTCATAGCATAATCCTAGGGCTTTACCTATTAGTCTGGGCATGAGTGTGGTGCTGGTGCCAGAGTCAATCACTGAATTATGCAGTAATTTCTTTCCCACAATAAGGGTTAAGAGAAATGGCCTCGGCTTTATTTTTTCTTGATAGATTCTGAATCGGATTCTTCTTCAAGATATTTGTTGGGGGCTTCTTCTGTAGTATTTGCAAGAACTTTGGCTAAATGAAATAGTTTAGTAGTTTCCTCCTGAAGTGACTTCTCCTTTGGTCCTACGATTGGGTCTTCTTGAAGAGCCCTTTGTAATAGTGTATTTTGTTCTGGCATAGCTAGGATTTTCCACAAGGAAACATTAGCTGATGATTTCTTTAACTGCTCTACCACATCCAATAGTGGTGGACTCTACTGCTTTTTCTCCTTAGATCTAGTGGTTATGGTATTCTTTTGCAGAAGGCTTTGTGTCATTGCCGCAGGGGCACTAGTCTAGTGGCCAAGATAATTTTCAGACTGTCAATTGACCAATTGTGGGATGACTGTTTCGTCAGTGAATTTCCCTTCGAAGCATTTGTTGTAATCAGACTACACTCATGAGGTTTTAGAAGTGGATGCTTTGAATGTGAACACCGCTTCCTCTCCTTCCATCCATGAGAAGAGGGTGTGGTCTGGAGCTATGTCGATCTATTGTTCTAGAGACATTCCTTGCATTTGAGCGGTGAGTACCGTGTTTTCCATTTGTGAAGAAGTATATGCATAATCCCCACCACCTAATATTGTACCTTGACTGCACTGCTCCGCTATCTTTTGTTATAGATTGTTGTGTGGGCAATTTTGGGGCATATGTGAATCACTGCAAGGAAAACACCAAGGGTTACCGTCATCGATCAAATTGTTTTGTCCTACAGTCAACTCTTTGTTAGAGATTAGGTTGGTGTTCTGTAATGGAATGGATACCAACATTATTTGACTTGTTGTTGGCGCCTCAAATTTTTTGCAGGTGCCTCCTTGGAATTGGTTTTGTTGGTAAGAGGGCCTTGTGGCTTGATAATTCTGATAGGCTGACTTTGGAGGAGCAACTTGGTTGTGTTTGATGATAGTTATCTCGTTGGCCATAGCTCATAATATTTTCTTTATGTAGCTCGTCTCATCCTTTGATGAGCCAATTGTGAAATTCTATGGTGCACTCGCATATGTGTACATAGATTGTGGAGGAGCAACTGGTGAAGTCGCTAGTGTTGCCTGGGTGTGAATTGGCACTTTAGGGAATATAGGCATGACGGGCCAAGGTGACAATTTTCTGGCATCAATCAAATTATTATTTTCTTTGATTGTGATGCTATATGCCTCCAATAGAGTGGTTATGTCGAGTGACTGGATCATCATTGAGATATCAACATTGTTGGATTTTAGGTAAAACATGAATGCCAAGTCGGGTGGCGGGCATATTGTGACCTGAACTCTTTTTCCAAGTTATGTGGAACCGGGCGTTGAAGTCGGCCAGGGCCTCATATGCAACTCATTTGATGGTCTCCAGTTGATGATACCTGGAATACCTATCTCCATTGTTCAAGAATATTTCATAAAAAGGATTTCCAAGCTGATCCCAAGTGTCAATAGAGTTAGTCGGCAGAGTGCGATACCAATCTAATTATTTTCCTCTGAAAGAAGCTACAAGTAACCTTCGCGCTATGTTCTGATATGTAACTCTATGTACCAAACATACATCTACCACATCTTACAGATGTTTAGATGATGTTCTTGAGCCATCTCTGGTGAACTTAGGGATAGATTTGAGAGCAGAGACCGAGATGGGAGCCCAAATGGCTAGTGCTACAGGTGTTCTAAGAGGACTTTCAACATCCCATGCCACATAATTCTAGTTGGCGATAGGTAGCATGGCTGGTGGAGAGTTTGGGATGTTTATGTAACGGGTTCTAGTTGGTATCGACCCTAACGGTGGTACTAACAAATCGGGGTTGTTTACTGTTTGGGATCTTGTGATGGGTCGGTGGCTCAAATACTTGCTTAAGGTTTAAGCACATTTTGTGTGTCCCACCAGGTGTGCCAGGAAAAATAAAAATTGTTGATGCCAAAAATTGGCAAGGTAACAAATCTTTGTGGGAAACTCAGTTAAAGGGGGGAGTTATTGCGCTAAACTGAGTAACCTGCAAATTTTAAAGAAGACGACTCTTCTATAACTAGGGTTTTGAATGGGAAAAGGAAAGAGATATAAAATAAAAGGATCTAACTAGGGCGATGCGTCGAGACTTAGATGTAAAACATGATAGACCTATCTTGCAGATGTGATCTAAGGGCCCATCCAGTAATCTGCTATGCTCGAAATAACGATCATAAAAGGGAAAGACCTGAATAGTTTATATCATGACATAAAATAACTTGTATAGAGCTATACTGGAAAGAAAGAGTCAATGACATGGTTCTAAATCAACATTCTATTCAAATCATTGAAGTTGCAAACAAACTATTTCAGAAACAACACAATATAGAGTTATCAATAGTTAAGAGACATAAAGGCCAAATTACAAGGGCACAGTCTGTGAGTCTTTTACAATTATCAAACAAAATAAAGGCCTAGTGTCTTCCTAATCCTTCTATAGATATTCCAAACTAGGAATAATCAAATCTGTAATTGCTACTTCAACTACTTACTAACTAACTAGTAAAAAAAACTCCCTCTCTTACTTCGCAAAAGAAGTAGTACATATAGCCCAAGGGTATACACCGCTTGGAAGATCGTAAAAATATATCCATCATGAATCATAATGATTTCAACAATGATTCATTATGGTTGTTATAACAAAAAGATTCTCAAGCATGAATCCAGTCGTTCACCAGCCAGATACATTACCTGTAAATTGATGGCAGTGGTCTCGATCAATACTGTGCAAACAAGTGTCACCCCTTAGTGAAAGAAATTAGAGCATGTGACATTATGGTAGCCCGGTAATTTCACCGCTTCTCTCTTTGTATACAGCTGCGCCAAAGTAACAAGTGGCGACATTTCACAATCCGTAGTTCGTTCTCCTTGTCCTTTGATGAGAGCTTGCGATGAGATGACATGTGGCAGCGTCTCTGTTATCGACACTGCTTGAGGGGCCCGTCAAAAGTTTACATGGGCAAAGGCTATGTGACAGGAAGTTGGGATCCAAAAGAGAAGGGAAGGGAAGCTCCCCTTCAATTAACATTTTGGTGACATGTGACGACATTTGTTTGAGGGTGCCGAAAGACTGTCAAGAGGCTTTCAAAATAATTAGAAGCGGTCGGAAGTCGAGCAAGACATAAAAAATAACCCAGAGGGAGAAATGGGGGTATATAAATATCCACAATATGTAGAGGATAAATTATAAATTTCCACTAATGACTCTATATTTAGTAAAAGTTTGAAATCCTATTTTCCCCTTTTGTTCTTTCTTCACCTCCTAAAACAACACTTTTAGCCTAATATGTGACTATATTTACATTGCTAAATAATTTCTCCACTTGTAATTTTTTTCTCTTCTTGTTGTAATCAAACAACCACCTTTGTATCATCTAAATTAATGCTTTTCCTATCCTTGACACCATACTTGACTCACCCATGATTGTAGGGCCATTTTCAACATGAATTTTTATCTCATGGTTGATTTTAAAGGAGATTTTTCTTCTCACCACCATTCACCATTTCTATTTATATGCACTTCTCCTCCACATATCTATTTAGTAGTCTAAACCACAACTCTTGATCCTTGAGTGTAAATTAATTTCCTAGACTCAATTCTAGATGCATTATAAACTTGAACAACCTATCCATTAACTATCCCTTCTCACTATCAATATCTACTACAACACTACACCAATTATTGTCCTCCAAGTTGAGCACCCATTTTAAAAAAATTCTTCCTCTATTTTTTCTACTTGCAATATTATTATACTATTACACTCTACATTTACTTGCATCATTATGAAGATTTCACCATTAGCATATTCACCTACACAATCAAATCTATTTTCTATATGTACTTGCAATATCTCTTGTATATCTCATTTCTTGCATTTCTTCATAGTACTAGAAAAATCTCTCTACCATCCCCCTCTATACCCATTATCACCATCTCTCTACTATGTTATGTTGATCTAACTTGTAGTGTATCTAGAACTAAATTAGGTCCAATTGTAGTTTTATGTCTACATATTTTTTTCTGTTCCACTTATTTGTATAATCTCGTACAAAAAATATTCTTTGATCTCTTTTACAACACTTACAACATCTTAGCTACATCAACTTGTAGCTATTTAGTGACCTTCTTCATCACCCTTGTAAGCTTACAAGCATATTGATTATTTATTGCACTTACTTATAGTACCTTGGGAACCCTTTTCCCAAAATGCAACCTGTTGTCTACATTTTTAATTTGTGCCTTTCTGAAGACATCTTTTATTACCTTTTTTATCAAGTGGCAAGCTTCCTTGGTCTAACATTATAACTTCAAAACTTCTCTTACTACTACCATTTCTCTACTCTTCCTCACCAAGCGTCTCTAAACTTGTACATCCATTCCTTACTATCAATATTACTATCTTGTTGACTCATCCTCCATCATGAATATTTCTTCATCTCTTTCATCATATTGTTCTCCAAAACCTACAAAAACAAATGCATTACAAAAGAACACAAGGCTCACTTTTACCCTTCTTTAGTTTCTTCACCATAGTTATTTTCTCAGCCATCTTAGCTGATGGGTTTCCTCCTCTATCATAATTATTTTAACAAATCCTTGTAGCATGTGGGTTACACTCTCTTCTTCATCCTCATCCATAAGGTCTCTCTCTTATTTTTCTTCATTGTCTATAAGGTCTTCCTTGGGTTGCACATGACCCATATCTCCATATGAAGGTTACTCACATGACATCTCTACTCATTGCTTTCTCCTCAAAGAAATCTCCTTCATACCCTTCTATGTTTTTTAGTCTTCCTTTTTGTCCATTTATCTAGAAAAAAAGGTGTATGTTTATGGCCTCCCACTCAACTCTTCTCTAAAGAATACAACTTTCCTTTATCTCTCTTAACATCTTCAACACTACTAATTTTAACCTATCTAAAAAATTTACTACTCTAACTTATATTGTTGTTGTAGGATAGAGTTAAATTCATAATCAAAGGTAAAGATTAACTAGTAGCAACCACAACTACTTAAATCTAAACCAAAATGACCCAAATCCAAACAAGAAAGTACAAAGCAGCAAATGAAATCATATGAAAGCAAAACTAAATCAAATTCCCCATGCTAAACTTGATTCATCTTCCTTGCATCTCCTCCATTTTTTCGTGTGTGCAAGCTTGCCCTCAAATTTTTTTGTGTTCAAATACCTGCAAGTGACAGTGATGTGATAGCAATAATTTCAGAGATTGTGGTTGTAAGGTTGGAATGAGGGAGAGAACTCTCTTTTATAGAAAAGCTACTTGAATGAACAGTCGAGATCGAAAGACAACATGATGCCAAGATCAACCATTGAGGATATCTACTTAACAAATAAATCAACTAGACAAGTATACTCCTTTTGATTGGAAATGTGTTTTTTCTTTGATCACTAACACAGTTGATGAGCCTAGGATTGTAAAAGATTTTATGTGTATGAATTATGTAGAGTCTTAGAAATTTTCCATGAATGAGGAGATGGATGAATCCAAGAAAAATGACATATGGGACCTAGTTCATTTTCCTAATTGATGTAAATATATTAGATGAAAATGGGTGTTCAAAAAGAAATTTGGATTAGATGATAGTGTTGAGAAGTACAAGGAGAGATTAGTTTTTAATGGATATTCCCAAGCTGAGGATTGATCACGGTGTTATTTTTTCCCAAATTTCCATGTTGGCATCCATTCATTTTATATTATCTAGTAATGTAGTGTTTCATAATAAGTTTGAGTAGATGAATGTGAAAAATAAATTTATTTAATGGTGATATGGAGGAAGAGATTTTATGTCATAGCAATAGAACTAAGTTGAAGAATATTTGTATGGTCTAAAGTAATCTCCTAGGATGTGGTACCAGAAGTTTGATTCTTTTGTTATGTGATTGAGATTTTTAAGTCCTAAATTAATTATTATATTTATTATAACATGGATGATGATAGTTTCCTTATTATTGCATTATATTTTTATTATATATGTATTATTGGTGAATAGTAGGATTTTGTAGACTATCCTAGGCTAGGTGACACTACAAATGGGGGTACCCTATCCTCTACACAAATACACTACACTAACATGAATAATCAAAATATATGAGCTCAATGGAATAGTAGAGGCATAAAGCCCATAATCACAATGACCTAGTAAGGGTTTGGAACATGAAATTGAGAAATTTAATCATTAATAGATTTTAATGCAAATGGTTCAAATCCACAAGTGCAATTTCCTAGTAAGGGCACAAATTGTTGAATAGGACAACTGAGAGCGGGGGTGAATCAATTGTCACAAATTTAACCTTTAATTCATTCACCAAAACTAATTCTTAACATTTCTTAAATGATTAATCATCAAATGCTAATGCAAAAACTTAAATCCAGCACATAAACTCAATAACACTGGATTTACGTGGAAACCCCAATAAGGGAAAAACCATGGTGAGGATTAACTCACACTATAGAGAATATCAAAACTGATTACAAGAGGCTCACTACCTATGAAATAAGGCTCACTGCCAAAACAAGGACTCACTGTCTGGAAAATGACTCACTGTCCAACAAGGCTAACAACCCAGAGGGATCACTGCCACATAGATACAAAGAAGATAGAAGAGATATGTTATAAAGAGATGAAAATATCAATGTAACAAAGAAATCCACCACAACCACTCGTAGACATGCGTGAATGGTAGAGTACACCTTCTGCTCACTACATCCAAAAACTCAATATTTAGGATTCACACTGATCTACCACACTCACATCACCCACACTCATTGAATAACATCAATCTCACATCTATTTGCTCTTTTATTTTCACTTCTCTCTCTTCTTCGCTCTTGTATATTCTCCACCACTAACTCATCATGTATTTATACCATCTTCAACTTTGAAATATATCCAAATTCAGCCATCCAACATTAAATTTAAATTAGGTCGACACCAAAAAATCCTAGGGTGGAATTAGAATGAGGGTGATCCAAACACATGCTTCATAGGGACCCAAATAGATCCAACATTCTTCATCAACTTCAAAGGTACTATTCAACACAAGGTCTGCCAAACCAGTGTAAAACACATAGAACCATTAAGCACGAATCTTCCATATGCCAAAATTATCTTCAACAAAATCAAGGCAACTCAAATCTAGAACTGTAAGTCATAAGACTTTAGCAAAGAGAAATCTGGACCAACGACATTTCTCTTGGACCTCAACTAGAAACACAAAAGACCGCAGTTCACAACTAGTGAGCATAACTTGCACTAAACAATGAATCAACAACTAAAAATATAGATATAACATCTTCTAGAAACCATGATCAACATATTTGAACGACAGAAATATAGGAGTGAAACCCGGGGCAAAACCTAGAGCAACCACTGAACACCTGCAATCTTCCTTCAATAAATTTTTCTCAACATCCTCGACATATACAACCAACAACAACCAGTTGACCAATTAACATCAATTTCAACACCTTCATCCTTTCCATTCTTGCAACAATCTCCCCATTTGTCATTGAGGGCAACACATGATGTGAAAACCATCAAAGACACCATACTAGCTCTGAATACACTTCTCAAGATTTGTCTTTATGTTTCTCCTCCTTAGTAGATAATATTTTATATTCTTCCTCTTTTCTCTTTCACTCTTTCTTTCTCTCCTCTTTTTCACATGCTTTATCTCCCCCTTTGACAACAATGGAAAAGGCAATAGATATTTTACATTGATTTATCCTTTGACATGAAAAATAGAATACTCACAATGACAACACTTGCCACTACTTGCTCCCCCTGAGAGGTAGCCACCAGAACATCAGTCCAGAAGAAGGATAGATCCATACATCCACCAAATTGATGCATATCCATATGCATCTAGTTCAAGAAAGGAGGGGCAATGACCCCTAACTTCTCCTGGAGATACTCAAAAGTATCATTAGGAAGAGTCTTCATGAATATATCAACAATTTGATCCCTTGTCAGAACATACTCAAGATTTACTTCATTCTTCATGACCTTCTCTTTCAATAAATGATACATGATAGATATATGCTTTATCCTCAAGTGAATCACTGTATTCTTTGAAATTTTAATTACACTGATGTTATCACAAAAGATAGAAATAAGATCATCATAAACCACTATGATATCTTTCAATGTTTGTTTCATCCATAGAACTTATGTAAAGCAAGATGCAATAGAAATATACTTGGCTTTAGTATTAGACAAAGAGAGCGAATCTCACTTTTTACTCAACCATTCCACCAATCTGCATCCAAGAAAGAATGCACTGCCACTTGTACTCTTTATGTCATCTACACATCCAGCCCAATCTACATCTGTATAGGCACTTAGTGTAAAGTCAGTATCTTTAGGATACCATAACCCATAATTCAGAGTGCCATTCAAATATCTGAAAATTATTTTAACAACACCAACATGTGTTTCCTTAGGATCTTCTTGAAATATAGCCACAAGATAGACAACATGCATAATATCTAGTTTAGTAGCAGTCAAATACAATAGTCCACCAATCATAGATCTATACTTTCTCTGATCAGTCTTAGGTGAATCATCATCTTTACCCAATTTGCAACCAGTCACCATAGGAGTACATACCGGTTTGGAACCATCCATCTCAAAATTCTTCAACATCTCTTTCACATACTTAGACTGCGAAATAAAAATTCCTTTCTCTGTTTGATTAATTTGTAGCCCAAGAAATAAATTCATCTCTCCAAACATAGACATTTCAAATTCTTTCTACATCTCTTCTGCAAACATCTTGCACATATTTCCATTTCCTCCAAAGATAATGTCATCAACATACACAACTACAATCAAGATTTTGTCATTTTCAATCTTAAAATATAGATTACTATCTATCGTACCTTTGTTGAGACTTTGTTGAATCAAATACATGTATAACATCACATACCAAGATTTAGGAGCTTGCTTCAATCCATATAAAGCTTTCTTCAATCTACACACCATATCCTGTTGATCCGTTAACTAAAATCCTTCTGGTTGTTCCATGTAGACCTCTTCTTCTAGCTCACTATTCAAAAATGTTGACTTGACATCCATCTGATAGACCTTGAAATCTTTATGAGCAGAAAATGCACATCCTTATAGCTTCCATTCTTGCTACTGAAATAAAATATTCTTGAAAATATATGCCTTCTACTTGTGAGTAACCTTTACACACAAGCCTCGCTTTATTTCTAACTACTTCTCCATTCTCATTCAACTTATTTCTGAATATCCACTTTGATCCAATGATTTTTTTTTTGTCTTCCGATCTTGGGACCAATTCCCAAGTTTGATTAATCTAAATAAATTATTCTTTCATGGATTCCATCTAATGTTCATCTTTACAAGCTTCACTTATAGCCTTCGGTCCAATCTCAAAAAGTAAGCACAGGTTCACTTCAACGACAACTTTTCTTCTAGTCAATACACCTTTTGTCTTGTCACCAATAATTTGACTTTCTGAATGATTCTTCTATACATATCTAGGTGTCTTAGGGGACACCACTAGAGCTTTTTCTTCTCTTTCATTATGTTCATCCTAATTCTGTTGCTCATCCTTTTCCTATTCTTCAATCCCTTTTATTCTTACAAAATCAAGTTCATAAGATACATATCCATCAATGTCAATAGAACTCTTCATTGTTTCATCAACCTTGACATTTGCACTCTCTACAATATTATCTAGTCTTTTACTGAAACATATGTTTTCTTTGATTTTAGTAGAATATCTAGGAAAAATTCCTTCATCACTTCTTGCATCAAACTTTCCCAAATTTTCTTCATCTCTTCTGATATAACATTTGCTTCCAAATACCTTGAAATACTTAACAGTTGGAATTCTTCCATGCCATAGCTCATAAGGAGTCTTTGTACTATTTGATCTTGCTTTAACTCGATTGAATACATAAACAATAGTATAAATTTCTTCTTTCTAGTAAACTTATGATAAACCAACCTCAATAATAATTGATCTAGTAGCCTCTTGAACTGTTCTATTTTTTCTTTCAACAACTCCATTCCGATGAGGAGTTCTCAGAGTAGATAATTTTCTCTTTATTCCATGCACTTCACAAAACATATTGAACTCATGGGAGGTGAATTCTCCACATATTTTAGACCTTAAGCATTTTATCCTTAAATTCACTTCATTTTCAACCATAGCTTAAAATGTCTTGAATCTATCTAAAGCATCTAATTTTTCTCTAAGAAATGTAACTCATGTATATCTAGAATAATCATCAATCAAAAGAATAAAGTAACTTTCACCTTATAGATTTATCACTCTTGTCGGACCACAGAGATTTGTATGAATAAAATCCAGTAAGCCAGTAGTAGATTGTTCCTTTGATCTATAATGACTTCTTGCTTTCTTTCCAAACTGACAATTTCTGAAAATAACATTTACAAGATTTGTAATCCTTGGTAAATCTCTCACGACCTGAACCAAACTAATCCTCACCAAGTTATCAAAACTCATGTAACACATTCTTTGATGCCATAGACAACTATCTTTAATCTGAGTCATAAAGCATCGTCCATCAACACCCTTAAGTTGATAGATAATTCCTTTAGATTTCTTTCCTACAACAATTAGTGTTTCGGATCCTTCTCGGATCTCACATCTCTCATCCTTAAACACAAGATCATATCCCTTACTGCACATCTATCCAACACTCAAAAGATTATTCCTTAAAACCTTAACATAGTAGACATCATCAATATTATGCTTTCCATCAAAACTTACTAAACCTATCCCACAAATTTTAGCACCAGTATCATCTCTGAACATAACCAAGCCTCCATCATATTTTTCAAGTTTAACAAAATTAATTTTATCACCACTCATGTGATGTGTACAACCAATTTCAACAACCCAATAGTTTTTTTCTTGTTTAGCATGTAGGGCAGAGATAACAGTACCTTCATTTTCTCCTTCTCTAGAGGGCTTTCCTTCACCTATTTTTCAGAATTAGCAAAAGTAGGTTCATCCTTTATATCCAAGAACACACATTCATTGTCATCAGGGTCTTCATAATCAGAATCCTCATCCGATATACTAGCATTCTCATTCACATAATAAACTTTATTGATCTTCTTTCCTTTATTTTCTTTCTCATATCTTTGTTTATTCCTCTTAGCTCTTTTTGGACACTGTGCAACATAATGACCTA
>CM021101.1:164544442-164567779 GCA_007115665.2 Sequoiadendron giganteum
GACTTGGTCCTTCCGACAAGGCATTTAAGACCTCTTACATGTCCTTGGCCTTGAGACAAGTGACATTAACTTCATTTATCTTCCCTCTTCAACAAGTCATTTCACCATTTCAAATTCAAACTAAATGCATTTATTGGCACTTTGGCCAAAATGTGCACAACCACTATCCATTCACATCTTGACATGTGGCATTCAACCATTGGATTGAAAGTTAGTCCCACATTGCTCAAATCTTACTTTCTCTTCCAAATTGAAAGTTATAAATTGGAGACTTCTCTCCTCATTTCTCATCCAAAATCTTCACGTAAAGTTACTCTCTTCACATTGAGAGCTAATTTTTCCCATCTCACTCAATCATTCATCATTTTCATAAATTGTAACAAGGTTATGCTCAAATCTCTTTGGAGATTTGACCATTGCTCAATCAATCTATATTGCAACTTAGGAATTGAGAAAGAGCCAATTACATTATTTCATCGACACCAATTCCCCCATGGGATTACTAATCTATTGGCTTAATTAGGATTTAGTTTAATTTCTTGTTTTGTGTTCTTCATTTTCCTAATTTTAGTTTAAATAGATGGATTTCATGGGGAATCTCTCATACTTGTTTGCATGCATTTGATCTAACAACCTAATGTGTTTTTTTGCTCTTGTGCATTTGCAGGTTTAGGGGTTCACATGTTGGCACTAGAAGGAGGGCATGAAAAGAAATTAATCATGTTTTAAAAAAAAAATCTGCGTTTTTCTTAACATTTTCTCGCAGGTCACAGCAAACAACCACGTGGCAACATATCGAGTCACTTTCATAGGCGCGGCGCAATACTTCACCGCTTTAAGGGGAGCGGGGCAATACCGACCCGCGCATGGTTTCTTAACCTCGCCGCTTTTCCGCCCGCCTGTCATTTTTTAAAATTCCTTAACTCCACCGTGCTCTCCTCCATGATGCTATACTGCACCTCCTTCAACACCATGACGCCATATCGCACCGTGTTTTCTCCAAACTCCGCCGCTCCATCTTTCTTGCCCGAAAAATTTGAAATTTGAAACATGACCGCTTTCAATCTCCGTCGCTTACCCATATCGCGCCACTTTTTCACTTCCTATTTTTGCAAACACCGCCCACAATCAACCGTGCGATGCTATATAGCGCCACTTTCACCCAAACTACGTCACTTTTACAAACTGCGCCGCGGAAAAACAAGAAGATCTAAAATTGACATGTGCTTTTTAAGTCTTGGATTTTTTAATGGACCACCTTCAAATTTTCTAGCATTTATAGTTTCAAAATATGTGTATAGAAGGGAGGACATTAATCTTAGTTCATGCTAGGGAGAGTCTTCTAAGGATGAAAGTAAACCTAGATTAATCCAAATTCCACTTCTAGCTACTATATTATTTTTCATATAAAAGTTCAAGCCTATTCTCCCAGGGTTGCTTTTAAGATGTCCACAAATTCCAACTAGAAGCTTAGATGATAGAACATATGTATTGAATAAGTAAAGTAATTTTACACTAGTCTTTCACTTGGTAAGCTTCAACCCATCATATATATATGTGGATGATTTTAATAGTGATGATATGCCTTGTGAATGAGCCTTCTCCAATGGAATATTCAAGGTTTGGTAAAAAACACAAAAAAACATACAATGCGAGATGTTTGACAAAGAGGTACAAACTTGTATACTCTTTACTTGTAAGAGGTTAAAATTTTAGAATTTTTTTTGTTGTTTGTCATATTATTTGGTTGTCTTGTCATTTATTATTTAACGAAAAATAATGTAGAATGTGGTGGAATTATTACTTTTATCTCCTCTAAATGTCATTTGGATTGGTGTGACCCCAAAAATAGAGTGTTTGGATTCTCTTTAATATTGATAATAATTTCTTTATGGTAATTAATGTTTTGATTAAATTAAAGTTGAGAAGGGCCCACACCCTTTTACATAATAGTTGCAGAGGAAAAACAAGGTAGCTCATGAGACATGAGGCACTCAAAATGATTATGGTAATTAATGTTTATGCTCTAAATAATTTTTTGAATGATTTGATCTTTGGTGTTGGATTGTTGATTTATTTTACTATTGTTTGGGTTTTATGTGGGGATTCTAATATTTTTTGAGGATGACCCCACAATTAGAATAATCTATGTTATCAATAACTAGAAAACAAGAAGCTTAATTTTTTTTAAACACACATAATAGACAGGGCCCTTTTTATACCAATGTTGGTTTCCTTCACAACTAAAATATTTGGCATGCATGGAAAAACCTTCACTCCAAGTCTAAATGGGTTCTTAAAAGGATGGATAGACCAATGATGGACCAACCTAATCCTTTTTCTCCCGAGTTTCCAACAATTTTTTCATTTCCATTTGAGCCTTTCAAGTCTTTTCATTTCTAGTAATTTTCTAATAAAATTTTGTATTTAATGACAATTTTAAAATCCTAAAGAAAAAAACTTGTAAATGCCTGTTTGTTGAGTCCAACCTTCCCTTGTTTATATCTAGATCATGTCTAGAATTAACAATCACATCCATAACATCATACTAGATAGATTGAGAGGTGGAATAATGCACTAAAGTATACCTCTCCATTTATTCATATTTATGGGTTATAGCTAGCATATTTCCACCATTGAGATTATGAACCCACCACAACTAAGCTCCACCTTGCTACCATTGAGTTGAAAAATTAGTTTTTTTATCTGTCTCTATAACTTTTTGTGTGTCAAGATTGATTAACCAAATCATATTATAGATAATTTATGTACTAAAGGAGCTCAAATCAAAGTCCACCTTCACTAGCTTAAACTTTTGGATGAAGTCTCAATTTTTTTCAATCTCTATGAGTTTTCCATGATTCTCAAGTGATCAAGACATCATATATGGATATAAACTCTTAGAGGATATTCCTACCATTGTATAGGCCTTTGCTTGGCAATACAAAAATAAATTTTCAAAGCCTAGAATCAATCTTTAGAGTGATCAAATGATCTTCAATAGTGCATCTGGGAGGTCCCCTAGTAGGTTTCTCCCTCTTATTGAGTTTTATGTGAGTAATTTGTAACTTAATAATACTTTCATAAGGCTATGTTCCCCATGACCAATAATAAATCTCCAAGATTTGATAAATTCGCTTTTATTTTTAATAAATTCCCTCGAATATGGTTTTATTAATGATCTCTATAGTGTTCATCTAGAAGCATATAATTCAAATACCTTAGTAAATATTATCAACAAAAGAAATCATAGGTTCATACCCAAGTCTATATATGTAGAAGATATTTGTAATAGGAATTTGATCACCTTGCTCAATTTATTTTATAAGATCTCATTTCCAAAAGAATGCAATATCTTCTCAATTCAATTTTTTTATCTAAAGCATACTAAGTTTACTTCATTTTGTAATTATAAACCTAATAATGGGTATTTTTGGATCTCATCACATTTATACATGGTGTAAAATATTAATGATAGATGTGAACTTCAATCCTCTACTAGATCATGGTAGCAAAAAAATTAGGTTGTATGGTTGACTGTCGCTGCTAGAATCTTGCTCATGGTAATTACAAACCTAATAAAGGGTAATATTAGCTCTCACCACATTTATATATGGTAAAAAAGATTAATAATAGATGGGATTTTCAATCCTCTGCTAGATCATGGTAGGACAAAATTTAGATTATTTGGTTGATTAAATCATTGATAGAAACTTTCTCATTTGATTTTTGTATTCTATATTAGAGTTTTCTTATTGGTTCTAGATTGATTGATTTGTAAATTATCAATCCTCATTGACCTTTTTATGAGGAAACAGTCAATATTCTTTTCTATACAAATGGATTAATAATTTTTTCAAGCATTTTAAACTAGAGTCCTTTTCTTCGTACATGATCCTTCTAGGAGATTGGCCTAAAATTTCTACTAAGCTAACTCCTGAATATAACATTCTTTTGAAGTGAAAATCCTATTCAATATTTGGAAAGATAAGAATTTCACCCTCTTTTTGGATTTACTATTGGTAGTAATTCCTCAATGTACTTTAAACGTATGATTTGTTCTAATGTGTTAGCATGAATACAAGTGCATGATATCTAGGTTGTAGTTAAAGTGGCTAACCTACAGGTGCTTCTTGATCACTTGGATGATGCATCTTGTACAATTGCTAGTTTTATAGCAGCATCTCCTTCTAATAGGGATCATTCCCTTCCTAAAGGATGCCAATGTGGTAGCAGTCATAATATTTGAAACATGATTTTAAACAAAAATTTTAAGGTCATAATGCTCATGGATGGCTCCAACCTTCTTTTCAACCTTTTAGTTTCTTCTCAACACATGACCAAGGTGCCTCTAGTTGGATTGATATTGAAAAATTTCCCCATCTTTCCTTGGCTATTTTTCCTTCTAGAGTTACCAATTAACCTCCAAATGAAGTGCATGCTAACTATGGTGCTCATATAGGTTGGGAGCCTATCTCAAATTGTCAAGATAATCCTAATGTGTAAAAATTAGATGACCATGTCCTACCTCTTACTACAAGACCAAAACCTCTTGATACTTAACAACTCTATATTTCTCTCTATAAAACAAATATTTAAGAACTCACCTTATATAAACTAGGAAACACGATTTATTCCACCCACCTTTTTATATTATAATATATTGTAAAAACTTACACAATTAATATAAATAACATTAATTAATTATTAAAAAAAGAAAAACATATCATTGACAATGCTCATGGATGGTCTCAAAATTCTTGTCAACCTTCTAGTTTCTTCTCAACCCATGACAAAGGTGCCTCTAGTTGGATTGATAGCAGAAAATTTCCCAATCCTTTCTTGGTTATTTTTCCTTTTAGAGTTATCAATTAACCTCTAGACAAAGTGCAAGCTAATTACGATGCTCTTATAGGTCAGAAGCCTATCTCAAATGGTCAAGATAATTCTAATGTATAAAAATTAGATGACCATGACTCACCTCTTCCTAATAGACCAATAATAACTCTTGATACTTAACAAATCTATGTTTTTCTCTATAATATATTTTAAAAACTTACACAATTAATATAAGTGGCTCTAGGAAAATTCACTGCCAGTAATTCACCATGGCTAAAAATAACCGCATTAATATTTTTACGCAGAAGGCATCCCATGCTGAGCTTTCCCAACCTCTTTTTATCACGAATGGTGTAGATTGACTGACAACCAATGCAATGTTGAGAAAATGTCTCAACCTTGCTTTGTTCTTTAATTTATTAAATGACAATTTGTAATTATCTTTTAGTTGTCATGAAAGTTGCTAAATGCAACTATGACAACTTGCAAAGTGTTTTAATTGTCAAATTAGAAAGAGCATGAAAAAAGGGAAGATAAATGTGAGTTTGGAAAAAGAAAAAAATAGATTTTTTTTAGTTGCATGTGCACATTACTAAAAAATGGATAAAATCACAAGTTGGAAGATAAAGTTTCTTTTCTTTGTGATCTATGACTAAAATGGTTTTGGAAACCATTCTTGATTTATGTTTTCTCTCATGCCTATATATTTAGTGCTTGAGTTGAAGAGAAAACATGTTAAGTTGCAGGTTATTGAAGCCATGAAGTGGTGCAGTGATTCAGAGGGAGAAGTTGTATTGATGTAACTTGTTTGAAGGATTAATACAAGTCTTGGATCTCTTTGGGTGTGGAGTTTTTTCCTGCAAGGGTTTCTCCACGTAATTCTTGTGTTATGGTTTGAATATCTTTTGTAATCTTGTTTCAACTATGATTTATTACTTTGTTAATTTGGATGCATAAAATTATCAGCATATTTTTATTGCAAGTTTTATCCTGTTTTTCAACATTTGGTATCAGATCCAAGTTGGCTTGATTAGAGAAGGGGATGCCTTTCTTGGAGTGTTTGATTGGGTTTTTTGCTGTAGTGGGAGTGTGTTGTTTTTTCTTGTAGTTTTAGATTCAACGTGATAAGAGATCATGGCTGGCTCATCTCGGTTGGATATTGAGAAGTTCAACGGTACTGGATATGAGCTTTGGAAGTTAAAGATGGAGGATCTCTTGGAAGAAAGAGATCAATGGGTTGTTGTTAATAAAGAGAATAAACCAGAAACTATGTCAGATGAAGACTGGATTAAGTTAGATAAAATGGCTCATGACACTATTCATTTGTGTTTATTTGATTATGTTCTACTGAATGTATCTAATGAGACTACTGCATATAAGTTATGGAATAGAATAGGAGAGATATACCAAACTAAAAGTCTCATTAACAAGTTATTTCTGAAAAGAAAGTTATATTCTCTTAAAATGAATAATGGAGATTCGATTGTAGAACACTTGAATTTATTTAATCTAATTTTGAGTCAGCTACAATCAATTAATGTAAAGATAGATGAAGAGGATAAATGTATTTTATTATTATGTTCACTACCTGAATCTTGGGATAACCTTATTATTGCAATCAGTGGTTCTTTTTCAGATGATTTGAAGTTGGATGCCCTCGTTGCCACTCTACTTTCAGAGGAAATGAGGAGAAAGACTTCAGAGGGGTCTAAAGATGCATTGCATGTATGAGGTAGATCTAAGGAGAAAGGTAAAGACAAAAATAAAGGTGAAAATGGCAAGTCTAAGGATCATTCTAAGTCTAAAGGAAGGTCAAAATCACCTGGTAAGAGTAGATTGAGGTGTTGGAACTGTGGTAAACGAGGGCATCTCAAAAGGGAACGTAAGAATAAAAAGAAAAATAATGATGATTCCTCTACAGATAAATCCTCAGATGATGAAGCTACTGATGCTTTTATTATTTCTACTAATATGACTTATGATGACTCTTGGTTAATAGATTCAGGTGCTTCCTACCACATGACTCCTCACAAGGAATGGTTTTCAGCATATTCAGCTTATGATGGTGGGAAAGTTTTCCTTGGGGATAATAGCACGCATGAAATTATAGGTCGAGGAGAGGTAAAATTGATCTTCAATGATGGAAGGGTTAAAACCCTTAAAGATGTATTGCACATTCCTGGTTTAGCTAGAAATTTAATTTTTGTATCTAAAATGAATGATTCAGGAGTGCATGTTACTTTTGAAAAGAGTGGTTGCAAGTTAATCAGAGGGAATTTGGTTTTAGCTAAGGGTAATAGGTGTGGCACCCTATTTAGACTTGATGCTTCTACTTTCTATAACTCTGTTAATGTTACTGATATCTCTGTATCATGTAAGTTATGGCACCACAGGATGGGTCATATTGGTGAAAAGGGTCTCAAAACTCTCATAAATAAAAAGATGGTTGATGGTTTGTCAGGTTACTCTGCTGATTTTGATTTTTGTGAACACTGCGTGTATGGAAAACAACATAGAGTTTCATTTAAATCTGGAAGTACTAGAGCTAAACAAATTTTGGAGGTAATTCATAGTGATGTCTTTGGTCCTGTGGATATACCATCTATTGGAAAGTCTCGCTACTATGTTTCCTTTATTGATGATTATTCTAGATATTCATGGGTTTACTTTTTGAAGGAGAAATCTGCTGTTTTTTCTATATTTAAAGAATTTAAAACACTTGTTGAGAAACAGACAGATAAAAAAGTAAAGGTTTTAAGAACGGATAATGGTGGTGAATATTGCTCTAAGGGTTTTGATGATTATTGTAAGAATGCAGGAATTATTAGGCAGAAAACAACCCCGTATACTCCATAACAAAACGGAGTGGCAGAGAGGATGAATAGGACTTTAATGGATAGAGCCAGAAGCATGTTGAGTAGTGCAAAGCTTGAACAATGCTTTTGGGCTGAAGCAGTTCACACTGCTTGTTATCTAGTTAATAGGTCACCTACTTCTGCTGTTGTTGATAAAACTCCTTATGAGGTATGGATAGGTAAAAGACCATCAGTTTCTCATGTTAGAGTTTTTGGCAATGAGGCATATGTTCATATTCCTAAAGAAAAACGTTCTAAGCTTGATTTCAAAGCTAACAAATGTGTTTTTGTGGGTTATGGAGAGAATATTAAGGGTTATAAGCTTTGGGATCCTATAGCAATGAAAATGATATATTCTAAGGATGTAATTTTCAGGGAGCTTAAGGAATTTAAAAATGATGAACAACCTCATGCAAAGCCTAACAAAATAGTGCATTTTGATATTAAGGTTGAACCACAGAAAGATACACAGGTAGAACAACCACAAGAAGATGCACATGTAGATCAACCACAAGAAGATGCACATGCTGAACAACATGATGAACATGAAGGTGAAGATGAAGGATTAGAAGAGGGTTCTGAAGAGGAACAACTTGAACATCTTGTTACACCTCTAAGAAAATCCACTAGACAACGTAAACCTATGGATAGGTATGGATATAGTCCATCTGATTTTCATTGTGTTTTTGTTTTATCTTGTACTGACAATGAACCTAGATCTGTGAGAGAGGCCTTATCTTCAGATGAGCATGATTATTGGTTAAAAGCAATGAAAGATGAAATAAAGGCCTTGGACAAATGTGACACATGGGATCTAGTTGAGCTTCCTAAGGGTAAGAAAGCCATTGGATGCAAATGGGTGTTTAAAAAGAAATTTAAAGCAGATGGTAAGTTGGAACGGTACAAGGCCTGATTAGTAGCAAAAGGTTACTCTCAAGTTGAGGGAGTGGATTTTGGCGAGATTTTTTCTCCTGTGGCTAAACTAACCTCTATTAGATTCCTTTTATCTATTGATTGTGCTTTTGATTTGGAAGTAGAGCAAATGGATGTTAAGACCGCTTTCTTACATGGGGATCTTGATGAGGAAATATTTATGAAACAACCTGATAATTTTATTATGAAGGGACAAGAACATTTGGTTTGCAGGTTAAAAAGATCTTTGTACGGTTTGAAGCAGTCACCAAGAATGTGGTATCAGAAATTTGATTCTTTTGTGTTGAATCATGACTTTATTAGAAGTGAAGAAAATCATTGTGTCTATTTTAAATTAATTGATGATCGATTACTAATCATTGTCCTATATGTTGATGATATGTTATTTATTGGAAATGATAAGGGAATGATTAGGGAACTTAAGAGTCAATTATCTAGTACTTTTGACATGAAAGATTTAGGGGCTGCAAAATATATCTTGGGTATGGAAATCAACAGGGATCGGGTTAACAGAAAATTATGGTTAAATCAAAAGAAGTATGTTAACACTATTTTGCAGCGTTTTAGCATGCATGATTGTAAGCCAGTTAGTATTCCCTTTCCAGTTGGCACTAAGCTATCTCTAGAGCAATGTCCCAAAACAAATGATGAACTTGAAGAGATGTATAAAGTTCCATATGCTAGTGATGTAGGAAGTCTTATGTATGCTATGATTTGTACAAGACCTGATATTGCCCAAACAGTGGGAGTTCTTAGTAGATTTATGGAAAATCCTAGTAAAGAACATTGGACTTATGTGAAAAGAGTTTTCAAATATTTACGTGGGACTTCTAATCATTGTATTTGTTATCATGGATCTTATGATATGAGTAAGGTGATTGATTTGCATGGTTTTGTTGATTCAGATTTTGCTGGTGATCTAGATTGCCGAAGGTCTACAAGTGGCTATGTCTTTACTTTGTTTGGAGGATCAGTTAGTTGGATGAGAAAAAGACAACCTACAGTTGCATTGTCCACTACTAAAGCATAGTACATGGCTGCAACACATGCTTGTAAAGAGGCAGTGTGGTTAGAGAGATTGTGTTTAGGTTTTGGCTTTCAGTGTCAACAAGTAAGAATTGGATGTGATAGTCAAAGTGCCATCTGTTTGGCTAAAAACCCAATGTATCATGCCCGTACAAAGCACATAGATGTTCAGTATCACTTTGTTCGGGAAATGGTTGAGAGTGGTAAAGTCATGTTATAGAAAGTAGACACTGAAGAGAATGTTGCAGATTCTCTTACTAAACCTGTGAGCACAAAAAAATTTAGTTGGTGCAGAGAGGCCATGGGCCTCACATCTTCTAAAGCTTGATTTATTCAGTTTCCCTTTATGCTCTTTGCAAGGTGTTCGACAAGTGGGAGAATGTTGAGAAAATGTCTCAACCTTGCTTTGTTCTTTAATTTATTAAATGACAATTTTTAATTATCTTTTAGTTGTTATGAAAGTTGTTGAATGCAACTATGACAACTTGCAAAGTGTTGTAATTGTCAAATTAGAAAGAGCATGAAAAAGGGGAAGATAAATGTGAGTTTGAAAAAGGAAAAAGAAAACAGATTTTTTGGTTGCATGTGCACATTACTAAAAAATGGATTAAATCACAATTTGGAAGAGAAAGTTTCTTTTCTTTGTGATCTATGACTAAAATGGTTTTGGAAACCATTCTTGATTTATGTTTTCTCTCATGCCTATATATTGTGCTTGAGTTGAAGAGAAAACATGTTAAGTTGCAGGTTATTGAAGCCATGAAGTGGTGCAGTGATTCAGAGGGAGAAGTTGTATTGATGTAACTTGTTTGAAGGATTAATACAAGTCTTGGATCTGTTTGGGTGTGGAGTTTTTTCCCCCAAGGGTTTCTCCACGTAATTCTTGTGCTATGGTTTGAATATCTTTTGTAATCTTGCTTCAGCTATGATTTATTACGTTGTTAATTTGGATGCATAAAATTATCAGCATATTTTTATTGCAAGTTTTATCCTATTTTTTCAACACATACCCTATTTGATGGTTGTTAATTTGGCTTTACACCTGCCAATTGCATTTGCTTGGAAATTTCTAAAGCTTTTCAACAAATCCATTTTGTGCATATCCTACAATCATTGCAATCCACAAGACCACATTTGTTTGAGGCATCTTGTCAAACACTTCACATGCCTTGTCTATGCTTCCACATTTTGGATACATGTCTATCAGAGCAGTTGCAACCACAACATCTGACAAAATTCCTCTATCCTTTATGCTTTGATGGATGTCCATACCCTGTTCCAAAGCCCCCATTTTTGCACAGGTAGAGAGAATGGTAGCAAAGGTTGCAGAGTCTGAGCCTCGTGTCTTCTAGCATGGAGAATCCAAGTAATGTAAACAACCTCAAATCGATGTTTATTCACAAACAATTGACTCTATTGTTACATTTGAGTTAGGGTTTCATTACCAATAGAAGAGAAGAGGATTGTTGTGTACCTTAAAATCTAGCTGAAACCCCCTTCGCCAATCTTGTTCTTGACATCAAGATTATCAGTTGCCTCTCTAACATCTGCATAATCAAATCGCCAGTCTCCTTCCCCTAATTCAATTCCCCGTCTGCAGAGGCCTTTGTCAAAGGAAAACCAAACTGCTGACAAATTTGTTATGGAAATCACCTAGCGGATTTTTGTTTCGCTATTTCCTCAAAAAGCTAGGCCACCTATGCTTGCGAAGGGCAAAGAAAGCAGCCGCCATTAGAAGAATTACTCCACAGTAATTTCAACTAGTATGCCTACAATCTTCACTTTTGATCCTCCATTTCCCTTTGTGTTCGTCGCTGCGAAGTTTTTTGGGAAAATCTTACAATTTAACCATGAAATAATGGAACTAAACCTATACCGAGCTTTCAAATTTAAAAATTAAATTATAGGAAATTCCATTGACAGAAATGAAAGAGTAATTGGCATATCTTAAATAGAAACTAGCTAGGAGCACTTGACCTTCGAGAGACGAATGTCAGTCTTCTATCACTTCCTAGGCTATGTAGACATATTTGGCAGTCTAGGGTTGAAACAAAAATCCAACATTCAGCCAGAGCGTATATGTTGGAGGAAGTCGATTCCCACACAACTACAAAGCTATTATTGTTGAGGTTGTATCAACGGTCTCTTCTGCATCCAAAAACCAATGAATGAAAAGCAATGAAAATTCAAGGGTCCAAATGATTTTGGTCTTCTTGTGTATCATTTCCAACAGTTTGCACCATAGATGTGTGAAATCAACTGGGCTATTTCAGATAGGTAACGCCTTTGACGTAACAAGGCAGTAGTTTACATATGTTTTCTTTTGTTTTTGAGGAGGGTCTCCCAATTTGCAGAAACAGTGATAATCTAATTAACGAGGAGTTAATTCAAACAGGCGCAAGTTCCTTCAGTGGAGTAGCGGTTTAATTTGTTCCTTAATCATGCAGCGTTGATGACGAGTTACAAACCAACGATGATGAACACAAGGAATGATTCGATTTGCCTGCTTTAAACAATCTACAGCTGCATTCAACCACACTGTCAACCAGACCCTCTCGGTGCTTATAAATCGTTGATTAACAAATTGAGCTCCGAAAGCTCAAATAGAAACACGCCTTTGGCGTAATTAACGCCATGCTACCTCTATAGTTTCAAATCCATCGTTGAAGTTAAAATAGCTGCCATTAAAAATATTTTGACCATAAATTATTTAAATCGGTCTCATCCATAGGATTCGGAAATTGGACGGATCATTTCTGATGTCGAATCCTCGGCCAGCAGATCGACTGTGTGGGGCATCTCTGTCGTTTGATTCGACGCCTTCCTTACAAGAAGATTTGTCTCGCTCTTCCTTTACCGCAAGAATAACTGTCAAATTATATTCAGCAGAGCGAGACATATTTTTCAATATCTTTGTTTTCAAATCACACGGAATTTCACTCTGAGCTTTTTGGTTCTTCAGAGCTTTTCAAAATTGCCTTAGCATAGCCCTAACGTTTATAAATTTACAGCTTCTGCGTTTTCATAGCCCTAAATTTTATAAACACTATTCCCTAGCAAGATTTTTTCGGCTATAGAAAAATGTGTTCGCAGGAATTTCACGAGATGCTACAGCACACAAAAGATTTGAAAGTGAAGATTTGTCGTGGGACCAAGAAAATGAATCTTAGGCAGAGGAGAAGGGTGGAAGGGTTTCCAGGACTATTCTGACCTGCTCAATGGGAGGGAAACGAATTGGGGTGATTTTTTTTTGTTTCTCATTGCAATTTTGCTGATTTTTTTTCTCAACAAGGGAGGAGTTTGATCACCCAAGTGGATTTCAATTCTCCCGTGGAAAATATTTCCCCTGTTATTTGCAAAAATATGAATTGGGGGAGTGAAAAGGATATTGAATTCCTACCATCGGATATCTTTCTAAGTTTCCCCCTTTAAATTACTCTGTTTTTTGCGAAAATGGTTGTCATTCACGTGGGTTTGTAATTCGTAGAAAATAGAAAATGGTAGGAATCTAGTTTTATATTTTTACGGAAAAAGAAACTGGCAGAAGGGCTGCCCAATCAAATGCTAACCTACATGCAGCCGGCGCCATTTTCTTTATATTTAAAACTGTGAAATTATGTGATGCTTATGTAGAACTGGAAGAACTTTGTTTTTATCTTCAGAATCGAAGATACCAGAAGGAACATATGTTCTAATGCTGAAAAGAAAACACTATGTTTTTATCTTTTATGTCAGACCTGCCAGCAAAAGTGAATGTTGCATCATCAGTAAATATATTTCAATTTTTATTTGAAGGATTTTAACAGTTTACCCAAATAAAGTAGTTGTCGGAGTCAAATGCTTGAATTTCTTTTACCAGATAAATTGCTGCTGCTGGAGCATTTTAATCTACGGCAGTTAAAATAATTCTTTGCAATTTGGAAAGCAGCAAACATGTATATTTTGGAGATGCTAGAATCATTGGATCCACACTAGCCTGCCATTAAGAAGGATGCAACAAAAGTATTTTTTACATCAATGCAGGATTCTGTTCCAATATTCCTGTAACATGAATCCAATAATCCTATAGAAGACTTAACTTTTATATAATCCCCGTGTGAAACCCCTGCTAATCTGAGACTTCTAAGTTCAACCGAAGCTCAATTTACCCAAAACATCAGATTTCAGAAAACGATTCAAACGAGTAGCTATGTCAACAAGCCTGAGAAAAATCCCTAGATGGACGTCCCAAGCATAAAAACAGATTAAGCAACGTCAGAGGTAGATTGTTGAACAGAACCTTAGTTTAAAAATATATTCTGGTTGAAATTTTTTCTTTCTTTTGAAAATCACAACATATAACGTTTAAGGAATAAGGAGAAATCAATACGATTTATCTTCATGTATATTACATTGGGCTTAAAAACACACTAACCCCCTATCCCCATGCATATGCTTAAGTATGTTTTATGTTTAAATTTAAGCAGTTTAAGCAGCTAGAGTGTCTCCATGTAAAAAATAATTGGATCAGGAAAATGATAATTTGGAATCTTTTTAAGCAGCTATTGTTTAAGAATTGAAAATAAGCTGTGAAGAAAAAAGGGGTGCTGGAAATAAGAAACAGCTGCATAATGTCAAAAATGTCACATGGCTTCATAGATTTCTTTTCCTTTTTTTTAATATTTGGTTTCCCTTTTTTTTCAATTTTTAATTGCACAAGTTATTCTTAAATATTATAAATTCAAATTTAAGTTGGCTGCTTAAAAATAAACAGCAAAATTAACTTTCATGGGGCCATCAACTCCACAAATAAGTTAGGCAGTTTCCTAAATAAGTTAAGCAGTGGTTGCTAGCCAAAATAAGCTAAGCAGCAGCATGGTGCCATGGGGACATGCCCTAAGCTCTTGACTAGTCAAAAGTCTATCCTCCATTTTGTTTTTCCGTTTGATCACTATTATGACTAACGGTCAAGTTGTAACATTTTAAAAAACCCTCTCTCGCCCAACTAGTAGTCAAGTCAATTAAAAGTCTTTTAAAAGTCTTACTTACGATGCCGCAAAATTAAGTTTTCGGAGTTTTTTTTCAATGTGCCCTTTGTGTGGAAATCAAATAGGGGAGATAACCGAGTAGTTGAGCATGTTTCAATAGTTGTGATCTAGTAGTTGTTAATATAATGCCCAATAGTTGTGATAGTAGTTGTTTATATAATGCCCAATAGTTGTGACATAAGTACCCTAGCTTAAACAAAATGTATCCCTTTGATCTAAAAAGCAACCAATCATGTGATGCCACATCAGCGCTCAACTACCCATGATGTGAATGCACAAGTATTGGTAGCACTTTTTTTTTGCCTTTTTGGACACCTTGACAAAAAACATGTTGATGTGGCATCATATTTGATGATGTGGCCCTGAAACAAAAGTTATAAGTAGGGGACTTGTCATGTAAGCTATTGTAAAAAATTTTGAGTGATTTGAAAATTCCATCTAGGATTTTGAGAAGTGCGAAGTTAGGGTGCACAACAACTAGGTCCTCTCCCCTAGATGGTCAAAATTGGCTTTGAATTTACATTGGGTACCATTCCATCCAGAAGGAAGGAGATTGTGGAGATACAAATTACAAAGAAAGAAAGGTGGTCCGCTCAAAGATGCCCTTTCTTGATTTATTCCAACTTTTGGCACAGCACATCACTATTGGGCTGAAATTGAAATTTAAAATTTGGTAAATTTTTTATTTTAAAAAAAATTATTTATTTATTTTTGGTCGATAATAGAGTTAATTTTATTAATAATAATAAATATTACATCGATTGTCTCATTATAGCATCAAAAAAATCTCTTTCCAACATCATTAAGCTCCTCTACGAAAAACCCTAGCCCTTCCATCTATCCACATTACAAGCAACTCCTTAGGTTACAAAACAAGCAACCCACACACTAGTCTAAAACCAACAACCCCCAAAAGAAACCCAGTAACAAGCCATAATTTTTTAGCATGATTTGGTCTTCCCTTAGTCTGAGACCGAAGAACCATAGTGAAATTTTCCTTCTGTACTTTTTTTTGCTTTCTTCCCCTTAACAATTTGCCAACCGTCCTCCACCCCGGTAGCCTCCTTCTACCATTCCAATGATTTGTGATGATGACTCTTCAAAACTCCATTCACCCTGCCAATTGCTTGTTATCTCTGTTCATCAACTTTCTATTTCCTAGCTTCTTTCTCTTGCGACCTCATCACACCTTTTTTCTCCCGGCACTCTAGTGTTGTTGTCCCATTTTTAGAATTCAACTCTTTTTCACCTCCAGTGTGTACAACATTAATATTGTTCAAAACCGGACTCCCATCCTACATCGGGGCATCGCTAACCTACTGTTGAACCTCTCTTCCAACCTCATTCACCAACACCTTCCTTTCCTGACCCATAGCCCCAGGGCCTTGACCCTCCTTTTCCCTACCCTCCAACTATGAGCTCTCTTGCTTCTCCTCCTTTTTCTCCACTGTATAGTGTTGCGGAGCAACATCTTTCCACCAAGAAACATATTTATTTGTTATGTGTTTGGCACATTGAGCAGCCAAATGTCATGTCTAAAAACAAAATCTACATCTAAAGGGTACCCCTTCATAGTCCAGTGGCTACATCCAACAACCTTTCAATTTTTTTATCTAAATCTCTTCTGGAAGTTCCTTAGAAAAATCCATTTCCACCAGAATTCAGGAAAAAGTCGAATGCAGAAGATTTGAGGATCCCTCATCCATCATTAAAAATATTCTTAAAGAGTTCCCTATTGCCTCCAAGCAAGAATCAAACCAAAATTGTAAGGGAAGGTTTGGAGGTCTCACCCATAGAGGAACCCTCTCAAACACTTCAATGGCTCGGTTAAAATCCGAGTGTCGTGGCTTTAACGTCAATGTATACATTTCTTCCCAGTCCCAGTGAATCTTATTTCTATCCTGCTCCTTTTCAAAAACAACAATAAATAAACCTTTAACCATAGAATACATTTGAACATACCCATACAAAACTTGTTTCCACTGGTTAGAAATCCATTGATGAAGATTAGTCAAGCTTGGCCAAAATCCTCTTAATCTCCTAATCAGTCTTAGCCTAGAAAAAATATATTCATTGAAAGTCACCTCTTGTTCAAGCTCGCCATCTAGCTCCATTGTGATTGTTTTAGCTAGAAGAGGTGAATTAGAATCCCCTCCTCCCCTTCCTGTCAAGGTTTTGGTTGAATTTTTTTGTGGCTAAGAGGGTCCAGATTGGCTCCTCCCAATCTCAAACACTTTGGGCCCCTTAATAAATCCATCCCCCTTTGTGACGACCACACTAGGTCTCCCACTATTTTGACCCCGCTGTGTAGACGGGTCGCCACCATTTGAACCGAGTCTTTCTCCACTATTACACATTTTCTTCCCACCAATCTTTGTTTGTTTATCCCAGCCCACCTTCTCCCTACCGCATATTTTGTTGCATCGAAAGCTACTTACTATTCCCTGTGAAACCTTCCCAATGGAGCTCACTTCAGGAAAAACCCTAGTCACCGCAGGGAAACATAGTCGACCGTTAAACCTCCATTCTCTAGTAAAAATTTAATAAATATTATTTTTCAAACAAAACATATTTAATAATTTTTCAGACAAACATATTAACAATTTTAAAATATAATTACAATTTTGTTAGATTGAAATAATTTATATTATTCTAATCTTTACTATTTTTTAAAAATGATTTGAAGGCATGCCCTTATATGAACTTTTCAAGTTCATTTTCTCCTTCAACAGTTGAAACGAAACAAGAGGCTCTGGTTAACAGTGAAACAAATCTCAGTCGTCCATCATTTTTCGCCAATTTTTGGTTGTTTTTTGCCGTTTTTCGACTATTGTTTCCCGTCGTTACCATTTTTCCGACCGAAACTCAACCGTTCATCATTTTCTGTCATTTTTCCGGTTGTTTTAAAATCAAGCGGTAATTCCCATGTGGTTGGATGGTTGCCATTGCTACTTGTGATCTGGCCAAGAAATTGAATAGGGCAGTGGATAATGGCCCGCCGCTTTATAGGCCTCACGTCTGTGGGGCATTCAAGTTAATTGACGGAAATACTTTCTGCCGAGACGCGTGGGAACAATTGAACAGGTCCCATTTGCTTTATGTGGTTTTGTGGTTTGTCTTATGTATAGGGGGCGGGCCCACCAGATCATCCCGCACCAACAATTGATACGACTGTATTCATCAAAGCCCTACTTAAATATTTTAGAATTGAAAAAATACATCTATGAACAATTTAATAACATATATCTGACTGTGTGGGACGCGTGGCCTTAATCTCTGCAAAGAAACTAATGCATCTGTTGGTTTGATAAATATAAAGAAGAAGTAATGAGCGTAAATTAATAAAATATTGTCACAGATAAATTATATAAATCATTATATTTATATTTATAATATAACTAATAACTAATATATATTATATTTTATTATTTATGTTATTAGAATTGAATTCACTACCAGTAATTTATGGATGGAAAATTCACGGTCAACAATAAATCTGGGAAAAATTCACCGTTATCAAAAAATCAACTAAAGGAAAATTCACCACCAACAATTCACCATTATGAAAAATTAATCACAAACTTTTAATGTGATGAATTTGTGAATTTGTCATGATAGTGAATTTTCTCATTCCCGTATACTTATATTTACATTATATATTATATTGTATAATATATTAATTGATAAATATATGTATATGTATGTTATGTTTAATATAATGCAAATTTATTTTCAAAATAATAGAATACTTGTAATTATTATTATATAAATTAATATATAAAAATTATACGTTTCCACATTTTTAAAATAAATGTACTTAATACAAAATATGTACCCCACTATCATCACTGCTTAAATTGAATAACCACAATTTTGAAACTAAATTTGCTATTTAAATTAGATATATTTATTTATTATTATATATGCTATTTTAATTTTACACAATCTAACTTATTAAATATATTTTTAAAATTTAATAAAATTATGTATTTATTAATGTTGACTTTTCTTTATTTATTAATAGTGATAGTGAGTCTATATAATTAAATAAACAAAATAATTAGTATTATTTTTATTTAGTTATTTATTAATTTAATAGGCTTACTTTATTATTAAATTTGAAATCTTGAAATTATTATTTTTATTAACATTTAGATTTTATATATTTTGACTTTGCATTTTTTTTCTCTATTTTAATTTTTAATTTGGATTTAAATTTAGAATTATTTGAATTATTTATGTCTATTTGTCAAATTAAAATAATAAAAAAAATCACTAGAAGTAGTTCAATTTATAATTATTTTATTCAAATTTGAGCTATTACAAGTAGAAAAATTATATTTTTAACTTTAATCTTAATTTCTAAGATATTTATTTAATTTTTTTGAGATATTTTATAATTTTTAATAATATTATATATTTATGTTCTTAAGTTTTTTAACAAGATTTTTATTATATTTTATAATTATAGAAATAATACACCTTTTTAATTTAATAATTAAATTTGTAAAAAATGTAGATATAGAAAATCAAATCTATTGTTAATTGATAATTCATTTTAGTATGTGATTATAAACACAAAAATTTCATTAGATGGGTGTGAGGTTGTATGGTCCTTGAGACAACTTGACCTCATAATGTATCAAAATTCAAGAATATATAATCAAATAATATCTACACAAGTCATTTTGTTGTATATGAAACTCAAGCAAAGCAAGTATGGGTATAAGCGAAACATTGACATAGTGGAATTTATGTTTCCCAAAGGTGATAAACAAGTGCAAACAAGAGAAGTGAAATAATATATAGTAGGTCAATCCCGAGGGAGTCCAACAAACAAAAACATTGTAACTTAGTATACATGCTTGATGAAAAATGATGTCCAATGTAATTTCCAAGTGCCTTCATTCATTGGTGCTCTCTCTATAATTTCCAACTTACTAATTAGTATAGCTAAATGACATGTCAGATGTACTTGTAAATGTTGGTAAAGAAGTTAATAGTGAGGGAGAGATAGGGAGAGGCATAGAGAGAGAGAGCGAAAATAGAGTATAAGAGATAGAGAGTGATAACAGGGAGAGTTAGATAGAGTGACATAGAGAGAGATGGGTAGATAGATAGATCCCCATAGATACATGTCATTTTGGATTGTTGGCACAAAACACTTGGTCAAAAACTAGACTATCTTAAATTGTCTATCTACATTTCCCTTTATATAAGAGGGAGAGTTCGATAGAGTGACATAAAGAGAGATGGGTAGAGAGATAGATCCCCATAGATAAATATCATCTTTGGATTGTTGGAACAAAACACTTGGTTAAAAACTAGACTATCTTTTTTCTATCTATGTTTCCCTTTATGTCTCTTATTTAACTCTTATGCCTTCTCTCTCTCTTCCTTTGAGCTCTTTCTCTCTATATATCTCTCACTATATCTCTATATTTCTCTCTCACTCACACACACTCCCTATCTCTTTATCTATCTCTCTACCTCTTCCCTAGGTCTCTCTATCTCTCTCCCTCTCTCTATTACTTGTCTCTATCACCTCCTTTATCTCTCACCCTTTCCCTCTCTATCTCTATCTTTGCATCTCTCCCTATCCCTCTCTATCCATATCTCATTATATCTCTCTCTCTCTTATTTAGTCCATCTCTCCTACTCTATACATCCCTCTCTACCCCTCTCTATATATCACTTCCAATATATTTATCTCTTTATCTCTCCACCTCCCCCTCTCTCATTATCTCCCTCTTTCTATTTCATCCTCTCCCTCTTCCTCTCTCCTTCTATCTCTCTCACCCCTATATCTTTCCCAAGTTATATCTATCTCTCTATCTCTCATTTCTATCATTATCTTCCTCTTTATATCCCTATCTTTCCTTCTCTCCCTATCACTCCCTCTTTCAATTTCTCCCTACTTCTCTCTTCTCTCTATAAATCTCCCCCCTTATCCCTCTCTCTCTCTCTCTCTCTCTCTCTCTCTCTCTCTCCATATCTCGAGCTCTACTTCTCATATACCACACACTCCATGTTTCTCCCTTCCTATCTCTATCTCTATCTTTATCTCTATCTTTATATCTTCCCCCTATGTTTCTCTCCCTTTCTCTATTACTTGGCTCTATCACCTTCTTTTTTCTCTCTTTCCCTCCTTATCTCTCCCCTTTCCTATCTATATATCATTATCTCTAGCTCTTTCACTCTCTATTTCTCTCTATCTCCCTCTCACTCCTCTCTATCTCTTTTCTATCTATATCTCTTTGTATCTCTCTATATCTCTCTAACTCTCTCTCCATCCCTCTCTATATCTCTTTATCCCCCTCATCTCTCTCTCCCTCCTCTACATATCTCTCCCTCTCTCTCCATCTCCATCTCCATCACCATCTCGATCTTCCTATCTCTCTATATATCTCCTTACTTCTCTCTCTCTCTCTCTTCCCCCCTTTATCTCTTCCTCTTTATATTTGTATCTCTCTCTCCCTCTCTCCCTTTTGCAAACATAACACGAGCCTATTGTAATGGAACCTGATTATCATCTTGATTGAGAGGTTTTATCTTAGTCATGTTTGGATCCTTATAAGTGGATGCATAGTTGATTTGAAGCTATCAATTCTCCGTTGAGACCTTTGTTGCACACAAAAAAACCATTTTTTAAATAACCTACCAATTGGCTTCATGTATTACACAAATTATGCATGCAAAAAATGGACCAAAGTTCTCCCTAATTTACCTTCCACAACTCTTCGGCATACCCATTGCATACACATGTTGCAATTGCTAGTTTATTAAATATTATAATATTTATAATTTGTATAAATTATTATGGTTTCTGCTTTAAAAAAAAAAAAAAACATCTATAAATTACTGTTTCAAATAATGAATTTTTTTATTAAACATGATCAATTTTTTTCTATAGGGTAAGTGCACCAATCTGTGACACAATTTTGGCTCCTAAGATGCCACTTTTTTTCTAGAATCAGCAAAATCTGATTTGCACGAGAAAATGAAGATGGTTACGCTCGAAATTTCAAGATACGGCAAGAACAAAAGTTGAAGTGCTCCGAGTCTAGTTTCTAAGCTACTTTTTTTTTTGAAATTAATGAAGATTAAGGGTCTCAAAAGGGCAAAACAGGTGATGTTTTTATCAAAAAAAATAGCATAGCGCCTGAGGGCTCCCCCCTTTTTGGTTAACTTTTTTTTAGAATTTCAAAAATCCCAACGATGAGAAATTAGCTAACACCATGTAGTTTATCCTCCTTCTTTTGGATAATTTTTTTAATGAATACATAATATTTTAAGAACTTTCAAAGTGGACACATCCTGAAAAGCTGAAATTTGAGTGTGCTCCCCCCCAAATTTTTTGCAAACTAATCAAAAATTGATTTATTTATTTTTCATCATGTGTAGACTGGAGTCTAGTTTCAAAAAATGTAATTTTTTTCATGTTCTGATAAACGTGTAAAAATCTATCCTAAACCTAGCACATGTTGGTTTTTGACCAAAAACGAAGGCATTTACAATAGAAGCCATGGATCAAAACCTTAACTAAATCAAAATAAAAAAAGAATTATATATTTAGATAGCTAAGAGAGAGGTTAACGCTATCACGGTTTTTTTATAAACTTGCATTGAAAGATGTGCAAATGAGACGAGGAGCTCAGACGAAAATATGAGAAAATTTGGCAAATCCTGTTAATTAACATGTCCAAGGAGGCCATTTGGCGAGCGCCAAATTTGGTGAGCGCCAAATGGCCTACTTTGCACAGAACTAGCATTTCCCCTCTTTGGTGAACAACTTTGATAATGCTTAGAGTGCACAGTTTATGATCATAGATGGATAGTCAAGGTTTTACCTTTCATACCTTCTTTAACTTGTTACCGTAACTGGATAACTCTTTATCCCTCTGAAGTCTCTATCTCTCAGGTCTCACTCCCTCCCATGTGACCTAGACTACTCTCTCAGTCCAATCCCCTCTCTCAAGTCTCTTTCCCTCCCACATAGGTACCTAAATAAATCTATCTCACTCCAACCCCCTTTCTCACTCTCCCTCTTTCTCTCCCTCTTTGGTATTTTTAGCTCTCTCACTCCATCTCCCTCTCTTAAGTTGTTACCTTTCTCTCAAGTCTCTCCCTCCTACCCCCTCTCCCTCTCTTAGGTTTGTCACTCACTCACTCCCTCTATCTCTCTCCCATTCCCTCTCTCTCACTTTGTCTTGGGTATCTCCATCCCCCCCTCTCAATCTCACACACACACTCTCTCTCTCTCTCCCACTCCCTCTCTCTCACTCTCTCCCACTCTGTCTCTCTCCCTCTCTCTCAGGTCTCTCCCCCCCACCCCCTCTCCCTCTCTCTCTTTGTCTTCAATCTCCTCATCCTACCCCCTCTCCCTTTCTCTCTTTGTCTTCAATCTCCCCATCCTACCCCCTCTCCCTCTCATAGTCACTCCCTATATCTCTCTTCCGCTCCCTCCCTATCTCACTCCCTCTATCTATCTTCGTCTACCTCTCCATATCTATCAAGTATCTCCCTCCCACCACCTCTCTCTCTCTCTATCTCTCAAATCTCTCCCTCCCATCCACTCTCCCTCCCTCTTTGTCTCTCAAGTCTCTCCCTTCTACCCCCTCTCCCTCTTTCAGGCCTCTCTTTGTCTCTCTCCCACA